>OY757252.1:8850154-9386217 GCA_963584085.1 Pyrausta aurata
TACTTAAATGTCGAATAATACGGGTGAAGTAACGTGACGTGTCTGTGTACTTAACACGTTCCGGGACAGTGCCCGCCTACAGGCGTGAAAACAATAAAACATCTATTGTGTCTGGAGTAGTGTCCCGGAACGTGTTAAAAACTTGCATCTAGTTTAAAGTTATTTAAATTATATTCCTTTTGACAAATATTGTTTAGTCTTATTAAGATTTATTAAATGTAATCATTTCTTTGCTTGAATTTTGTATTGCCTTTCTAAGTATTAAATGAACGTTATAAATCTACTTAATAATTAAGTATGTATAATTTTATAGCTGTTAGATGTCCGTTCCGATTGAATTTATTATAATTAAGATTTTATCATCCAAGTTAAATAAATTTATACTATTAATATGGTGTTTAAATGAAACAACGTCTTTTTAAAAACTGTATATTTTTCGTAACAAAAATATATCCTATGTACACCTCTACGCAATCACAATAAGTCCCTATTTGAGCAATATATTAACGTAATAATTTATTAATGGTCGCCCCTCCTTCCTTATTAAGCTTAATCCTAAACTTATTCTTTGTAAAAGTCTTCTATAATATCTTTGTACTTTTCGTAGACTACGTTCCTCTTTACTTTTAGCGTGGGTCCTGAAAAAGAGAAAAGTACATTAGATTTAAAGATACTAATACAGATTTCTTTATTACGAATCATATGCAAATGAAAGAAACTATTGAGTTACGAATAATGTTTTTAAGTAACTAAGAATGGTATTGTCACAAAAAATGAACTCTTACAGACAAGATAATAAGCATTTAAGTCATGTTTACGCAAATTGAAGCGTTAAAATTCTTGTTGTTCTCGCCTCTACGTTGTTTACGTAATGAAGTCAACAAATGCGTCATTCTGGCGGTCAAAGTTCGTATCGTTAGTTTACTGAAAATAATATTTTCAACTCACCTAATTCTCCAGAAGGCATAGAGAAGTCTGCAGGTAAAATTGTGAACTTTTGTACTTTTTGTGCGTTGGAGATGGCTTTCTTGTTCGCGCGGGCTATGCCTTCCTCGATGGCTTTATGTACCTGAAAAAAAAAAAGTATTCTGATGACCACTATCAAAAACAAAGCATTCAAAGTGAGTCACTACGTCTCTAAGATAGCAATAAACCAACCTATCAAGATTGAAATTCGTAAAGTATGATTCATTTGTTGTGATTAATTGATGAAATAAAGCTTGATCGATTTTAGGAATAAATCGTAGTTATTGTGATAACACGATGTTTGTCATTATATTCGTTCTAAGCGGAGTGCTATACAGCCGGCTGACAACAAGCTATCGGTTAATGATGTGGCTGGCACAAGGTGTGACTGTTAATAGCAGTCCTAAAATAGATACAGTCATCATATTATCACTCTATACTTATCTATCACGCGCGTAATTTTGGGAAACGTTGTTACTTTATGATTAGCTAGCCATTTATTAATTCAATACCATTTTTCTACGAACACTGTCATTCTTATCGACAAATTATTTATCATACGTGTTAAACAAACATGTATAACTAAATGCACATAACACTTAAGTATGTATGGATATTACTAGCACTAAAGGTCACACAATGTCAGACTGTCATTACGGCCAATTAATTACTTATTTGTTTACTGCTATCATACAAGTCCTAGACTTTAAATACCTTCTGTCCGTGTTTAATTCAATTAGTTCCGGTGTGGTAACTGACGATGCTATGTGCCGATAAAATGACCGATAACAACACAGCAAAAGTCTGTTGTCCCTTATAATAAGCATAAGTCTGAACAAATATTAATTTATTTATAAAAAATATTTCTTTAGATAACTTTGTACGAGTTGTATTTCCCCATAGGATTTCCCTCACTATAAATTTGCTAGCAACTTAGGGTTTGTCCATTGACATCAGATAGTTGTTTGTATTCCAAAATTGTATTTCATTTAACAGAACAACCAAACCCATTTAGTTAGAATGTTAGAGTAGACTTCATAATGATGGCTGGATTTCACCAAAGACGACTGCAGAAGAGGCGGATTGGCAAATTTACTGCCATTATTTTTTAACTGACCGTAAAACAAATAAACGTAGAATAACGTTAGAGGTTTGAATTGGTAAGTACCTATACAATGTTCAGACATTTCAGTTACGCAAGTTGTCTGAAAGTGATAAAAACAGAGTAGTAACTTATACCACGTTTGTTCTACGGTAAGTAAAAAACGATTTCTATTACTAATTTACTCCGTGTTTCTTCTCCTGGATTCGGACTATCACGGAAACCCACCCTATTCCGACCTTATTCAGAGGTGTTCAAAATCAGTCGAATCTCGAAATCATTACAAACGGTAACATCATCCATCAGTCTAGTCGAAAATTATCGTTACATGGACTGACATAGTAATGAAAATTTAACTGTGAAAATGTACCATCATTCTGATGTCAGTCCAGTCCATCAGTCCATGTCCGGCTAAGCATGTAACGCTGGTCTTATCAGCATCTATGAACATAATAACATCTCTGAACTACTGTTAATAGTCTCTTGATACTCACTAGTGGGTCCTTGGTGTTGGCGATCTGGCTGAGCGTGGTGGCGCTGCTGCCGAGCCCCTGCACCCACTTTAGAGTTTCTGGCTCTAGCTCATCTAGCGCTGCACCCGTCTCCGCGTTCACTTTTGTCTGTAAAAAGTACGATTTGGTTTGTTAGTAAATGGATGACCTTATTTCATTTATTTATTTACTAATCTGGTAAGTATATACAGTTGATAATTCAGTTTTGTATGTTTCAAGGCTTCAGTTATAGGTAGGTAAACCACTAGACCACTACTTCATTGATACTTCGCCTGCGGGGCGGCGGGGCGCGGGGTGGGGCGAGTGCGCGGGCGAGGTCTCAATGAAGCGGTCTACCTATAGCATCTTAGATCTAAATTGACAACCAAGTTCCATTCACACTGCATTGTTATACATTTTCCAATGTACGATCGAGGACACCATCGCCTTACCACTTTAAAACGAAAATCGCTTGAGATCATTTGGAACAAAAGATGACGCGATGTGCAAGCGATTTTGGTTCTTGAACTGGTAAGGCGGCGGTGCATACAGCCAGTGACTATTTTACTTTAGCTTATCTATTCAAAAAATTCAATACTAAATGGACATGTTAAGTGTTATCAATCAATGTAGAGATGCTTAAAATATGATTTAGAAATCCATTCTTATTTCTTATGAGAAACTAGCAGGTTTTAACTGATCTAACTACTATTACATAAGACCTGAACAAGGATAAGAAAACCTGAAAACAATGTTGTTGCTTGTATAAACGTAGTACAGTGGTGTTATTATGCCTTTACTGTAGGACGATAGAGATCTTTGACATAGTTAAATCATTCTTATCTGCACAGAACTTTCTACTGTTACGTACAGTTAAATTTCAAGTGGGATATTTCCTTATATATTTTTTTACTAATGTCCACCATGTGTAAACTGTATGCTGTGTAAACTGATGAATGGTTACCTTAAGAGTGATAAGCATGGAGAGGAACTTGCGCTGGTCTCCGATGAGCACCGCGTAGCCGACTTGTCTTAATTCTGCCTGGACGACTTGTTCTATGGGCACCGGCGCCACGTTTTCCCCGCCGGCTGTGATCAGCAGCTCCTGTGGAAAGAGTTGTCGAAAGTTTTAGGAAAGGTCACACTGGAATAGGCACCCTATTTTATCATATAGGTTGATATTTGGCCACAATATTACCGGATGGTTATTGATGATGCGGCCTAAGATAGATTATGTCAGACTAGTAAAAGCCTATTTACTCGCTTTTTTAATTTGTCTAAATTATAGAGACTAGAGAGTCTCCAGCCACTATAAGTAGAGTCTCTCTAGTAGAGACCTACGCTACTTTACGTTTAAAAACGTCTTTCCAGTATTTTTACAGTAGAGATAATTTTCTAAATTAGCCTGAATTTTGTATTTTTTTATGGTTCTAATTTTAGTGACTTTTCAGCTAAAGGATTTGGCACACTGGTTGAGGTCTTCAGTCCTCCACCACCATATGTAAACATATAAAATTGATATTTTATAACGGCGTTAAATAAGATTTCACTTGACATCAATTTTTATTACAAGTTATAAACCAATTATCAGATATTTAAGTTAAGTTGCAAAAAAATTTAACGTAAATTTCACAGGTCTACAACAAAAAATCTTAGGGACCTAATATTTAAAATATCGCGTACAATGTTGTATTGTAACTCAAAAATAACGTACGGAACATGATGGTAACCGAATATACACGGTGTGTGCGATGTTTCCGCAATGGGGACATACATATTTTGCAAAAACGATTTGCATACCTAAATATATGCTATGTTTGGGAAGGTCAATTCCATGTAGTTTAAAAAACCGGTACAAAGTACTACTTACTAAAAGAAAGATAAAGAAACTTATTTGATTTGGTCATCATCGTCTTATGTAGAGTGTGTAATGTGCATCAACCGTGTCGAATGTAACCAACCTTTATCCGCCCAGTGATGTACAGTAGGTTGTGGTCATCTACTCTCCCAAGGTCTCCGGAGTGAATCCAGCCTTCACTGTCTATCGTTGCTATGGTCTTCTCCTCATCGTTGAGGTACCCCATCATAAGATGGCGGCCCCTCATGCAGATCTCACCGGGGCCGTTGGGGCTGACTGAACCTTCGAACTTGGTCTCTGTTCCATCAAGCAACTCGCCGACAGAGTCTATTTTCATTCTGGAAGATGAAGTAGTAAGTGTTTATTGTAACCGAAATTCCTAAAACTTATAACTGCTGTCATTTAATGTTGGGATTCATTTATTAATTAATTTATTTTTATATTATTACACTATACGTATCATTATGTGCAATTTCAAATCAAAGTTATCAATATTGTTACCAAATGTTTTGCACATGTGTGTATGCAACTTTTATCAGTATTAAAAGGCAATCAATCTTGCAATGGCGTTGCTACGAGTAAGACCCTACCTTCATTCGTATGATTAATATTGATGTCCAAGGATGTAGGATAAGAAAATAACTTACTTTGGATAGATACTAAGAGCGTGTGCGCCGGCCATCTCGCTCATGCCGAAGGCTTCTACGATGGGCATGTCCAGAGATGTGAAGAAGGTCTTGATATCGGCCGACAGAGGCGCCGCAGACGACACGAATGTCTTGCACTGGTCTAAACCCAACGCTTCGTGGGCCTTGCTCAGAACCACCGACCTAGCCAGCTTGTACCCTATCGATGACCCTTCATACCTGCAAACAGTTTGCTACGATCAGAAGGAGATTTTTAGATAAAGCACTTGTGCCGAAAATTTTCCTACTCCAAATACAATTAGTCATCAAAACAAAGATAATATCGAAGACTGGTTATCGGCGTCGCGATAAAATCAGTAAAACTATAATTAATATTGAATTTCATAACGTTAAATTATACTTTTGTAACAACATTTTTATTTTACTGCATGCTTGTATTAAAAATAATTGAATATAATGGAGATGAAGAGTCGTTTCGTCACACAAGATAGCCCTATTTGTTTGAAAATAATTTTATTGGACTCTTAACAAGAAATCGTCACCGATTATGGAATACTGATTGATTAATTTAATCAATGTGTTTCAAACTATGGATTGTAATAGAAAATATTAGTTTTCTACCATGTCTTTAATATATTTACTTAATTATTACATAACTTTGAAAGCATTAACTACCGTAATTAATTATGAATATTTTAGTCATATGAAAACAATCAAAAAACATTCTCATTTATTTCGATATGCATAAAATATATTCCAAAATCACACTTGTCCGGTATGAGTCAAACGCCATGTAGAACAAATTTTACAATGCACCATTATCATGCCAAATGTGAAATGAGGCGATGTTGCGCAAAAGATTAGGTCCTTATCTGTTACTTTGCGGATTAGAATTTGATTGATATATGTTGGTCGCTAGAAGGATTTCAAATGATTTGAGTGATGAAGCTATCAATCTCCTAGCGGCAGACACACGCACATACCAATAGTCTATCATTTCGCCAGTCGTGAAGTCAATCGGTAGACCCGCCATTTCGTTACATAAAGAACTGACAAAATAAACATATCATACCATAGGTATCTATTATTTAAAAAAATATGTTATCTGTTAGTATTTAATCCAATTTCGTTTTTTATAATAAAGTTTAAATGCAATCTTTAACATTTTTTTATGAGCTTGAATGCATAATACGGATTTAGATAAGTTGCATTTAATTAATCTTTCATTAACCCTGAACATTTTTATCTACTGCGTTACCTCCCGCATTAGTGATTAAAAATGGGTAGAAGCCTGATAATGCATCTCCTGAAGGCCGATTCAAGCATGATCGAACTTCTTTCGTGTGGTAATTCCATTACGAGTATCACTGTTTGATGCATAGTACACGTGACCCGGATAAAGCAATAACTGTATTTTCTTTGAAAAAGAAAATTCAATCGGTGAACTTTTTTCGTATACGAAATTACGAACTGCACGAGAATTGGCCTCCAGGAGGCCGATTCTCGTATGATTGAACTTCGTTTCGTGTGGTAATTCGTTTACGAGTATGACTGTATTACCGAAAAAATCAAATTATATATCCACGTAAAAAAACTACCGCACGAAAGAAATCAAAATGCATAGAAATCGTGACCCGGATAAAGCAATAGGTAACTGTATTTTCTTTGAAAAAGAAAATTCGATCGGTGAACTTTTTTCGTATACGAACTGCACGAGAATTAGCCTCCAGGAGCTCTTTTTGAATCAGTCGTGTCAATATTCCCAGTGATTTTCGTTCGAAAATGAGTTATTTTTGTTGCTTTTCAATACATCTTCGAACGAAAATCACACGCCATATCCAAGCGAGTGATTCAAAAATGGAGCTCCTGTACCGATATTAATCAGTCAGGTATCAAACGACACCCGGGAGTCGCATAACAATGGAATTTATATTGTGTCTCGTTTACACATACTTGACGAGTTAAGATATACAATCGTGCTTAGTTGAATTGCGCCGTTACATACGGTACCTATATTGCCACTACTTAAAACGTGGAGGTTGAAGAAATAATTTTCACTTTCCATTTCAGTAACTTTTATGCGTTACGCTCTTGATCAATATCTAATTTAAAAAGAAACACGTGTAGCGAAAACCATTTTTAATCCCGCGCGACTGAAATTACATTCCTTTTCATAGTTACATTATAGCTTTTCAGTAATATATAACTTCCTACATCGGACGCTAACATGACGTACGTGTATTGTAAAAGAAAAAAATATATTTATTTACCCATTGATCCTGGCAAGGTGGTACGCGAGGGCCTTTTCTTTTGCCCACATGGCGAGTGACCGCGTGATTGCGCCCCTCGACGCTCCGACCGCTACTATTTTCTCATACATCTTCTCATACACTCTTGGCACTGCTAGGAATCTGACGACAAATAACCATCGTATTAGCATGGACCTAGAAGGCAATGACTAATGCAAAACGCTACAATTAGAAAAATATTTATTACAATAAAAGAGTGAAAGACTATTCAGACATGATCAATATGATCATCTTCAACTGCTTCGTTATTTCCAATCAGGAACAATCCAGCAAAGTGACGCTTTGCTACTTAGAAAGAAAAAAGAAAGAACAGAAAGTTTTCAGCTACAAACCTTGTCGGCCGCACTTCTTTCAGGGTTTCCACGAGAGAGCCTTTCAGCGCATCTGGTTGGGCGAAGTACACTGAGATTCCTTTAGTCATTGTGGTGTAAATGTCTACTACCTGTAGGAGGAACAAATTAAATCGTTAATAATATGAAAGTGGCTACTGGAAACCCCCGAAAATGGACGTAATAAGGTAGTACCTAAGTCTTTTCAACAAGCTACTACATCTTTGAACTCATTGATGTGGTTTTCGATGAATTAGCCCAGACCAGCAAACAGTGGTTTATATTACCTTGCAAATACTCAATGGAGGGTTACATGAGACCATCAAGAATGAGCTCTAGTACTATTAAAGCTATTTACCTGTGCTGCCACGTGGCTGAGCGGCAAGAAGGAGACGAGCCGCTCCGTCTCCGGCTGCATGTTGCCCACCCGGTCCGAGATGGACCACGCGTCCCACGTCAAGTTGTCGTGGGACAGCATCACCGCTATTATCAGGCAATAGTCCCATGATAACACTTGTAAAGCTACCTGTAAAGCTATTTACCTGTGCTGCCACGTGGCTGAGCGGCAAGAAGGAGACGAGCCGCTCCGTCTCCGGCTGCATGTTGCCCACCCGGTCCGAGATGGACCACGCGTCCCACGTCAAGTTGTCGTGGGACAGCATCACCGCTATTATCAGGCAATAGTCCCATGATAACACTTGTAAAGCTACCTGTAAAGCTATTTACCTGTGCTGCCACGTGGCTGAGCGGCAAGAAGGAGACGAGCCGCTCCGTCTCCGGCTGCATGTTGCCCACTCGGTCCGAGATGGACCACGCGTCCCACGTCAAGTTGTCGTGGGACAGCATCACCGCTTTCGGCGGGCCCACTGTGCCTGACTAAAAATACAAAATAATGTAGGTACGTTTCGTGTCTTTCAGTCGGTGTATTGTGTATTAACTGTATGTATACTCTAACCCCCTTATTCATAAATAACTTAAACGGTCTTTTACACCTATTTTAGCTGAATACACTGTATTGTCACTTTCTGTCAAATGATGAGAGCGCCAAGAAAGAACGAGACAAAACAGTGTGACAGCTAAAATAGGTTTAAAAGACCGTTTGAGTTAATATGAATAAGGGGGTAAGTCTATTTAAATAAGAAGCGGTTTCCTTGTTCATAAAAAATAGTAAAGCAGAGCTGCTTATCTGTCAAAGCTGCATCGCAATGCGCACCCTGTATAAGACAGTGTTGTATTGTCACTGACTGAAAACTATGACGTGTAGTTGCATAAATACAATAAAAGCAAAGTACTAATGTTAAAAAGATTTTTGTTAATGTAAGCTGCAAGACGAAGGACATAAAATACCCAACGTACAGGCTATCCATAGCAACTCTAGGCTAAAATTAATGTATGCAGAAATAGCGTGCTAGTTACTCACGGTGTATACGAGAGTGCAGCACTCATTGACGGCTATACTTTTTAGCGTATTATCCAGTAGCGTGTCTGGCTCCTTGGAACCTATTTCCATCAGCTGATCCCACTGCAAACAAAATATTCCACTTTTAAACATACAGGTTGTCAAAGAATGGTTGAATCAAACTTGTTTAGAAGGTAGTTTGAGTATATAGTGTCATTTCCTTAATAATTAAAGCGCGGATGAGCTTCAAAAAAGCCAGTAGCTATTAAAGAGTTCAAACAGTTCAATATGTCTTCTCGCGTAGTCGATATACGTTGATCATTGTCTGTCTAATCTAACTGCTCGAATGGCCCGAGTCCGCTCTTGGTGCATGCATCGTCAAATATGGCCACATATACATCTGATATTATCACAATTTTGATAGCCTGAAAGGGTACCTTTATTTTTTAGTAAGAAGGATATTTACCTAACAAGCATCAGCATCAAAATTCTTGAGGATTATAATTTAGCCGCTCAAAGAATGCTATTTAGAAGTTTTGATTTTTGACACAATATGTATGTATGGAATGAATGTCAAACTCTCAGACAATTTTCATACACATTTTCAACCAAAAATGAACACGTAAAAAGCATTCTTAGAGCGGCTAAACTTTAAAAGATATCATTATTTATTTATTGTTCCCCTCATAAAATTGTTTTCTTACTGTTTGTAATAAAAATATTAAAAGAGGAATACTTTACGATCTCGTATTTAAATTGGCGCACTATTTATGACATGTGGATTATGATAATAACTTTACATTTGATAATTTGATAATTCAATGACGTCTACGAGAGTTAAAGCAGTCAGATTACAAATCGCTATATTGGGATACGCAGTTCCTAGCCAATAAAACATATGGATTGCACTAAATAATATAGGTATAATTAGGTCTACTGTAGTACTATTATAGAAATCTAATTTAACTCGTCTCCGTTTACAAACTAACCGTAATAGGAATTGCATTCTTTAAATTCAAACAGTAGTAGATAGACGTAGCCACCTAATTTTGCTTCAGCACATGGTGGCGTAAAGCCAAGTTTCAGTAAACAATTTTGTTTACTAACATTTATATCTGCTTCGTGATAGGTTTTCATCTAATTCTGTTCACCTAGACTAGCTAGCTGAAGCACATGTTCAATGACTAATCTAATCTACCTAATACACTTACTTATAGATGGAATACCCTATTTTGCATTTAAGGAACCAAGCATAAAAAATATAGTAAAATATACGGCTTTATTTCATGAAGGCTATATTACAGAGTTCATTTGGTATTAAAGAGTTATCAGATTAATATTACTGTTCCATGATAATGGTATCTGTCATCATAAAACTCAAATAAATCTGCAGCGCTTAGTGCGGCCAAACTCGTTTCATCATTAGATAAATTTTATATTTTGATGACCTTTTAGATACACTTAATTTCCATGTTTATTTTGTTCATGTTTATTTACAAGGACATGTGTCCGTAGACTAGTAACTATGTAGCCATTGAACTACTATTACTAGCATATGGAACTGACACCACAAACAAATCTCGTGCGCCATGAAATGACGCCATTTGTCATCAACTCATACAAAGGGTTCCAAATTCAAATTCAAATTTCAAGGAATACGTCACAGTCTCTACGTATTTGCGATACATTTTTTGTTCGGCATAGCTTCTCCATACGTAGTAATAACAACTCACTGTTCGTAGCATTACTAAGCCTAGCCGTATATTAGTCATGATGTAACCAACAATGATCAGGCTAGAGGTAATCGTATATTAGACTTGACATCCCTAATTAGTGCCTGCCTAGCCTACCCTACTGTCCCTACTCAGCTGGTAATACCATGTTATCAGCAGATGATTAAGTTGAAGGACTTCTAAATGCATTAAATTAATCCGTCAAGTATTTACCACCGCATAATATCAAATTAGAGTGTAAAATATATCGGGCGGATTTAGGGATTAATCAAATGCATTTCTTGAAGAAAATGATTAAGTACAAACGCACCAATTACTCGTATACACCGTGCTTTTTTAACCGTCTTACAGCCGAAGGCCACTTAAAGTATCCAATAACTACATGTCATTCGTTAAATAAAACTTGGTTATTATTAAGATTTCAAAGCCTAAGACATTAAAGAAGATATCAGCACAATTTAGTACGAAACATCCTGTAACGAGCACTACGCGCGGGTCATTCACTCGGCTGTCTAGCACTACTGACCTTATTTTACGCACGAATAGAAAGAGGCGAGGCGGTGGGCGTCACAAAGGATTGCGCTAGCGCATGATTGGTTAGAGATCCACGTGGACTGTCTTAGATTGGCTACGGTGCGGAACGCGTGGAGGCGGCAAGGTCAAGGAATGCATTGTTGAAAACGTAAACATTATGAACAGGATGATACATTACGTAACATTAGTATTAGATATTTTTTACACCAAAATTATGTGGAGTGTAATAAAAAAAATAACATGTCCTAGAGGTTTATTAGGATGGTTACATTACGTGGGCTTCGGGTGTAAGACGGTTAAAAGAGCACGGTGTATAGACACGAATTTCTGATTTAAATTAGTAAGATTGATTAATATTTGATTAAGTTTTACTGAACAATAAGTTGCTCTAATAAGTGAAATAATAAATAATAACCAATTTATCAAAATACATAGCCGTAATTAATGGGTAAATATACGCTTATTAGCAAATCTATAAGAAACTAGTGGCCCCAGCGAACTTCGTTTCGCCCCCAGCCCCGTCCCGCCCCGGCCCCGTTTTATGCTATAAACCTCACGGAGCCCAAGACCTTTCCAACGAATGCAAAACCGTGGAAATCGGTTCGTGCTTTCTGGAGTTATAGCGTCAGGGAGGAAAACCCGACTTATTTTTAGTAGATTAACAATCAAGATAGACTTACACTATACACGCCGGGGGCAGAGGTGTCGATAGGCTCCTCCCACTGAATGACAGCCTTCAGGTGCGGCAGCCGGCTGCGAATTTGCAGGATTTTGTCCAGCTGTTTCTTGTCCTGGACTACACAGATGTTGGCCCGCGAAGAAGAGAGGCAGTGGTAGCATGCCTCAGGTGAGTTAGTCGTGTAGATGCCCGCGGCGAAACCGCTACGTAAAAAGATTGAAATTATAGCTCAAAGCCTTAATGGGTGAGTAGCTATCTTAATTTTGGTTGCAGCCCCCATTTGTTTGATGCTAACATGCAAATCATGATAAGTGCAGTTCTAGATTTTTAACAAAATTAATTAATTAAAACTAATTTATAGTGCATAACGAATGGAGATAAATAAGAACTTCGCGATGAACTATATGACACTTGAAGTTTGGACTTTCGGTGCTAATAGTCGAAACTTTGGAACAACCTACAGTTGTATCCAATAAGATTTCCTTATTTAAAATGAATTTCACTGAAAGCACTAGGTACGTTTATTTTCTGCTATCTGCTATTGCTAGCATCTAATAAGAAGTGATAAAAAAGCTTGACGTTTATAGCATTTATCAAATTGTTGTGACAATTTTGTCGCAACATACGAATAGTTAATCTAGTTCATAGTTTTATCTTTCAGCCTAATTAATTTACTGATAGAAAGATACGACGGCAATTAAAAGTGATTTTAAGATAGTGATTCATACAATGCATGGTTTCCAGATGAACGATAACCCTATCAAAAATTGTACGAACCAAGTGCGAAAGTAGTGGGAATAAGAAATAACGTGTCATTGCCTTGAAGCACCATACTGAATCAAATGTTAATAGCATAAAATTTTATGTAAGTGTTAATGATATTGATACTAACCCAGCGTGTATAGCAGCAAGATCAGACAAGAACCACTCGGGGGAGTTGAATCCCAAAATGCCAACTGAGTGGTACCGCTCCAAGCCAAGCTTCAGGAAACCTTTGGCCACTGTGCGCGTTTGTTCTCTGTACTGTCTGAAACAAGTCATTAATTAGTATCATTTATACGTAAAGTATTTCTATATATTAACGTAAGATCATCAGCTATTGTAATTAATGTATGTGAATTTAATTCTGTTTATCGTAGAGGCCTTATGCGATTTTAATTTTATGTACAACAAAACATAATTTATATTCTAAGATTTGTAAGGTCATGCAGACCCAGACTTAAGTGTCTGCAGTTTGCTGATATCTCAGTTATTGTGGTATTTACTCGAGAAAGATATTTTAGATTACACGAGTAGGTATTATTATGACTTTTAGATCTTTATGTATATTTGTTGATGGTTTTTCTCTACTCTACCTATAAGCAAAAAATACTCTTAATTTTTGCATCAATTATTTTTTTGGAGTGCCTTTTACAATGAAGCTACGACGCACGTGCTACGAATTTTGACCAACTTTTTCACCGACACTTTTTTGCAATAATTTAATTACATCTGAGGTACTTACAGCAACTACTCGGATTAATGATATATGATGTACGAATCGCTCTTTTGAAGTTGGAGTCATTGTAATTTCGTAAATATCTACGCTGATAGTCGAAACTTAGCATCACAATAATGAATTATTACACTTACTTATAAGTAATTCTTTGCCACTTTCCGTTTTTCTTTGACGCCAGGGCTATAAGGTCTGGGTATCTGACAGCCATGCGCGTGAGCAGGCCAGGGACCGACACCGGGGGCTCCGCTGACATGCCGCGAGGCGTCAACCGCAGTTTTACGGCACCATCTGGCACCCATGTCACGTAGTCGTTTGCTGGCACTACTTGGTCTGGGCCTAGACGAATAAAACGAAAAGTAGGCTTAACACACATACTTAGTGAGTACGATACCTTGTTACTATTCACGAGTTTAACTGCTGTGACTGTATAGGGAGCAACCAAGTAGTATGTCTTTATTGGGTTCCGTAGCTGAATGGCAAAAAACTGAAATCTTTACTGCTTAACTTTTATTCACTTTGTTTATTTCATGCGTAAAACGCAGTTGTTTTATTTCATGCACTAATTTACCTCTACAAGTTATAAGTATGTGAGTTTAGAAGACATTGTTAATCATGACGACAGCTTTTTTATTTAGATAACGATGTCAAGTGACAAAGATAAGCACAGTTACATAAGTTTGTGCAGTTCTGCCTGCCTGTATAAACACATATTTATATTTTTCAAGATCATTTAAGATATTATTGGTCTACAATTCTATTGTATAAATATTCTATTATTTTTCCCTCTATATAGGTACTTCCGTGATACTATGAAAAAGATAAAAGTTTTGTTGAAGTTATGAAACAGTAATTTCTCATTTATAAGGGTTACGATGACCATAAACTGTTTGATAATTTACTTCCTGTTTATTTAAAACAACATACAATCTTTTAAATAAGGTAAGACTTGTTATTGTTTGACTTATTGTGATGAAGAATCTCTCAGAAGTTAACCCACCTACTAACTATAAAGTATCTAAAGGCAATAATTCTCAACTCTCTTTCACAGTTGGTGGCCTGCATAGCCAAAACATCAGCTATGCAGCACGGCTAGATTAAATTAAATTTGACGGAGCAGGCCAAGCGGTTTGAGTTGTTAGATCTTACACTCCTGAACAAGTTGGTTGGAAATGGAATTGACTGTCCTTCGCTGTCCCACGTACCACGAAACTCAATTAAGCCTTTGTAATTACACCCACTAATACAGTTTATGGGAGAAACTCTCCGTTATCCCGTGTTTGTTGACTATACGAATTATTAGCCTTGACGTCTTTGCAAGCTCTCTAGCCACCTTCCGAAAGGAAAATAGGTAGTTATAGGTAGGTTTTAGAGTTGATTGATTGTCATGAAAACAGTCACCTAATCACCTTGTCATATACCTACTTACTTTTAACTTTTTCACTATATTGTAATATATATATTCCCAAACTGCTTTGCAGTTTGTGGACAAATAGGTACTATAAAACTAAATTTTAAGTTTTTTTTCTATACAGGCAAGTTATGTTTACTTTATTGAGTATATCACA
The DNA here is from genome assembly GCA_963584085.1 of Pyrausta aurata. Classification (NCBI taxonomy): domain Eukaryota; kingdom Metazoa; phylum Arthropoda; class Insecta; order Lepidoptera; family Crambidae; genus Pyrausta; species Pyrausta aurata. The sequence continues at coordinate 8,865,265 of OY757252.1, forward strand.
AGTTATCTTTATTGCCCAAAATATAATGTAACAGTTGATAAATAAAATAAAAATGGTGAAGAGTATGTACATTTTTAGGCACCTAATTATAAACATATAACTAAGTATGTAATATTTACACAACCTCAGGGGGCTGCTTTTCCACCAGAGATGTGCGAGGATGCGTAGCGAGAGATGTGTTTTCAATACCTCGCTTCATTTACCTCGCCTCGGCCAGCAAAGCTTTGGTGGAAACGGTTCAGCGGAGTTAGATTCTTGCGCATACAAAACAAGCGAGGGATGCGTGCGAGGGATGTGTACAAGGGATGTGTGCGAGGGATCTGTACGAGGGATAGGTGCGAGGGATGTGTTGCGAGAAATGTGTGTTGAGAAGGTTTTCGCATACACTGTACCCCCGTGTGTCGAAATGTGTCGACATTTCATAGCTTCGCAACGCATCCTCACACCACACATTGATGTACATTCTGACAGCTCCGCTACACATCCTGGTAGGCACATTTTCATTGCAAAGCTTTGGTGGAAACACCCACACATTTCCACAGCACAGCTAGACATTCCTCGTTTAACACATTTCCATCGCACATCTCTGGTGGAAACGCAGCCATAGTAGCCTTAATTACCTACTTATCGTTTTGTATGTTATCATCATCACCTTTGTAGAGTCGTGATGAGGTGGCTCAAAGTTCAACTACAAAATTATTTCGTCCAATGACCCTGACTGACTTTACTGTTCCTTTTTATCGTTTCAGTGTCGTAATTAAATCTAAACTCTTTATACTTTTTTCTATCTAGGTATACATCCATCGAAAGCATTGATTGTAGTGGTTGGGCAACAAAACTCACATATCATTATTAATTTTGTTTTTTATTTACTAATTTTATACATAGTTACACACATGGTACAGCGCGGCAGCGTAAAAAAAGTAGCAGGAGAAAATTCCTTATATTCCATTAATCTACTATTTCGCGTGAACATATTGTGAAATTTTGTGAGATAATTCCACATATTAAAATACAGAATTAAATATTATGATGATTAATGAATGAATTTAAATAAAATAATTGATTTTGCCAAAAAAATAACTAATTTGCTTAAAAAACTTTTGAATAGTGGTCAAAGAAAGAGACGAGGAAAACTAGTGTCGGTGAATTCTCGGCTCAATAGGTACATAATCACAAACAAGAGACTTTTTGTAAATGAATTCTTTGAACGCGGACAGCAAAATCAACGTAAGTTTTTGTCATGTGGCCCTTTTAAGTGATCGACCCAAGTATAAATTACTATTTATTTAAGATGTTTTATCGATATAACATTTGGTCAGTATCAATTAGGTCCACTTGCACAGCTCCAGGTAAACGAACTTCCAGATAAAATCATGATTTTGTTAATGTATTTTATGTTGACCGGCAGAAAGACGCGTTAACATTGCGTATTTGGGCATTGCTGTAGTGTGTTCAATGAAAGTAATTAGCTAATGATAAAGACTTTAGGATTCACTTACCATCCATGTATTTCTGTCGTGTTATGCCATTGGGTATTTGGGCATCTTTATGGTTAACATCGCCGTTCTCCATTACAGCAGCCTGGAAAACACGAGGAAAATTAGTTCTTATCCATGTTCCTATTCCACTAATAGGTAAAATTGATGTGGGGTAAAATTGACAGCTCCAAGCCAACCAATGGCCAATTTATGTCTTTAAGGCGTCCCTTACATCGTCATGTATTGGATCACAGTGTATTGGATATTAGTAAAACCGTAGTTGTGTATCAATTCTGATTGAAACAAATATTTTATTAAAAAATAATCTATTCATTCAGTAGGTAGTAAGTTTTGTAGCCAAAGTGACATAGTCTGGCTTGTGAAAGCTGAACTTCATGAATTTTGGAACGGCAATACTCGTAATAAACTTAAAAATAACATTGTGACAGTGGCAATCAAACTGTTGATTCTTGAGCATTGATTATTCTTGATACTCGATTTCAGAAAACTAACGACTAAAGTAACTTTTTAAAATAATTAATACGATAAACTGCAAAAAAACTCGTGCTTAAATACTAATGAAATGTCTCCTGCATATGAAGTCAAATAAAAGGTTAGATAATGTGAAATATAAACAATTTATCAAATATAAAAAGGAAAACAGAAAATGTATCAAACTTGATAAATACAAATTTGGATGGTGATGTCATATATGCAGGTTTTTTGAATTTGCAGCACTTAGCGAGGTTCAGCTTTTACTTGACACACTAAGTATACTTATTAAGTGATGCATTTACCCTTGAAAGCAAGTGTTCTTTCGCATAGGAAATCAATAGAAGTAGCAGTAACTACTTATATCTTGACTACACAAGCTAAGTCTGAATTTTTTAGAGCAGTTTAATTAGACTCTACTGATTAAGTAATCACCAGGAGCTCCATTTTTTTATCACTTCACTCGCGCAAATATTATGAGTTATTTGCGTTCAAAAAACAATTAAAAAATCAACGAATATCTCGTCAGTACCACTAGTACTTGCAAAATCGAGTCTTCTTTTATTCGTCCGGTTTCCATTCGAAAATTAAACATCAATCAACGAAAATCTCATGTCATATTGGAACGGGTGATTAAAAAAAAATGTGACCTAGAATCTAGATGTTATGTAATTAGTGTGGAGTAGACCCAGTTATTATTTATTTCAATTTCTATCTATATACACCATTGATAAATAAAGTACTTAAGTTTATGGTTGCTAGGACCTAACTCTAAGTATATTGTACTTACATGAAAAATTTAAATACAATAACACATACATATTATGATATTGTATTTACAAAGGTGACACCTAATATGTTTTTTATATGCAGTCTACATGTTAATATACGCTTACTACTCTATTACTATGACTTTATGTGAATATTAAGTATTATTAATTATCACGTTACCGATTTCATTACCTATGTTTTTCATTTATATTTTTTTAAATAGTTCCGTAGTAAGATAGTGAGGAAGTAGGTGCGGTTAGGTTAGGTTAGGTACACATCTAACTTAGGGCTGACATCATAAAACTTCCTGTAATTTCAGTTAGTAGCATACTTAAAATTATACAGTTTTTTTTTAACATCTTGTTACGGCTCTAAGCAATAACGAAACTGTTTTGGTTCAATAAGTACATTTTTTATTATAGACCTAATAACACAGATGTCATCTCCCTTATTCAGATCAAATTATTTTTAATTTCAAGAGTAGGCGGTCGTTGTACCTATTCGGCCTTGCCCGTCTGCAGCGCTGCAAAGGTCGCTCGAGGCGTAAGCCAAGATCACAGAACTAAGAAAAAGGTTAGGAGGGCCGTCTAACTCTATATAAATCGAATTTTTTGTCGCTGAAATACAGGAATGCGGATTACGATATTGTCCACTAAGTAAGTTGTCTAAAAGCGTAACCCAGGTAGTTATCGAATTAACCACGTTCACTGAAGAAGCGCCAATTAGTATTGTAATGTAGTTTGCGCACGATAGATTCAATTATGTAAATCAACGGATGTAATCTCTGATCGTGCTAACCCTTCTGTAAGTATTGTACTTCTTAATCTATTTCGTGGTCATTCAAGAAAGACTCAGCCCTAATGATTGTTAGCGTGACGCTCATCAATGGTACATACAATAGGAGTGAAGAGTTGCAAGGATCTGTCGTAATCACCGTCATGCTAGCAGTAACTCGGTAATCCTTGAAATGCAATGCAATTAAGCTAATATCTTAGCCGGGTTTCATTTTTATCGCAACTTCACTAATAGACACTTGGGGATAACAAGGCTGGGCTTATGCAAATGGGCATGCAACATGGTTGGTTGCGCTAGAGCAAGTGCGTACTCCTTGGAATATTCAGTCAGCTTTTCTTTGTGTAATACATTTAATATGTAATTTGACATCCTATATCAACTTCTATGCATATTGTTGAGCAACTCTTTAGTTCGGGGAGATAGCAAATGATAACGATCTTATCAAAGACGTATGCACTTATATCGTTTGAATTGACACAATTTGTAAAAATTCAAGTGTATTTTCAAGTGTAGTTTATCCCTATATTTTACTACGTTACATACTACTACTTTTTGTAAATTACAACGTTCTTTTCATTTGAGTTCTAATCATTTACCTTTGCTAACACACAGGATAGGTATATTGTACACAAGGCGCTTCAAAGTAAATAGACACATCCGTCACCACACTGTTGTAAATTAGCAAAATTGAGCGCCACGACAAAGAAACTTGAATTTGGTTTGTTGACTTCTCTGCTAGACTTTGGCATTATGTGACGTACTATTGTTAGCGAGGACATGTAGAGTTAGCGAATGCAGTGGTGGCTCTATAAATACTCTCGCGGACTGTTTACATGCATAAAGATCATAAAATAGAACATACCTATTAAATCTCTTAATCGATAATAATATATATAATGTTACCTAAAATGTCAGCTACTTAACCAATTTCGTATTTTTTGGGTATACTCGTAGGTAAGTATTTCAGGAAAGAAAGGATTTATATTTAGACCCTCTAACAAAAGGGCACTCATATAGGTATTAAGACTTTCGAGGGCGAAAAATACTTATTATAGTACTACTATATGACACTATAGTTATCTACTTATTAATATGTAGGCACCTACCTAAGTTTTCTGGAGATTAGTAAAATTTATTTCCCCATCTGGTTAGTTTATGCTAATGATACTTATTCTGGTTTAGTGAATTTGTCGTCGCGGTCAGTTAACGGTTACCGGTAACGGGCCACCAAATGTATTTGTGTGCGCTCTTGCATTTGAGGCGTTTGCGCGCGATGACCAATGAAATCGGTGAAAAAGTGACTCACTGATTATGATTTAGAATTGTGACTTCTTATCACGATTAACGCATTAATAAATGTGATCATAATCTGTAGTAAAAACTTATTATTTTCCTTGTCGAAGTGGAAAAATATAAATTAAAACGTGGGATAAATGAATTTAAATAGGTAAGAGTTATCATCATAGATGAAGTTTTACACTATAAAACAAAAATCAACTACCCATAGATAGAATTACTATTTACTTCATTTCTTTCATAAAATACTTTATTTAAAGCACTTTAATTAATGCCTTCAAAAGTTCTCTAATCAGCTTTGGCCATTTCAAATTTGTATCAAAGCAGTGGTAAAAAGAAACTATGAAGAAAGTATCAAGAATAAACTAATCTGCTCACTCACAGTACTCACCATTAGTAATTTGACTACTTTTACTCTACACTTCTTATTTGTTTACGTAACCGTTAAGGTCTTCTAACTTAAAAGTACCTAAGTTTTTCTATCTTGCACCCAAGTGTAATGATGACGTAGCTGTACCTATATGATCTATGCAGTATATGGTAGGTAAATAATACATAATGGTTTATACATGTAACAAACTTGCATACATGGATGATCTCTTTTAATTAATATGTCATTATACAATTTATTATGACACAGTATTTCTTTTAAAATCTAAACACATACTTAGTAGAGCAACTCAAGACTGCCCGTTTACACTTTTGCATAGACAAAACTGCAGATAGATTTAGGAAAAATGTATGTGGTTTTGCTGCTTAAAAATATTTCAGGACATGCTTTCATATTTACGAGCTTTGCATGTTAGGCAAACCTTATAAAAGACACATGAACCGGTGACCCCATAAGCTTTCAATGTAGGTTACGTTTGATTAATTAATTAAACAACTGAATCACGTGTAAAATATTTTTCATGTTAAGAATTTGGGGCATAAATTAAACAATTCAGTTAACATACCTAATCATAAAGTTATCCTTATGCAGGACATAGCTAACATGTAAAATGGTGATGATTATGGTGAACTAGGCTGACATAATAATAGCAGTATTATGAATGAATAAACTGAATAAATTCTAAGGTTATGAGCCGTGCCTCTATTCAAAAACCAGCGACCAGATAAAAATGTACCAAAAGTGTTTTTTCTTAGCTTACCTAGTAGATAAATTTAATAGAACCCAAAATTTAGTAAACTTTATTCAGGTGTGGATAACACTTCACTGGCTTATTGTCACTTGATACAATCACATTTTAATTAGCACGCGTATAAAATTGTACCGTGCGCTGAAGAACACGACAAATACCGGGAGAGCGTTTGTTATACGGAAAACGTGCCGACTTGTATGACAAGAGCACAGCGACTACGGACGCCAACTGGCGACGTGCCTGTATACCTTTACGTAGCAATCATACGATGTCGAGTGTAAAGTTCATTTCCACACGCGAGCATCGAGCGATTCGCGCGTTTTCCACTGCAGCTATGTAAAAATAAACACCTAAAATTATTTAATTCTAACTATCTCACCTTAATATTCCTCTCGTCGCGTCGAGTTCCTTTACGCCTTCTACACTACTATTCGCTTTCCAAAAACGATGCAAATGTCTAAATGCGCACGAGTGGCCGCGTGCGCACTATTCTCAGTCCGCACTGATAATAACCACACGGATATCAATATGATTACCTCATTACTGCTGGACATATATTATCACAAATACTTGGTAACTAAAAAATACTATCTTATCTAAAATCGGAATTAAGACTAAATCCAGTATACATAAATTGCAAGTAAAATGCGCTCATGTGCCAACATAATCTATCCTACTTACTGCTAATGAGTCAAAAGTTGGAGCTTTAGGATTTTCATCACGATAAAAATTTATAAATTAACAGGGCTTAAGTTATCTGGTTCTTGATTATTTTGTAAACGAGCAGTCTAAGGTTCTTTAACTGTGTTTTAAAATATAGAAGACAATACTGAAATTGTACTTTAGACACCCTACCCGGTACCTCCTACACGCAGCCACGCATTAGCGAAGACAATGAAGATGTAACAATGTAATTAATAATAAATGTTTCGTAGCACTTAGCAGTCTATAAAAATAGATCGAATAATTGAATAGAAGGTAGGTATGCAAGCAATACAATAACTAGGTAGTCTCTATTCAACATTATTTAATTTAGCCACTCCATGTTTCATGGGTACGTAAACAGGTATAAATGTAGTTTCTTAGTACTTATTATACATGTTAATAAAAGAATGTTGGTTGCGCAGTAAGGACACTGTATTTTCAGGCATGATGTAAAATGGTAATCAGTATTTGGTAGATTTGCGTTTATGAAGTCAGAATCCTGTTGAAAAAAAGGTTTAAATTAAGTTAAATCAGATACCTTATTTTGATTGGTATCCAAAGTTGTTACTCACTAACCAGCCTATCAGCATTGTACTCGTATTATCTGATTGTTTATAAAGTTGCGCTATAAACTATCTATAAGTACTAATGAAGTTAGGTAGGTACTTGCCTACCTAATTTCATAGGAAGTGTTAATACCAATATCAGACCTTTGTTGCACAAGCAAAACATTAGCTTTTGTTCGAAGTTTACATTGCCTATTAATAACAATTACCACCACTAATGCATGTTGTGTTGTGATGGCCGGCCGCTGTAGTGCAGCTACAGTTTAGTTGGCACGTGTAGGTTTATACATTTTTTTATAAAGTGAAGTAGTAACTTCTAACTTCAAATTGCACAATTAATTATCGTTCACGAATCGACAATGTTAGTTATTGTTAGATTAATATAAGTAATTTCAAAATCATTCAAATTATTTTCATTACGCTCTCACTCACATAAAGAGTAAAAGTTTAATTCATGTTATCATTTGTAATCCCTTGTACTTATTTAAAACCTTTATACGTGCATGTTTTACTTGTTGCCATAGCACTTATAGAATTATTTTATTCTACCTAAAGGGTAAACTATAAATGAACTTACGTTTACGTACGTACCTCAATCTTGATGGGTTTCTTCATTTTACTAGGTATTGGGAGTAATCTTCCACAAAAAATGCGAGAATTATCCATTCCATTTGTCATAAACGAAAAAATGTAGTAAAATTATTTGTCTACATCGTAATACAAACTTTCACTACAAATTAAAAAGCGCGCGTACCGGATCCGGATACAGTATCTTGTGGGTTGACACTTGACAGTGCGTTCTGTTCAACTTTTTAAAGTGTTAAAATAAAGTGTAGCTTGTACAATAAAAAGTCATCAGTTCGATTTGGAATATGACGAAAGATTTCGTCATGGGTGTTAATAAGAAATGATAATTTTGTTTTGAATCAGTAATTTCATTCCCTATTTTAGATGCTATCGGACTTAACTAATTTCTTATTGTTTGAGTAAACTAAACGCTATTGGACGGCCATGTTTTCCCACAACAGCAACATCACGTCGTTTCGTTTTAGTAAACGTCAACGATACATTCACCAAATTAATTTTCACTACCGATTTTTATTCAGAAGTATTCAAAATCGTCTTGTTTGTAGCTTTGTGATCTAAATAAATGTTAAAATGAATCGAACTGAAGGGTTGGTGCAACGCAGAAACGTTATAAAGGACGGCAATTCCGATGGAGCATTGAAAGAAAATCATGATGTCGATGATAAGAAGAATGATAAAAGTTATGATGACGGGGATTCCAAGGAAACTCGGCTTACACTAATGGAAGAAGTATTACTTTTAGGTTTAAAGGACAAAGAGGTACAGCTTTTACTATTACCTATGGCTTTTGTGTGTCTACTGTCGTGGCTTGTATCATCATTGAGGGACATTTCAGGGTTACACATCATTTTGGAATGACTGCATATCTAGTGGATTGAGAGGATGTATTTTAATCGAGCTTGGCTTACGAGGTCGTGTCGAATTGGAAAGAGCTGGCATGAGAAGAAAAGGACTGCTGTCTAGAAAGGTTATTGTGAAATCAGGTAAGAATTTTAACCCAGATTATCATCTCAGCTCTTTCCCAAATAAAATATTCTGAATAATAATTTTCATTCGTTTTTTTTCGTTTTTATGATAACCATCTGTGAAATTACTACAACTACTTAGTATTAATTCTATGTAAGGTAAATTCTATCTTATCATTGATCAATGATAGCCTACTTATTAGGAACTTTAATTGAGCAATATTATTTCATAAATATTTTCCTAAAGTTGTGTTTCAGAAAAAAAAGTTATTAATATAATCAATATCTGTTTTAAAAATCGCATAATATTATTACTTACTTTCCTTTTTTCCAGATACACCTACTGGTGATGTTTTACTAGATGAGGCCTTAAAACATATGAAAGAAACAGAACCCCCAGAAACAGTACAAAGTTGGATAGAATATCTCAGTGGTTAGTAGAAATTAGAATACACACACTTAACTCGTCAAGTATGTGTGAACGAGACACAATAGAAATTCCATTATTATGCGACTCCCGGCAGTCGTTTGATACCTGACTGATTAAATTAGAATATTGTAAAAGCTTGCTGTTCATAGTGACTTTTAAAATATATTTTGTATTCTGAATTTTTGTAAATAAATAAGTCAGTAATTGCCTGTTTCACCATCAACAAATAAGGGAATGAATGCAAACCAATGAATCATTCTAATATGGGACGTCATTTCATATGAAATAGTGTACAGAAATTGTAAAACAGGCTGTAAGTCTTGAAATGCAAAATTCTTATCTACCTGTTTTTATTCTAGGTGAAACATGGAATCCTATGAAACTAAAATATCAGCTAAAGAATGTTAGAGAAAGGCTGGCAAAGAATCTTGTTGAAAAAGGGGTTCTGACCACAGAGAAACAGAATTTCTTATTATTTGACATGACTACACATCCTCTGACAGATAATGTTGTTAAATGTCGCCTAGTCAAAAAGGTAAGGATATTTACAGGATTTTGTATTTCATTTGTAGCTACTTTTAACCCCGCAACTAATTCACTCTAAAACTAATTCACATGGATGTGTTGAAGGCATATGCTTTTTTAAATTATCAACGAATTCTATAAGTTATACCAACTCTTAACAAGTTTTCTTAACATTTACATTGGCTGTTAATATGCCATGTTATCAAGAAATATTATGCACAATAAATAATACCCTTTAATAACAATGCACACAGTTGCACAAAACAGATGACATTCTTTTCATACACAAACTTGTTTACTCACTCTATCAAAACATGTGTGTTTTAAATTTCTTTAGTGGAATGCTGAAAAAGTAATTTAATATGATGTAATTTAAACTTGTTGTTGTAAACAAAATTGACATTTCAAGGGTTATGTTTGTCAGTTTGAGAAAATCCTCATTTTGGTATTTTTTTATCACTCATTTTATTTTAATCATAATTTTTAAGTAAGTTAGGTTCTTATTTAATAAATAAGAATTATCCAACTAATAATTCAAATAAAGTACGTTATTTTGTATTAAGTATCTGGCAGACAACACTAAACAGCACTTACTAAGACATTTATAAATGGCCCTTTTCAAGAAGTCTTGTAATATTTGAAGATGCCTGAAAATACATTTGCAAGTTTTGCCCTAGTATATCAGACACTTGCACACTAACAATGAATAATGATATCTTCCAGGTGCAAGAAGCGGCATTGCGTCGCTCCATAACTGATGTGGCTCACGCTGACAAGCGGTCGCTGGCGCTGTTGATGCTGGCGCATTCGGCCGACGTGCTCGAGAACGCGTTCGCGCCGCTCTCCGACGAGGACTACGAGCTGGCCACCCGCCGCGTCCGCGCGCTCCTGGACCTCGACTTCGAAGCCGAGGCCATGAGGCCCGACGCCTGCGAGATCATGTGGGCGGTCTTCGCCGCGTTCACCAAATAGCGGTAACTACAACTACCACTATCTATTTAAAAAAAGGTTGATTAAATCTTATCGAGTTTGGACATCCGGACGCCCTACACACTGATGCTGTGTTAATGAAATTTTACTATGCGTGTAAAATTGTCGTAAGATATTGCAGATGAAATTATGAAATTTTGCCAATAGATATAAACTGTGGATGATATCGAAAATACCCAAAATAGAGATATTGATCATTCATTGTTCCTGTAGGTATGCATGTGTAAGAAAATTAATAATAATTTGGTTAAATGGTTGGTTTTCAAAGTTGCAGGAAGTTTTCCATAAAAGGTACACAGTTGCAAATATCGTCAAAAAAATTGTTTAATTAGTTGTATGTGTTACTTTAATATTATCATCTAGTGTTATTCTAAATCAGTATAATAAACAAATATGATTTTATTACATTTATTTAAATGCACAACTGTTAACTATTGTGTTATATGCTTAATTATTAAACATTTTAAAATAGGAACTGGCTTTGACATATAATTTTCTTTTAACAAATACTTTATTAATCGCAGTGGATTTAGTGATATAATAAAATTTACTATTATACCATAAAGTTTCATAGCAACAAATATTACTTTCTTACTTTTAATAAATATAAAAAATATTTTACTATCAATTATTATAAGATTTCAGAATAGTCTCATGTTTTATTATGTACTTTTCTATTATTCCATTAGTTTTGCTTCATTAAACATTGTTCATATAAAGCCTATAACAGTTGTGGAACCTTTTTTCTAACTAAGGAATTTTAATATGACTTTTTCTAACTAAATAATTTAAATATTAGTCAACAACCACATTGCATATTGTCGAAAGGAAAAGTTAAGACCAAAATTCATTGCTTAATGTTATCGTTATTAGTTCACCAACGCTTCAGTATTCAACTGAATGAATGTTTCATGCATGAAATATTTTAATTAATTACTCCACTCCACCACTACAGCCATAACGAGACGGAAGAAATTGTTTAATGTTTCTATAAATTTTACTGTGCAATACCTATTTTAACTGCTCTGTTATAATAAATGCAGCATGTTATTCTAACCATACAGGGATACTTGAAAAATCTCATAACATTCCAAAAAGTTAACTCCATACTAATAATGACTTTTTTGATACACTGATGACATTTTTAGGAATGTATCATGTGCTTCTCATATTTTTATCTTCTTAATCCCTGTATAAGTCAGTTATATTATTTTATTTTATACAAAAATATTGCAAACAAAATTATCTCAATCTGGAATAGAAATTTCTTGAAAATACCTATAGTATGACTAGTTTTAAATTTTTATATTTAGTTCTCTAATATAGATTTAATTTAGGACTGACAGTTTAAAATTTCAGGCATGTATTTATATTTTAAACCAACCGAGACTCGTATTATATTACGAAATATTTCTTTATTTAATCTTGTACAAAGTGTAATAAAAAGTAAGTGTGTTGTAATAATTGATGCCTGTTGAAATAACGCTACCTGATATCTCCATACTGGTGCATCCAGCTGGAAGAATAACAACATTATCCAAGTTTAAACACTTTGTTGGGGTAAAGAGCTATATTAGTGCTTAAATTTAGATTGTACATAGATATAGTTCACATTTGATAAAATGAAATAATTAAGAACTCCAAGGAGATGAAAATGTATAAAATTAAGAGATAATTATGTATCATACACGTTTATAGTATTTGAAAATTATTGAATTACTCAAATATATCCTTAGTAAATTACAGTTGGTTTTGAGTTTTTATATTCGTTCGGTTTGTTTACTGTCTCAGATATGAGGGGTGCTAGTAGATATTTGCTACTTCACGCCATTTTCTAGGTACGTTTCATTAATACATGAACATCCCGATCGACTCCCGAAATGGAGCAGAGAGCGTCCACATAAATTCGCAGCTAGGCACTTTAATTTTAAGAGTTCATAAAGTTCAGTATTTCAAATGTAGAGAAAGAAAGAAAAGAGCGCTTTCGCACTCATCCGAATAATATTTGACGTGATTCTTACCAATCGTGTTATTACCAATAATAGAATGGAAGTTACGCACTTTACGTGTTGTGTTGGATTCGAGAAGCTGACTTTACTATAATAAACTATACACTCCAGACATGACATGGTATTTGGCTTGTGTTTTTACAACACGTACACAATAGGTGACCTTGTTATCTATTCAGTATAAAATAATACTGTCATATTGGGCGGGGACAACGGCGGTAAAACATTCAGCGTCCACATCAGAAAGTCTAGAAAAGGACGAAAATAAAATAGAGAACGGCACCGAAAGTTAATCATACAAAGTTAATCGACTACAAAGTATTTATGTTCAGAAACTGGGTGCACTGATTTAATTAGTAACGCCTATTAAACGATTTCTCATTTCGAGTTGGGTTGAGCACTATACCTGCTACATTCTAATCAAATCAAATAATCGTGATGATTATTAAAACAACGACGCTTGTTTGATGGATTATTATTGACGATTTATGGAATATGGAGCGCCGAGCGACGTAAGCTTAAGGTACGTTTAATAATAGGCTAGTTGACCAAATTTTAAAAATGGAGAAACTTTTTAAAACTATTGAACATTTACATGATTTAAATGCTTTGAAAAAATCATTTTGAATAAGCTTTAAAAACGCTCGAACTGTTATAATAATAATAATAATAAAACCTCTTTATTTCCTATAATTTTTTACAAATGTTTGTACTTATAATATATAATTTTTCACTTAAACATACATATCTATTATCATTTCTTTGTTTTCTTTTTTCGTTCTCGTTTTCTTGGATAGGAACCCCTATTTGGGTATAGGTCTCCTCCAGTTTTTTCCATGTTTCTCTGTCTTGAGCTTTGTTGGTCCACTCCTTGCCGGCTGCAGCTACAATGTCGTCACTCCACCGCGTCGTAGGTCTTCCTTTCCGTCTTGTTCCGATAGGCCCTTTCCATCTTGTTATTTGTTCTGTCCATCTATTGTCGTTGTAACGTGCTACATGGCCAGCCCATCGCCATTTTAAACTCAGACAGTATTGTAGGACGTCCATGAGTTTTGTCTTCTTCCGTATGGATACGCTTCTAATTTTTTGTATTTTTCTAATTTTTAGGAGGCTTCTTTCCATCGCTTTCTGGCAATTAACTAGTTTTGTTTTTATTTTAGCATTGTAGGTCCTCACCTGGCAGCCATATGTAAGCGTCGGCAGGATGCATGTGTCCATAACTGTTCTCTTCAGGTGCAGTGGATAGTCTCCCTTTGTTATTTCTTTGAGGGACCAGTATTTTTTCCAACTCATGTTTATTCGGCGTTCTACTTCGTCTTCTTCGTTTCTGTCTTGGAACGATATTTCTTTCCCTAGATATATGTATTTGTTAACATACTCTAATTTGTCTCCTTCGAGTGTTATTGAATACATGTCGCTGTTTGTCATGATTTTAGTTTTTTCTTTATTCATCTGAAGACCCACTCTAGCACTGTGTTCGTTTAACTGGTTTATCATTTTTTCTAAGTTTTTACCATTTTCAGCGAAGAGGACTATGTCGTCTGCGAACCTGAGGTGACTTAGACTTCGGTTGCCGATTTTAATTCCTTCATTTTCCCATTTCAGGTCTTCAAAGATGTTTTGCAGTACTGCTATGAAAATATTGGGAGAAAGAGGATCTCCTTGTCTTACTCCACGAAGAATAGCTATTTCTGGCCCTCGTTTTTCCAGTTTCACACAGCTTGTACTACTATCGTAAATATTTCTTATAATATTGTGATACTTTTCGTGGACTTGACATTTGTTCAGAGCCTGCCATATTGCGTCGTGTGAAATTGTGTCGAATGCTTTAGCGTAGTCGACGAATGCCAAATATAACGGTCTGTGGAATTCCTTGAATTTTTCAATTGTTTGTTGCATGACGTGTAGATGGTCTATAGTGGAGAACCCCGATCGGAACCCTGCCTGTTCTATGGGTTGAAGATTTTCAATATTAGTGCTGATTCTGTTTAGTAATATGGAGGTGAATAGTTTATATATGCTCGGAAGAAGGCTTATTGGCCGATAGTTACTAATATCTTGCGGGTCGCCTTTTTTATACAGCAAGATTATATCTGACTTCCTCCACTGTTCAGGTGCTTCTCCTAAGTTTATAACTTTGTTAAATAGGTAGGATAGTGGCTGTGCTAATATAGCGACTCCGCTTTTTAGAGCCTCATTTGGTATACAATCTGGGCCTGGGCTTTTTTCTGGTTTGAGTTTTTTAATGTATTTTTCTACCTCTGTCATTTCCACTATTGCTGGTTCGTCTCCAGAATCTTGTCGGGGAACAGAAATGTTATTTGCAGGGTTACAGATTCCAGCTTTGTTATTGTAGAGCTCTTTGTAGAACTCTGTGGCGCAGTCTAGAATATCTTTCCTTGTGTTCGTTCCTGTAGTTGTTTTTAGGTTCTGTATCCAGTTTTTGTGTGTAGAAAGTTGTTTATTTGCTCTTTTTGTGCTTCTGTATTGTTTTAGATTAGCTTCTATGATATGTTGCCTGTAGTCCAATTAGTCCTGTTTGATAGCCTTATTAGTTTTTTTGAATAAACTTTTTAACTCTTCCTTCATTTCCTTAGTTCTGTGTTGTGTTTTCAGAAGTTTCGAGCGTCTTGATATTAGTTCCAGTGTTTGATTCGTTAATATTTTTTTCACATTATTTTGTTTATCTTCTTTCTGTTGTATTGCCATACTTTTTTTAATGATGTATTCTATTCTGTTATAGAGGGTCTGGACGCTTTCATCGCTGTCAATTGTTTCCAATTCTTGTATATTTTTTTCTAGATTTTTTGTATATAGTTTTATGTCTTCTGCTGTTTTTAGGGTGTTTGAGGATGAATTAAATAGCTTTCTGCATTTTTTGTTATCTTGTAGGAGGTAAGTAGCTCTAACTAGTCTGTGATCAGAACTAAATCCTAAACCATGCAGAATATCAATCTTTCTAATTTTTTTTGGCTGGTTAGAGAAAATGAAATCTACTTCGTTTTTTATTTTTTCATTTGGAGAAATCCAGGTCCACTTTCGATTTTGTCTCATTTTAAAATATGTATTCATAATTGATAATTTGTATTCAAAAGCAAATTGTATTAGTTTTTCTCCTCGTTCATTTCTATTTCCATAACCAAATTTTCCTAAGATCGTATCTTCGTTTGCTTTAGCTAGGCCCACTTTGGCATTAAAATCTCCAATGACTAGTACGTTTTTGCCAGCCATAGTTAGAGCTTCCTGTAGGGTTTCATAGAATTTGTTTATTTCTTTCTCTGTGGCTTTTGTAGTCGGTGCGTATACTTGAATTATTGAAAGTATCTTTTCATTGAACTCTAATTGTAACAGTGCAACTCGTTCTGATAAGCCTGAGAATTTTAATATATTATTTTTGTATTCCTTTTTAATTAAAAAGCCCACTCCATGTAGTCCTGGCGTTTCTCCTTTATAGCAAAATATAAAATCCTCATGTTCTTCCATATTACTGCCCATTCTCCTAACTTCGGCTAAGCCTAGTATATCAATTTTAATTTTTTGTAGTGAGTACATAAGTTCGATATATCTTGTTGTAGATGATAATGATTTCACATTGAATGTTCCAATCAGTAGTGGTTTTTGAGTTAGTTTTTGTTTTTCCTTTTTTACTGGAGGGTTTTGGTCGTTTTCCCCCTCGGGGACCAGCCGTCTTGGGAGAGTATTATTATCTGTTAATCGTTGTAGTTCTTTATTGTTGTTATTGTTTTTCCGATACCGACTATGCTGTGGTTGCTATGTACTATTTTTATCTTTCAGTGAGTTTGCTCGCGCTCGTGCCATGTACTCGAATGCATTGGCTGTGTTGGCTTTTTTTGGCGCTACGTACGATGTTTTTTCTGGCTGTGGTGTACTCTGATTAGGTGAAGAGGATGGGTCTCGCTTTCGTTTTTCCCGGTTTGCAAAATTTGGATTTTTAACTATAACGCTCGAACTGTTATGGCGTCCTAAATGACGTCACTTCTTAGGTCGCAAGTCTTTTTGACAGCAAAATACTATGGAGAGTTGTCTATTTTTTTAATTTTAATATCTTTTGTTTTTTTTATTATTGTCCTTGCTATTTTTAAATAGCATCTCTTGTGTGACAAATAAATAAATCATTCATTCTATGACAGCAGAAAAAGCCCGCCATCGTACTAGGTGTAACGTCACATCCCCTGATATGCGTTTACGATCACTTGACCAAATGTGTATTTTGGACAAAAAAAAATTGAATTATTAAGTAATAATCCTTATTTAAATGAATATATGAATTCGGTTTTTTCTATCTCTATATCAATATTAATCATTAGAAACAACCAACATTGTGATTTCTTAGAGGAAACTAACCTATTGTCTTTTTATGATCATTGCATACAATTCCCCCTGATCAGGAGTATTGATAGTACTATATATATTCTGTGGTATTGATAGAATGACGTGGAATATCTTAAGCTTTTTCGGTAAGGTGTATTTTTATAGGTTATAAAGAAACAAAACATTTCCCAATAGATTTTATTATAAACTTTCACACTTCACACAGTGGATAAGTCTTATATCTCTTTGAAACTAATAAATTAACAACAATATTTCAGTTCTTATTATATTTATTAAGACGTGGGTATTCTAATATAAATTATCGACAAAATTTATCAAATCATATAAATAAAAATTGGTATTTCTTTTAAAAAGTAAATGAACAATTAAATGTGAATTGTTGTGGTAACATAACATACACTCAGAATATAACAAAACATATTTCAAACCGAATTAAATTACCTATTTACAATGATTTTACCATGGTACTTGTACTTAATTAAATTCAGATTATTTACTTCAGCATCATTTTTAAACTATTTATAGCCTCGACCGGAAATACCCGATAACTACAATTTATTTGTTAACTAACTCTCAATAATTTATTGTATGGTATAGTTATAGGGATTTCAACAGAGAACAGTTACCGGTTTTCCGGGGGTTTTAGATTCTAATTCATTCATAATCTTAGTAGAAAAATCCTAAAATTAACTATGTACAGTTAAAATAAATACATTACTGGCCATTTATTATTTTATTATTGTGCATAAATAATAAATGTAAACACACCAAAAGAGCATTCTTTACCACAGACATTTCATACTAAATAAATAGGGTTGTTTTATTATCACAGCCCCAGCTTAATTCAAGTACAAACTTAAAAGGTACAATACTAACGTTTAAGCGTAGACAGTTTATTTATAATCGACTGTACAATATCATTGATTTCGCTAACTACTGACCCATATGATATTTTACACTCAACTACTGTGAACTATTAAAGCATCATGCTTTTTTTCTTTTCAATATTTAGTGGTATCTAAAAAAACTTGTAACTTCAATAGGGATAGATGTTAAAATAATAGAATGGAGAGTAAACTGTCAAGGATTTTCAAAATACGTTTAGTGTGTATTTACTGGTCTTAATTAAGAATATGTGCCTATATGTGGCTTTTGTCCCGTAAAACACACATATACTTAGTGGAATCGCATTACAATACGCGACTTTAATTAACACTACTGTGAATTTAGTATAATGGGGATAGCTATTTTATTTCATATTTTCAACATCCTTGGACATCAACCGTTTACCTCAATTACAAGTCTTATTATTAATTAATTTTTAACGTGCGTTCAGATGTGTATTACACTAACTTTTTAAAATTATTTTTGTAATGGGTAAGTAGGTAACATTTTATTTTTAATTTCCTCTTAAATTAAAAATCGTTTTAATGTCCAGCATTAAAATAAATGTTACGGAAACCTTAACGACTATAGTATGCATGCATTTATCGCGAAACTGTTGCTAAAAGTTACATAACATGCGTACTTTGTAATTAATAATTAAAATAAATGGTTATTTTTCGTACTATGACGTTATTCTAAAATATGCTTGACACCAAGTGACAATGTTGACAAGTGGCATTAAATCAGTTCCATACACTATTAATAAAAGTAAAATATGCTTTAGTTGTTTTGAACTGTGATAGCACTTGTGATCATTATATGGTTAATTCTTGATAATTAAATGCCTTTATCTCATATGGATTGGACTAGAAGAAATTAAAAACTGCTAAATGTCAAAGCATTCAATCAACCGATTCGTTTTACAAAAGTACTTACAAATTATATTTTTTATAAGTACGACCTAAGGTAACATATCAATTACTATTTACATGTCTATTAAGTAAAACTTCCAACTCACATGAGTTCCAGGTGGCCTTTTTTTTAATAATAGATAGCCAGACATTTGGCTACGATTGCACCTGATGTTAAGTGTCAATGTAGCCTAAGATGGACCATGTCTGCCTAGTACCAGCCTATTTTTAGTATTTTCTTTCACATTGGAATACATTGTAATGCAATATGCATGTATTAGTTAACAAGTTAATGTTCGAAACCTAAGTTGGCCAGTTGCAATCATTCTGACCTAATGGCCCATTTACACGAGGCCAGTAGACGAGACAGTCCAATAAGCCAGCAAATTCGAAACCGTTGTATTTCATTGGATTGGCTTCGTCCACTGGCTTGGGACAATCCAATGCATTGGCCTGGCTCTATTTTCACGAAGCCAATATTGGCCTGGCTTATTGGATTGTCTCATCTACTGGCCTCGTGTAAATAGGCCAGGAAGTCCGCTTGCACATTCGATGCCATCGTTCATTCTTTCTAGTGCTTGAATGAGATCGTGCGTGAAGCTAATCACATGGTAGAGGGCGCTGACCGCGCATGCGGCCGTTGTCACCATGCTTCGGTGTACCGAATGTCGTATTCCTGTAGCTGGGGCAGCCGCTGACGCAGGACCTCGAACGCCTCAGCCGACAGTTTCGTGCTGTTCAGGTTTAACCGCCGCAGGTTGGATAAACCTGTAATTAACATAAGTTTGGGTACTGTAATTAAAAAATCACACGCTACCTCTCAGGCAAACATAGTTGTGCAAGCTCATACGTAGTACCTATCTTAAATTTTGAACTGGCTTCAAAAATAAATTGTTCGCAATTTGATGTGTGTAATAATGTTTGTCTGCGATTTTCTCGTGTTTGGCCGAACCGATTTTGATGCGGATTTTAGAAAACTATTTGTTATTGTGTACCGGAATGGCAAATTACCTGATAACGCTTCAATGCCTTTATCAGAGACTGGCGTCTCGCACAGATTGAGGACCTGGAGGCGAGGCAGGTGCTCCGCGATGAGTTGGACGCCGCTGTCGCCGAATTTTGTGGCCCATAAGTTCAGGTATCGAAGCGAGGGTAGCTGAAAAGATTGATAAATCAAAATGATTAATTGTCAAAAATGACAAATGAAGACTTCAATTTTCTTCACACTTTCAAAGTTTGGTAAATACGAGTAAGAAGCATGTTCGGCTCTGTAACCAGACAGATGTAGATAAGTAGCTCAAATCTTACATTGATTAGCACAAGATGGCCTTATGAGGTGATGAAAGTAGACGCTGGTAACTTTACAGCGTAAAGTGTATTTCGTGTGATGAGTCGAGCCTATCTTTATAAAGTGATAAGAACAGACGCTGGTTTATTTATTTTATTTTATTTAATCATTTATTTCAGGCAACTAAGGCCCATACTATAAATACCTTAAAGACTAACATACATACAATAACAACATTAAAATAAATAAAATAATAAAATTAAGATTAATTAAATTAATTAATTTTAATAATTAATTAAGCGCTGGAAAGAGTTCCTCGAGTTATGTATCAAGGCTACCTACCTTTATTAGATGGTGGGCGCATGCGCTAGTGACGCTGGTGAAAGCGAGAGACAAGCATTCGAGGTTGCCAAGCGCTCCGGCCTTGAGGAGAGCCTCGACGTCGGCGTCGGTGGCCCGCACCGGCAGCGCCAACCTCCGCGGACCGCCTTCTGCCTGCTGTCAGATAAAAATAAGTTAGCAAGAAGTTTGAGGTTAAATTCAGATGTTTTTATTTAACGAGCGCTTGCGAGATTAAATAACTGGCAGCATAGAAAATACTTTGTTTTTTCAAAAGTAAAAGCGCCTTAAAAAAATATACTTTTGGTACTTGTAATACTTACGAGTCTTTGTAGATTCTGCTGTCTTTCACATAGGTCTTTGTAATACTTTTGGCCAAGCTCGGTACCCTGCAGCGCGGCTATTATTTCTAGTTGAGTTTGTTCCCCACTGGCAACTTCCCATTCGAGCATCAAACATAGAGCTTCTAATGCGGCGGGCTGAAACAGAAATTAGTAATTTGTTAGTCGGTTAAATTTATTAATCGAAATGGTAGATCTATACGTAACACATGCAGAAATAATCTGTGCTAATAATACTATAGGTACTTACATGTTCGGTTAATGCGACTAGAACGAAATCTGGCAGTTGCTTGCCCATACTTTGCAAAAAACTTTTTCGTTTACAGCAACACCGAAGTAAACTTCCAAGCTGAAACAAAAAAGAAAACAAGAATATCATCATTCTCTCTCAATCATCATCTCTCGCTTGTAGTTACAGGCATATGGGTTTTTGAAACAGATATTATAGTTTTTCAAGGCCATGCCATGCCTATTCAAGTAACAGTAAGTAAACTTACCATATCTCCCCAAAGCTGACATAAGTCCTGGTTAGGCAGTGCCAGCAACGGGTCTGAGGGGGCTGCAGCTTTCAGCCATGACGGTGGGGAGGGGCGGGCGGCGCGGCAAGGAGCCACGCAACCATGCGCGCCGCACCGCGCGTCCTGCGCTAGAGCAGCCAACACGCGGCCCAGACGCTGAGCGATCCGCGGGCAGGCGAGCGCTCCAGCACATAAAGGTACTGGTTGGAGAACTGCGCCCACTACAACTAGCCAGTCTTCGTATTCGCACCTAAAAGAAAAAGTATTAATATTTAGAGGGCAGTAGCAGTATTTTACTTACTTCATCGAGTCTCACATGCAAGACACACATGTCTTTCAATGCTGACCCTTGCCTTGTCGGCAAAATAACCGTCACGTTGCCCTCCGTCCCCCATACGTCACCTCCACGAACCGTCTTCGAGTGAGATTCTGAACTACTTACATGTGCTCCAAGATATCAGCGAAGCACAACACTTCTTCCTCGGCGTCGTCGCAGACATGCGGTGAGGCTGCGCCCCGATAGTGGTCGTCTATGGCGGCTAGAGCGACGGCAGCGAGGTTGGGCGCGGCGCGAGGGTGCGGGCACGTAGCCCTCCGCCCCCCATGCGTCACCTCCACGAATCGCCGCACGAGGGCTGCTCCTGAGTTGTGGGCACTTAGAGCACTGAAATAAGTAAAAATTATGTTATGAATAAGCGGTTTCTAGCCGATCAACTTTGCATTACAACTTTCATCCCTTTCTATCTACATCTCTTAAGGGATGGTTTTCCAGGGCTATTGCAAAATGCATTTTCTTAAAGTAAGAAGGCACTATATAGTACTTGGATGGAGCAGTTCATGGTTCTGTGGTAGGAGTAGGTGTTTTAAATTATTTACCTTATTCTTTGTGACAATTGTTCCATAAATTAAGCTAGAGAATAATAATATTCTTGTACATTTTATTTAGGACGTATCTATTTCCAATTTGTGATTCATGGCATTAAAGTAATTCATAGTAGGTACGCACAAAAGCAGGTTGACTTTGCAATCGTTAATTAATTTAGTTTGTCGTTTAATCAGACTAATTACATGTTAAATTACGTTCAGTCAGCCTCGAGTACATACAGTTCACATTAGAGGGTCATTCAGTGACGCACGTTGTTTGGGTTCTCTCGTATGTTTATCAGTTGCGCTTTATACTAGGAACCAAAAAGACAAACAATTTAATTGATTGTCTCAGATCTTATAGGAAAAAGAGTCACCTATTTTTACACGATGTCAAAAAGGTCAAGTTACTGGCAAGTTTTGGGTAGACTAAAGAACGATGTGTTCTATTTAAGTACATATTATAACCAAGGTGGCTGGCTATTCATGCCTACTTGCGTATTGTGACATTGACGTCATTCCAGCTGATTAACCTACGTTTACCCAACGTCTCTAATAAACTAACCTGCATTGTAACCAAATGAGGCTAAGAGGCTTATTTGCTATTCAGGTCAGATAAAACGCAGACGAGCACATTTCATAATGTGTTTGGATGGACCACATGATAAATAAGGCTCTTTTAATGGTCACTTTAACTGTTTGAAGCAGTCTGTCCTTCAGAGTTATGTGACCTTTCGGCCATGGCCAAGTGGGTTTCTACATAATACGAGTAGAAACCCACCCCAGTGAGGCGGTCACTACTTAATTAGTTGATTTCGATGAGTGAGTGCAAATATTAATAACGACACTTCATCTGTGTGGGAGTGTTCTACTTCAATTGAACGATTTTGTAGTGTCAAAATTTCAACATTTACTGGAAAGATTCTGCAATAGGTCTCGCAAACAACGCGCACTGCGTTCCGCTAACAGCGGGGCCATACACACCCCAATGTTAGTCTGTATTGTACCTGAAGAAATATCTGACAAGCTGCCGCGTGTTGGGTGCCCTCGCGAAATCCACGTTTTCTCGTTGGCATCCTTCCTTCTCACAGGCGGCACGAGCGCGGGCAATGGAGGCGCCACAGCTCATATGTAGCAAACTTCTCCGCTATCAGCATATACACCCCAATACTACTCTGTACCTTATGTAATCTCTGACAAGTTGCCGCGCGTTAGGTGCTCTCGCGAAGTCCACATTCCTAGTCAGCACTCTCCGAACAGGTGGCGCAAGCGCAGGCAGCGGTGCAGCGCGCGGTCGCCGCCGACACAGCCGCGCCAGCAACGCACACAGCTCGCCAGTAGCACACCGCTCCGCCAGTAGTGGGGCAGCCGCGCTAGTTACGTTCTCCGCCCACTCTTCCCAGTCGGGGCTCTCCTTTTTCTGTAACGAGAAAATCATAAGCTAACTTAATTTATATTCATAATCAATCTTTCAACCGAATGATGGGTGGACTGGATTCCAAAACAGGTGGTGGTAAAACTCTCACTTTCCATCATTCTTTAAAGCTAAGTATATTTCATTGTTTGTCGTCTTCAAAGCATAGAGAATAAATACGTTCTCCTTTAACACTTCTCTTCCGCAAAGCATTTTCTAACTCATTTTCAGTATTTGTAACTGTCAAGATTAAGAATTATGTTGCTTTACCTAGAACGAAGTAATGATATGACGTTGGTAGTTATTTTTGTTTAAATTAGTCTGTTCGAAAAATAGCGTCATAAACAAACTTTTTACAAGATTGACGACCGTGGATGGATCCCCCAAGATGAATGCCGAGTAGTAAAATAATTATTAAGGCTATCCTTTACGCAGACACCTTGTAAAAACGAACAGATGTTTGTGTTGGCTACGTGCTGTGTTCGCGAGTAGACACTGCCGACGTCAATCAGCCGCTTGATGAAAGCATCACGAATCGTTCCGACTTCAAGTGTACATTAAACTTTGTGAACATATTTACGAGTACATAGTTGTGTTTATTTTTATGCCTAATAAATAAGAACTTACAAACACGTTAACACTGAATGCGGAAAATTGAATCGTTATTAGTCGCATATAGTCATGGTTTTGTCTGTTCTTAAGTACTTACTCTTCAACCGAAGCCAAAGTAAGTAGAATGTATTATATTTGTACTTACCTCCGAAAGTAAATCGGTGAGTATCTGCAAAGGCGCCCGGGTAACGCTCTCGTCTTGTAACGGGGTCGTCATAACAAAATCCACCATGTTCTAAAACAACAAACAAGTGAAGGATTTTAATTTTAGAATGTATTTTTAAACAAACATTAACAACAACAAGAAATAATAAAAAATATACATACCTTTAATTCTTTTAGCACCACCTCCTTTCTTATAGACTTCGTTAGGAAATTTCGATACCTTATTATATTTTTCTGTAAATGAAATGAGAACAATTTATTTAAAGAGTGAAGATTAAAACGTAGCCGTAATTGTGAACTGTAGTTATAAGGAAAACTTACTCTCCACACAATGGAATGATACCACTGGTCTCTTGTGTAAACATCGTTAGCCTGAAATTATACAAATGATGACATATTACACGTAATTGCATAAACTTTAACAAATTGATTAATAAGTGTTGATTTCCTGAATAAACAATACCTAAATTTTGTAGCCTGTAGTAGGTATGGTTACAGTACTATCTAAATAAACTTTTACATGAACATAATAAGTAGAACCAATAGATAGAATAGATAATACAAAGAAGTTGTAGTTGCTTTTCGTATGTAGCAAAGATTATTTCTTATATCAACGAAAATAAACTTATGATAATAAATTATTTCTTATATCCTTATGATTTTTTCAGTTTATGAAAATCTCTCGCATGCATTCCTTAAGCAAGAGGTACCTATTTACATGTAGGTTAACGTGTCATAGTTTACTGCAACCGCTACCTTTTGCATCATTTTACATCGAGCATAAGTACTTATTTTGTGGTTTCTTTTGATATCTTATGAAGGAGATCAAGTAAGTGGTATTGTAGAGCCATTGACTCGTATTCATTTCATTGACCAAATTATTACGAAATGCTTGATAAATATTTCAAAATACTTTACCAAATTCATTATTTTTATCAAACAGTGCTTTCAATCAGCACTTAACCAACTGTACTTACGAGTAGGGAATACCCAGTACCAAATACGTCAAGCATCATATTGGTCTTATCTCTATACTAACATTAGTTATGGTTCTCGTTAAAATAAGTAATAATAGTACCTTTGTACAATTTTCACACTTAATATTTTATTAAGAGACCTCAACTCCTCTATTTCAACTGAATGATATTCGATGACATTGAGACGTCTAATTACAAGGAAATCATACCATTTCTCAAAACTGAAATATAAAGAGAGAGAGAGCTCATGTCTCTGTTCTTTATCATAAAATTCACGTATAAATAGCGATTCAGTGCAAGATAGAATAAACAATCTTACCTGTAGTAAAAGCGATCCGTGAGGCATAACGATTCTCAGGCAGTATTTTCTAGCGGAGTCCCATCGCGAAATACAGTAGACCTCCTGCATGCAGCTATAAGAGAGAGGCTGCTCCAGCAACCCCGACGGCTGTAAGAGGAAACATCTATTGTTATGGAAGCCTTGTGTTTATTTATCTTTATTTGGTACTAGCGGTCCCAGCGAACTTTGTTTCGCCCCGGCTCCGTCCCGCCCCAGCCCCGGCCCCGTTGAACGGGATAAAACGGATCCTATGTCCTTCTCCTGGCTCTAAGCTACCTCCCTGCCAATTTTCAGCTAAATCGGTTCAGCCATTAGGCAGGGTACGCAAAATAAGTAACTTTTTTGGTTGATTTTTTACACCTTGTGTCCGAAAAACCCTAATATCCGAGGAACCCTACTTTTGTTCATAATTAAATATAGCCTATATTACTCGTGGATAATGTAGCTTTCGAATGGTGAAAGAATTTTTAAAATCGGTCTAGTAGTTTATGAGCCTATTCATTACAATCAAACAAACAAACAAAGTTTTCCTCTTTATAATATTAGTGTAGATGTAGATGTCATTCGAAAGGTGAACGGTTACTGGAAATACCTGACGACAATCGCAATTAGGTATTATGGAGTTTATGCATTTCTATTTTGGTTTAAGCGTGTGTTTTATCAATTTAAAAATAAACTTTTGTACTTATTCATTCCGTATTATCAGGAAAATACCATGTTATCATGCTATTCTCAAACTATACCTACTTAATTTTGATGACTACCAATTTATTGATCAGTACAAATAGTTAATCTCAAGCTATGATTGTGGATACCTAATCCACTCACAACCATACAGGAAATTGATGACAAATAGAGTATACATAGCCCTATTTTAAAACTGATTTATTTCAAGAGACGATTACCCTACTAACAGCATGATAGATAGAGAAAATTCAGGTCAACTAGAACCTTCTTGGGATCATTTAGCACTTAGCTCTGACAAACGATGTGTTATAGGCAGATAGTAGAGCATAAAGAACAGCAACGTCATTTAAAAGATAAAGTAATTTCCAATGTATATGACAAAGTGCAAGAAAGCTTATGCTGAGCTTTGACTTCGAAGTGAAAATTTTCAGACCTGAAAATTTTTGTGACTGAGAAACGATTGTTTTGTGTTCAAAGGAGGTTAGCAATTATCAACGAGTCATACACAGATTTGTGTTTCAATGTTCTTGTGTTTGATGGCACAAATATTGTAATTTATGGAGCATTAATACTTAACATAACTTAGAACTTTAGCACAGTACCGCTTTACCAAAAATATTTCATTACATTAGTCATAATTAGGCAAGCACGTGATTAACCTACGTTTTGCCAGAGACTTGCTGTTCAGTTTATGCTGTGAATGCAGTCCGAGCGTCACTTCCCCAGAGCATTGCCCCTGCGCGGTGGACCCGACCTCATCGGACTATACTGGGTCAAGCCAAGCGCCCTCGTGGGATGAACGTATGCCTTTGCCATGTCGCGACCGTCTTACACATACTTATAAAAAGGTTAAAGGAGTAGGGTTGATAAATATCTTCAAAATTATCTCTTTGCTGACGGACTAGGCCCTGATTCGCGTATTTTCGGCATGTGCTGTACTGTACTGTTGGACTACAGTAGTCATTCAGTAGTGCTATTAACACATCGTCTTAAAGTCAGCAGCATTGAAAGGTGATACGCCGCTGTCAGAATAGCGAGGTATATCAAATTGTACCCTCGTAGTACAACTGATGCACAACTCAGTGAGTGACGACTCATTAGCGGAATTGACGCCCTGAAAGCAGTGATTGATTCAGTGACGTGTGACAGGGTGGCACGGCATAGAAAGACTACTGAACCAACCCCAGATAGAAAATGATGATGATGTCTCTTTGTAAATGGTCGCTCTCATTTGATCATCATCTGGGGAGACTGCTGGAATTGGATAGAAGCCATTTGAGCAAAAAGATAATTATATATGTATTATAGTTACTATATTCTCAGGTTACTACTTCATTCTTCTAACAACTAAAGGAATACCTATAAGGTTAAAACCATTTACCCTTAACTTAGATCAATGAAAGTGGCGGCTTTTGGAACACAAATAAAGAACAATTATCTCATAATAAATAACTTTAGACCCGTGGACTGTCGTTCAAATATTTAAGTGTTATTGTACCGTATACCGTATCACATGTCCAAATAAATTACAATACAATACAATCCCTGAATGATACTGGAAAATCCAAATATAAGCATTCCAAAGAATGTGTGTCATCTGTTCAAATGCCTTTCGAGAATCTTCTAAGGTATTTGAAAGCTTAGGTATTAAAATATCTAATTAAGAATGTTTGAATAACCTAAGTTTATGGCGTACGTTGCTACAAAAAATATATATTTGATCAAGGCGTTCGTTACGTAATGCAATTAGTTATATTACTTTTAAGCCTTTTTTATCCAAACCTCCACCCAACACAAAGCTTTTAATATCCCGATTCAAACATGCAATGCATCGCTCACATCAATAAAGGAATTATATCCCGAAATATGTCAATCAACGAAATGGTCAGCTTCTCTGTATAACAAGAATATTACAATCCAATTAAATGACGCGTTGTGCCTAGTTGAGTTTGTAAATGAGTTGTATTGACGTCAATCTTTTTAGGGTATCGCCGGTTGGTATTCAAGTGTTGTTTTATTATGAAGTCACTGTTTAAAATACCACTCTATTGTTGCAAGAACATTTCATATTGGGTTTTAATTGCAAACTTAGTTTGAATACGAGTGATACAATTATAGCTTCTCTACATGCAAAGTTACGCTACCTTTAAGTAAATACTAAGTACTACTTGGCCATGATTTTCAAATTTTTCCATATTATTATAGAAAATTTACACGCTCTTTCATGCATTCTAATGGTGGAAAGTCACGAATGCGGGCAATCGAACTCTACAATCATGAATGTTTATTGAATGACCAATCGTACTGAAACGAACGTTCAACGATTTGTTGACACGAACGAAAAGAAATAAAATTGCTTTTCGAATTCTAAATGATATTCGAAAAAAAAACAATAAAGTTCATCGGTTATGGGTATGGGTTATGGGTCCATATTTTGAAAATAAACTTTTTCACAATGGCCCAATTAGATGAAGAAATTAAGGTTTAAAGCATAATTATTTAAAGTTTGTGTGATCTGATGTTTTTGCGGAAGAGGTCATCGAGAACCTCGTTATTAATGACTGAAAATGACGCTGACGTATATGCATAGTAAAGTCACAAACTCATAGATGGCTGAGAGTGGACAACCTATTTATTTATGAAATTTATTAATACTAACTTTATGTTAGGCATGCGGTTAACATTGGTACAGGGTATACAATATTTTTATTGTATTTTTGCTTGTCATTCCAACATAGAGAAAAGCAATTGACGTAAGAATCTACAACGTAAACCTACACGCATAGACATACAGTTGATGGTGGGCACACACTTGTTTGGTAAATGACGAACAAATAGTATTTTTTTAACAATTAGTTCCTTACTTTATAATAAAATTACTTTCTAGGTATTGCCAATTGAGTAATATAGGAATAATTTTGGTGTCCTTTATAAAACTGGGGCTTAAAGTTCATAAGGTGCAAACTCATATTTAAAATTAAATACCTAACTTGTAAAATGGCCACGTGGTAGACTCCGGTGGCGTTTGACAATCTGGTAAATAGCTGCCCAAAAGCCCTGCCCTGCGTTGAAAAGTTAAAAAGTTGCAGAACACCGGTGCCTCGAAATTGAACGAGTAGTCATACTCGTACCAGTGCACAAATCATGACTGCACTGTAAGAAACACCATAGAATACTTGACTGCAGTTTCCCTGAAGATCTGATAACGGCGCCAGAGTGCCATTCCGGTAGGAAGAGCCGTTTCACAAGTGTCTCATATTCCTCGCCCGATAATCTACGCCTCACAGCCCGTTCAGCCATCGAATACCTGACTGTAGAAGCCCTGAAGATCTAATAACGGCGCCAGAGCGCTATTCCGGTGGGTAGAGCCGTTGAGACAGGATAATTTAGCTTTTTAAGGTTTTTGTCTTGTTAAAATTGAGCCTGATATAAATAAATTAATAAAGCCATGATAATAATACCGGTACACTGTCGCTAAGTCTTTTTTGTGGCAATGACGCACGAACAGACATAATTATGACCATAAATAAAATAAAATATTTATCTAAATTGCTTTGAAGTACCTGTTAAGGTTCGATAAACTATGATTGATTTTAATGTGCTATAGAGAACCATTACAGAATAATACCATACCAAATATTAGACTTATTTATCCTAGCTAGACTATACTGCGTCTAACTTTTAAATCCTTAACCGTTGCTAATCGTAGCAAATTTTTAGGCGAAAAGCAGTAAATGCCTTAAAAAATTATATATCAACAAAGTTGTATTTTCTCCATGCGTAAGCACTCCATGGGTCCTTCACCAAACGAACTATTCCACTACTGTGTACAAGTGGGCATTGCGTCGTATTTACTATGACGAGATGAGTATGGATCGATGGATCACATCGAAGAGCTCGCGTGACGCATACTAATCGAGCTGGCATGTGAACTCGAGGACCACGGTACAGACACACCTACAGACAGATGAAAACGATAAATAAAAGACACAACGACTGGCTGATAGCTTGGACCGCTTATTTACTTACTGAGTGACGCTCAATCAATACATAATGTGTTTGTTGTTTCCCATGAAAGTAGTAAGCCTATTATAGCTAGAGCATTTTAATCGGTCACGAACTTGGTTCATAGTACGTATTCAATCGGTACGACTCTTTCCTAATACAAAAATACGTGAATTTAGTTAATAATACTTAAAATGATATACTACCTATAGTGGTTGGTCAGGGGTTCTGCCTGATAACACCGTTTTGGTTAACCCAGTTTATGCTAAGCTTCAGGAAAGATACCACTCCATAATAGTACCTTTGTGATGTGATACCTTTATCACCAAGTCAATGTTACTAATAATAGAGCTCATTACATCTTTACCATCAGTTTACCTTTCAGAACAGCAGACACATGTGTAAATGTACTACTCTACTTACCTACCTGAAAGATTTAATCAAACTGGTTATTTGGTCACCATCTGAGCCCCTACAAGCCCTAATTTTCAATAAGAGATCTGTTTTTCCCACAAAAAGTATTTACCTTGTGTCGGCTGACGTCAAATGGGAATGTTTTGAAACACCGAGATCCGCCTTTGCAGGTAACGTAAACATTTGTGTTTTCATTCTTTCATGCATATCGTCGCGGATTTGTTCAGCGATAAAGATGGGATTCGTATCCGTGACGCCCTGATAATAATCATCGTCTTATCTGAATCATAATAGTAAGTATCTAAATGTATTATGTTGACATAATCATACCAAGTTATTCAAAGATTTCATACGTTGTTTGCTAGCGATTCAAGGTTTACTCAGAGTTACCTGGAGATCTGGAGACTTATTCTATCGTAAAGTACTGAGACTTAATTTGTGCAAATCAGTGAACCTATTTTTCCTACATAAGTACCTACCTTGTTTTTATTGTACTAACCTTACTAACATAGTTTTCTAAATTATTGTTTCTAACAAATGGACGTAGTTGATCTGAAATAATTGTGTATTTTCATTAGTCTTGGGTGAATTTATGACACACAATAGTACCTACTGTAAAATCGTCGAGTAAAACTGCAGAAACTTTTATTCCTCTGTTACCTAGAATTTTCTATTACCTAGCCTCGCAATTTGTCCGTTCAATATTACAAAAAGAAGTTTCCGTGACACAAACACTATTATAAAGCAATAAAACACGGTTATTTCTTCTCAGAAGAGATGTTGTTTGTTTTGTACATCAGATATTTTTAGCCTGCGCTAGATTGTAGTCGTGATATGTAACGTGTAGGTAGATTAATAGATATCGTAAATTTTATAGAAAACCTATATCTTACTAATTCAATGATCTTTACAGTGCTTTTGTAACTAACTATTCGAATATTAACTATCGTGCTATTTTAATCCTTCTCAAACAATAGATATTTACGAAGCTCCAAAAAACACTAATAAATAAATATACATACACAACTAACGATGCAGCATTTATGTGCGACCGCTTATCCGACATCATCTGTACCCTTAGCACGAAAAACTATCGAATACGTAAGCTTATCGAGAAATGTCAATTCGTATGGAAATCACGTTTTTAATGGATTTTGACATTTCTCGATACGTTTACGCATTTGATAGTTTTTCGTGCTAGGGGTACCGAACTGTCTCATGCTAATCAAACCTCGAGTAGCTCAAGTTTAGATAGGTACTTCTTACTCCAACCAATAATGCAACAGTAGGTGCACCATTTCAAACACGCATTTGCTTGCGGCATGCGAAATTCGCAAGCTATGTCACTATTATATATTTTGTGGCTATGTTTCTATCTATTTTTTATGTTATCATTTAAGCGCTGCGAAGTTTGTAATAAAAATAAATTAAAATTAAATTATCTAGATTTCATAGTAGCATCCTTGACGATATCGTTCAGCCACATCTCTGCTGCATGCGAATTCGTTGGTGTATGACGGCGGAATAAGCTTTAGCAAAACTAAAAGCAGCACGAAAGTTTAAGGTGTTGTGTGATCGCCTGCGTGTTTCTTGCATTCTTAAAAAAAACGTGAGCTGAAAACGTGAACATATTTATATGTATGTATTTTGAATAACAGTATTCTCGTATTAATATTGAGGTAGTGACGCACGGAGCCTCTTATCTCCGATTGACCTCGGTGGAGTTCACGATAAAATTAAATTGCAGTCGTCTAATTTAAATACAGACGTCATTGTAGCGACTATTCTTAATTAACAAGCTTTATTAAGCCTATCAATGCTCGTTGTAAGTGCAGCTGCGCGGGAGTGCGTGAATATCACTTCAACAGCGCGTGTCTGCTTAGGAAAAAGATAATTCATGTACTTCATAAAGGGGATAATATATAATAGGGTAGTAAAAATGCTGTGATTTCTGACAATATTTCTTTACGCAAATGTTGTCTGGCAGAGATCGCATAGAGCGGTAAGATCGCCTTAATTGTACATTTCCTCTACATGAATTTGTAATTGACCTATGTGCAATAAAGAAGAGTTATTTACCTAATGTTTGTAACACGTTCACTATTCGATCTGCTATGATCGTCTTAAAGACTTTGGTAGCCTGACCCAGAAGTACCTACCTAATGAAAGTTCTTGACATATTTTTTGTCTTTAGGATCAGAAACCATGCATAATTCAATTGACAAAAAGAAACTGTTTCGGAGAGTAAATGGTTGCTTGAACTGAACCGGTGAATAAAATCTGTGAATGATACGTAGAAAAAACTAAAACAAGACGTTTAGAAAAGAACAAGAAGAAAAGTATTCCCATAAGCAATAACTTCGGCATACGCGTCTTAAATATAAATTTTACTAGACCAAAGTAAAGCTGATGAAAGTTTATTTGAGGTAACCTTTTCAAGCACATGTTTATTTATACGCTCTTATCTAAAGAACCTCTGAAGGTTTTCGCGGAACCTTCACTTTTGCAGCGCTCAATCCCTCGAGCGACTTGAGGGTATTTATACCGCCTGAGAGTTCCCTAGGGAGTTTTGCTATAACCTCGTTGTGTTAACAAACGTTTTGATATTTTTAAACGATTTTAACTTAAGTCATATACTATGGACAAATAAAAGTATCTAGCTACTAATCAATTTTTTGCTTTATCTATCACTAACGGTCCCACCGGAGTTCGTTTCGACTTGGTCCCTTTCTGCCCCGGTCCCGTTTTAGTCCTGCACTAGCTGTGCCCGCGACTTCGTCCGCGTGGAATAGTGACTTTGGATAGAATTTTTAATTTATAGGCTTATGATTTTACAAATAAGATACTTAAGTATAAGTACTTATAAGTACGCAAGATATAAAGTATTTATATAGTACATTTTAGTACTCACTTATCATTAAAATTGGCCATATTACAACAATAAGAAGCAAGTAGTAGGTACATCAAAGGTGATCAATTATTATGACCATACCGATTATTTGGACGTTCACAATTTGTATTTCGATTAGGAATTCCTTTGTTTGATAGGATAATATGGTTACTTTACTTTTAACTACTACTTTGCCACAAAAAAAACTACTACTTTACTAACATTTTACTTTGTTGTGTGGAAAAAATGGATCTAAATATAAATTTTTTCATGGCACTGTTTTGTTATACTTTGACAAGTACCATAAAGTACCAAATATTCATTTAATTTATACAAACCAATATGGAGGAAACACTACACATTGAATTAAAACACTTTACAGATTCATTTCCACCCACATTTATTTTAAATTGTTTCGCCTCGGCCCCGTCCCGCCTTAGCCCCGGCCCCATCGAACGGGATAAAAAGTATCCTATGTCCTTCTCCTGGTACTAAGCTACCTCCCCACCGTTTCGTCCCGGTCCCGTGCTACCCCAGCCCCGGCCCCGTCTAGCGGGACAAAAAGTATCCTATATGCAGTATCTTATGTCCTTCTCCTGGTACTAAGCTACCTCCCCACCGTTTCGTCCCGGTCCCCTGCTACCCCAGCCCCGGCCCCGTCTAGCGGGACAAAAAGTATCCTATATGCTTTTCCTGATTCTAAGCTACCACCCCACCAACTTTCAGCCAAATCGGTTCAGCCGTTCTCAAGTTATAAGTGTTGTAACAAACACGACTTTCTTTTATATATATATATTTTCTGCCTACCCCCTAAGTCTATTGGCGTGATTATTTCTATCCTAGTTTACTCTCCAAGTGATGCTGAGTCAAATAAAAAAAGCCCCATCAAAATCGGTCCAGTAGATTCTGAGATTAGCCCGGACAAACAGACAGACAGACAGACAGACAGACAGACAAAAATTTTAAAAATTGTTGTTTTGGCTTCTATTACGGTAATTAAGACCCCCTGTAACAATTTTTCATAAAAATCTTCAATGTACAGAAATCGATCTTTTACAGTCTTATTATATGTATATAGATTCGGGGTCAAGACAAATCCAACAAAGTAAAAATCATGAAAATCGGCTTTATTTAATGTTTATGATTCACAAAAAGTTTACCACAAATGTAGGATAGTTCAATCACATAAATTAATCAGTCAAATTAAATCTAAAATATGAAAAAAAATATATCGGTTGATATGTAAATGTACAAAATAATATTAAGGCTACCTACGAGTATCTTGACTGCGGTTTCTGATCTTTTTTTTCCAATGTATGTTAATCAATGCACCTAAGATTTAGCTGACAAATTAGGTGTTTTAGTTAAAAACCACTCAACATCCCAAAAACTTCACTCACCTATTTTTTCCATAGGATTTATTGGAATTTCTATACAATTACGCATAGCATCGATTATGAGTAATGGAATTGACGTATATTTATTATTTGCACAGATGTCGAGAAGATTACAGGCTATTTAAATATTCAATTTGTAGTGAAAGTATTTTGAGTTACGGAAAATAAAATGGATCTTGTCAATTCATTAGAAAATATATACATATAATCGTACATACGTAAGGGAAATACAGTAAAAATTTAATTAAATTATTAAACAAATAATCACAGAAAATTTAGGTAGGTATCCGAGTTTAACTTTATTTTAAATGTATAGATGGTAGGTATTCAGTTATTAAAGCCCGGTTCGTGATAGATAGTGAACTCAACTAATATTTAAATGTTGTTGTAAGTATATTTACGATTGCGAAGTGTCAGAACGGCTATTTTATCGACCCTTGGCCAAGTATTTTTTTTCAGAACTCGCACAATCGGAAATATTTAACCGCTGGTAACGACATTTACCATTAGTCGAGTTAAATATCAATCATGAAACTGGGCCTAAGACTTAAAGTTTGCAGATAAAATGTATGTTTAAACTAGGAAGGAATAAACCCGAAATGCTCAAGTAACTCTTATCTCAATGATTCTGAATGGTTAAAATAGAGATCAGTGGTATTTTGTATTCTATTGGTACTCATATTCACCCAATAGGAATCTCCTATTCAAGCTAGGTACCAAGCTAAGCCTACAGCCTAGGTACATAAACGAAATATTCCATTACAAACGTCCAGTCACAGTTTCCGCTGATAAGCACCAATATTATTTCTTAGTATAACAATGCCTGTCGAATACTAAAACGTTATTATAACAATGAACTGTTACATAACTATTTTCATCATGCCGTTTAAAAAATCGATTATAAAAGACATATTGTTTCATGAGCTCAGGGAATTCGATCCCCGGGTCGGGCCAAAATCCCATAAGTACCTTGGATTTCCTGCTCAGAAATTCTCAGGATAGCTCGGAGTTTGGAAGTTGGCGGTGTTCTATCCCATGTCTCGGAAAGCACGTAAAGTCGTTGGTCCTGCGCCTGATCTCTCTCTGGTCGTGTCAGATTGCTGTCCCACCGGGCTTTGAGAGTGAAAGAAATGGATATCGCACCTGTGTTGTGCACACACTTGTGCACAATAATACCTACTTATATCCCGCGCCGTCGGTTAGTCGTTGTGACTGGCCACCGTAGTCAAAATCGGCTAGGGGGGCTATTCCAAACCATTATGTATTTGTGTAAACTTTATTTGACTTGAGGAAGGATATTTGAAAAATCTATGTCAGTTAAGTAGTCCTCATTAATATTTACCTACATAGGTTCTTTACTGCGCACTTGTTGAAATGCCTATTTTAGTTTAATGGTACCGTTGACTGAATAACCACAAAACCTATTTGCCTACATTTGGCGACCTTCAGCAGATAATGTATGAGATAAAGCACATCTTCCATTGTCTCCAATCTTAATTGTTGTTGTTGATTTCAAGTATTTTGTTTTGATAAATATGTATTCGTACCATAGACTTGATAAAGGGGGATGTCCTTATTACATAGTATCAGATTTAGAACCGTACTAAAATATTAGCCGACCGTTTTATAAATTATTGCATGATGACGACATCTCCACTTGAAGTAGAGGAAATGTTTCTATTTGGTCGGCTAACCAATTAAGTTAGCTTGGTTTAAACGTGGTACTTTCTTTCGAAAAAATTATCCCCTTTCTTTTTGGAATAAAGAGACACTAGTTAAGTTAAAGTTACAGACAGGTAAAAAAGATACAAATTTTCGAAAACCTTCTACGCCGCAATATAGAGCTGCATTTCAATTAATTAAATCGGTCAATCATAATAACCTATGTATTTTCCACAATTTTTTAAGTGCGTTTAACTTTCTTATTAAATTTTATTTTTTTAATTTTTATTAGTAGTATTAGTTGCAGCTGTTGATTGAAACTAGAGATGGGCCGAGTACTCGGTTAATACTCGGTACTCGGCGTACTCGGCAGGTTTTTTGATACTCGTACTCGGCCGAGTAACTCGGTTTTAATGCCGAGTATACTCGGTTTAAGAAAAGCAATATATTTCGGTACATATCATCTAAACGACTGGGGAAATCTTTCACAATCTCGATAATGATAATAAATGAGTAGAGACAAAATGAGGAACGTTATTAAAAATAATAATATGTGAAATTTTAAGTTAGATTGTGTTGTAGTGATGCAAAGCTCGTTGCACGTTCTAGTATCAGACAATTCCTTTATTCTTCGTTGACTTTACCAGCCTCATAGAAACACTCTTGCTAAGCGTGCCAGTTCTGAATACCTTGTTCCTGCCCACCCACCACTCGAAAGGACTCTTGTCTTTTTCTAGCAAATTTTCTTTGAAATTTAAATTAAGCGACCTTATTTAAATTAAGTAAATAAAATGTTAATCCGTCATTGGTCTATATTTAATGTTATTACCATGTTGTGGATTTTGTATCCAAAAAAAAGTCATGGGGCTTTTAGGATCATCTCACTCTAGTGGCTTGATGATAGCTTTGGAACCTGGTTTGTACGTGTTTACACACCCGAAACAGAAATTGGATTGAACCGAGTTACTCGGCCGAGTACTCGGTTGGCAAAAAAATGAACCGAGTAATACTCGGTACTCGGTACTCGGCAAAAGTGCTACTCGGCGCATCTCTAATTGAAACTAATACTACTAAACGATTCATAATTTTTCCAACTTATTTTGAAAGAAAGAATGAAAAAAGATAGATAACTTGTTTCTGAACTTTATGCGAATACATTACTTGGAAATAACACAGTCAACGAATACTTTTCGCAAAGATGTAAAAAAAAAATATATCCTGACGTTTAATTACATGGTATTTTTACCAACAACATAGTGACAAATGTCAAAAAACATACCGTTTTAGAGGCGATGTGGTCTTCGTGTAGGCAGAGGACGTGCGTCTCCCACCGCCTAAGGAACTTGGCCGCCAGTATCTTTACGACCACTGTTCTGGTGTGCTGGAAGCAGCAGACCCTGAGGGTGCCTTCTGTGGCCAGCTTGTACCGGGGCCCTGGCGGGGGCACCGGGGCCCCGGCGGTCTCCAACCCGCTGCTGTCAGCGCAACATTCGGGACTTGAGCCCTGAAAAGAAAGAATAATAAATTTTAAAAATACTGGCTGGATACGATTATCGCCTCAATGAATTTCTGTTCTTTAGTATTGATTAAGTACCGAATTGGCTCAATCTGGGCTTAAAATATTTGTACAGTTAAGTTTTAAAACATTTTTTTTTCTCGAATACAAATGTTTTAAATATTTATAGAACGAAGATTGTCGGTTCAGCTAATATAAAAAATACGCACTCTCTTAACTTACTTGTGTAAAGTAACTCCCATTAAACATGTTGGGAAACAAAAGTAGACGCGTGAACCGAGTTCCACGAAGAGTCACAAATGAACCAGCAGATTATGTTTTTGTTTACCCGCGGAATGTGCTTAATTTATTTTCGTTTTACCTAACATTGAATTTTCCTTTATATAATACGTCAATGGTTAATATACCAATCCGCACGTAGACACGTAGATAGTAGCAACAGATCTAAAAAAAGTCTTAGCTATGAAGGCATCTCGTACTACGTAGACGAAGTTATATTTTACTGGGATTAAGTTTTTAAGCTTTTCTGTTTACTTGCAAAACAATATCATCTAGTTATGTAAAATAATGCATCCAACTGAAATAATTATTATTATGCGTACACAATTTATAACAATAGATAAGACGTTATTCAGCAATAAAAAGTTGTGTTTATTTTATTACCGATTAGGTTAAAATACTTTACGTAATATTATCAAATCGTTTTCTGTTTAAAAATACTTTAATGAAGGTCGTCACCGATAATGCACTTCCATGCATTCGAGAAAAATATTAACAATCGATGCTAATTGTAATGTGAATAAGTAAGAATTTACTTGCCATAGAAATAGTTGGATTATGTACGGTTATAGTGACGGGCGGAGCGCGTTCAGTCGAAGGCCGTACTGACAATAATGGCCATTAATCTGGAAAACTACGAGGATGACCAATGACTGTGCCCTGAAGATAAAAGTAATTGAATTACGGATATACAGGCGCAGTAGTTGCCATAGATGAATAATATATGTATAGATGTAGTTGTGTCGCGTTGGTGGGTGTGTTACTAGCCTAATCGCGCGCATAGAGTATTGAAAAACTGGCCAAGTGCTAGTCGGTCTCGCGCACTGAGGGTTCCGTGCCAACTTTAACTGAATTAGGGATTCTTACTTTCACTTAGCCAAAATATCACAATATTTTGTTGACCGCAAATATAACTTTGTTTTTCATAGTATTTGTATAAAGAACAAAGTTATGTTTGCGATTGTTGAATATGTACTATATCTAAAAAATACTTGTTCAAATTTGCTCAAACCAATTTTCGTTGAAAGTATTTGTTAAGATTTATATTAAGTATTTTTTTCTAAATTAACACCTGCTTTGTTTAAAAGTTAGATGGGGATGGGGGGGGGGGGGGGGACGCCCATTTTACGATTTTGGAAGCGCTTCTTCAAACGTGACATTTGTAGGGAAAATGGTTTTAAAAACCTACACATAGGTTTGATCAAAAAATTTTTTTAGGTTTTAGTTTCATGTATGGGAGCCCCCCTTAAATATAATTATTTTTTTATTTTTTCAATGAAAATCGTAAAGCGGTTAACAGGATACATCTACCTACCAAGTTTCAACTGTGTAATGCTAATAGTTTTAGAATAAAGTGGCTGTGACATACGGACGGACAAACAGACAGACAGACAGACTTGACGAAACTATAAGGGTTCCGTTTTTGCCATTCGGCTACGGAACCCTAAAAATGACAGATTTTGAAAAGTGCAATTACAGTCCGATATATTTTATGTAAGAGATTTATAAACCCTGTAAAGAAAAATAACTTAAACTTGCGAGTCCTACATAAATCAACTTCGTTTTGAATGTGTAGCTTTGATATATGATAGTATTATCAAAAAGCTGGCAGAATACAGTTCCATAAGATCAGACTGGCTGTTTACACGTTGTGTGTTTATACAGGTTGTAAAAAATACGAGCCCAATTCAAGGGGATGGTTGTCAATCGAGTTATTAAAATAAATGAAATTATTCAATTAAAAATATTATTTTCTCCTTATTTTTGACCGACTCTTAAAACCACCTCTTTGAATTTAGCTCGCACTTTTTTTACATCCTGTATAAGAAAGAAAAAGATTAGTTATAAGACAAAACGTTTACGGATCCCTAAAATTCTTTATGTAGGTTTGTTGTGACGGCTCTATTTTGCGCGGTAAAGTTCCCCTAGTCTA
Source organism: Pyrausta aurata (assembly GCA_963584085.1). NCBI lineage: Eukaryota > Metazoa > Arthropoda > Insecta > Lepidoptera > Crambidae > Pyrausta > Pyrausta aurata. The sequence goes on from OY757252.1 coordinate 8,905,810, forward strand.
TAGACGTCTAGTTTTTCTTAATCTTCCAGCTACGTTTACTCTGACAAACAAATTCCATAAAGAACTGCGTTGCCACTAGAAATACCAGCTGCAGCGCAGTAAATCACAAATGTTTGGAATGCCCTACGTCACAGCTGTAATGAGCCGTGGCACTGTTTGCGCGAAACCGCGTGAAGTCGGACCAAACGTGGTTTAATTGGTTCCGCTGATATACCCTGTCGAATGCAGAATGAGAACGAATTGCAATACTTATACCATTATACATAAAAGGAAATTTGTTGTATAGCTATAACCTTTTTGTTATGAAGCTTTATTGCTTTTTACATTTCCCTATCTTACTATTCTAAAACTGACTTAAAACTTGAGGTACCTACTTAGATTCATTCTACTAAATACCAAAGCCGTTTTTAAACCCTCCGCAAAACCGGTGGCTTTGGTTGGTGTGGAGAGTCCATAATTCTCATGGTAAAAAATATTGTCTTATAAAAGGAGTGGCGGGGGTGGTGGTCGATGGAAAACGACTTCAATTAGCTTCGGTAGCCGTTTATTAAATAATCCGGACGATTACAGAGTTGAGTCCGAACACCGTAGCGAGCATACGATTCAAATTTCAGTCGACCTCCGAGGAGATGCAGCTAAACGTGCAGCTGGCTACAACAAGTGGTACCGCCAACGGCCTCAACCAACTGTCTCAGTTGATGGGGGAACAGTAGTTTGCACCGTTAGACGGGATCTATCTACGATGAACATATGAAAACAATTAATAATTAAACGAAAGGTATTAAGTACACGAAGAGACGAGAACATAGTGCGAGTCAAGTTACTCCCAGCGCCATCTAGTAGTGCGCGTCGACAACTCCTCCACATATAAGTAGGCCGCCAAAGTCATCCTTTTGCCTTCCTATGGTATGGTGTCTTTGATTTAGATTTCAAAAATCTCTTAATTAAGTTATATGTGCAGCAGTGCATGAAATGAAATGATAATTTGCTACAAGCAGTAACGTCACGAATTGAGTAGTAGTAATTAAGTGCTACTTAATTAAACTAATTATAATGATGCGTAAGCGCATATAGTTGATGCTGCCTGCAGCATTCACAAAATACGTAAATGACGTACGAATCAGCCTTGTAATTTAGTGATCAACGACGTGAAGGCAGATAATTTTGTTTAAAAGCCGGCCATGTGCTCGTCGGACTCGCGCTCCGAGGGTTCCGTTCCGTACAAACCTGAGTACGATATATGAATTATGTATATATCGTACTCAGCTTCGTACGGAACGGATACTTGTATGAGGAAAGGGCTTACCCATTTTTCTTATAAGTTTTGAATTATCAAACATATTTTATATGATGTATTTTATACGTTATATGATGTAACTATAAATGTACGGTTTTCGTAATTTTTCCTTTATCTGCGCTATAAGACGTTACTTTGCACCAAATTTCAAGATTCTGACTTCTGAAATCACGGGAAGTACACTGTAGGTTTAAATTCACTTGCAAACTGTTGCGGCTGTAACTTTTGATTGCGTTGGCTTAGAAGTTTGTTTTTCCACAGCTTCAAGGGACATTAGACCTGAATATTTGATGTGAATTCCAGCTTGATTCCTCCATTAGTTTCTGAGAAAAAGGATCTTGACAAAAAGACAGACGGACGAACGAACGGTCAACACCGTAAGGGTACCGTTTTTTCCTTTCGAGGTACGGAACCCTTAAAAAAAGAGGAATTTGTTACCGGTTGTATGTAGTAATATGAAATATCAAATGCAATCAACATGCTGAATAATTGGATGGGGCAAGCAGGTACATAGGTTTAGTTGAGCGAATTGAGTTATGCATCCGCATCGGTTAACAGAAATCTCGTGGATTACCGGGGTTCAAAAATGTATGTATCAAGCACAATCATAAATCCATATGAAAGCCACGAGCAAAATCTTGTTCTGCAAATGCTCTGTCACTGGCAGTTTTCCGCCCAAAATAAATAGCTATCATGTCTTATGAAGCTCTAATTTAACCCCTTATATAGTATGCTGTATCACTCATTATCGTAGTCGATCAAGGAAGCGATTAAAAAAATATCTTTCTTTGTGCATTGACCCCGCGGTGGCGCATAGTACGACCTACATCATAGTCGGTGGCATGACGTCATAGCACAAATTTGGGTCATGGGGTCGCGAGCTGCCAGACGCGGACGGCCTGAGGGATCGACCCGCAATTGCTTCTAACCAACATCATCAGCTAGTGCATGTTTTGAAGAAATAATCCAACTGTCAAATTAAGAATGCCGTTGACTCTTCAATGTAATATCTTGGTACCGGTGTCTTTTAGAGCACATGTACTGGGTCAATCAACTTTTCTTTGTCTTTTCGTGTCCCAAGTGTTCAAAAGCAATTTTCAGGAAAAAATGACTTAATTCAATATATTTTATGAAATAAACTTATACTTAGATCATTAAGTAATATGAAAATATTTTTTTGATAAACATTTTAATTCAATTTTTCGTTTTTGGCTAGGTGACCCAGGGGACAATTTTGTGCTCCCATACAAAAATCTGCTGTCCCCACGGCAAGTTTCTCTCTAATTTTTAGGTCTGGTGTGAAAAAACTGTATGACAGCAGATAAATCTTATATGGCATCCCAATCAACAAAGCCCATAGTTTCACGTGTTTAAAGAGACGTCCGAAAAATTTAACGATTTTTTAGGTATTTTGACTTTTGAAATTGTGTCCCTCGGAGTGCAGTTATTTTGTTGTCCCCTGACTTACTTATCTTATATTTAGTATTACGTTTTAAAATGGCACAACTAAAGCTTGCACCTATCAGAAAACGGTCTAGGTCTCACGTGACCATGTCCGTCATTCTCGCGACTGATAATTTACTCGGCAAGTTCATCCGCCGTCAGAGGTGACGCCAAGTGTACGTTTACTGTTCCGCTGGCAACCACGCATTTTCCCAAGTATTTCTTTTATTTTTCATGCTATGAACTAAAATGCAATAAGCAATATGGTCTAATATCACGTGAGAATATGAATGAAGGTGAATTGGTGGTTAATGGCGTGTTTATATTTTTTTAAAGGTTAAATGTCTTTGGAGTTACTGGTCCCCTTCCTCACTATTTAGGTGACTCAAGAGACAAATAAAGGTAACACCAGAGACAAAACGCGGTTATTGTATCAATAAAGTGTATTTAATCATACAATAATTAGTTTTTGCTGTAATAACTTGTAATTTAATATTGTTTTAACAATATAAAGCCTTATTGTAGTGGTTTTTCTTATCCCATCTTGCCGTCTCATTAAGTAAAGTTCAACACATAACTTTCCTAAAAGCTGATGGATGTACAGTGTTTTACTATTATTTCTCCAAATAATAAAGTCTGAAATATTATACCCATATCTGTAACAATAATACTTAGTAATTTTAGCCAATTTTTGATTATACTCAGAATAAATGAAATCTGTTACTCAGAGAAATGATATCATACACCCATGCCAAAACACAAAGGCGCTGTAAGAGAAAACTTACAGAAAGATCGAGAGAAACAAAAAATACATAATATTAAATGTGGTACGTAAATTACGTAATATATAATTCAGGCGAAGAAAGACCATGTCTGACTTTAATCTATTCTATTCGCCTAAAAAGTCCGGGTCCTATGTAGTAATCAATACCATCGTTAACAGCCGTAGGATGTCCATTGCTAATAATAAACCTTCCCATAGTTTTCTATAGAGACCAGTTGCAAGCAGTTAAGTTGCAAGTCGTCTTCCCATCTCACCGGTGAACTCTACTCTTTTGATAAAAGATCTTCAATCTAGAACTTTCGTTCTCGAAGTTATACCCACTTAGTTGGATCATTTGTCCCACCTAGACTCGACGAAGCAATTGTCACTCAATTCAAGAGTTTGTTTCCTTAGCTGTACGCATCAGAAATGTAGATCGATAACATCTGGTGCTTAAAACTGTTATGACTATGACATTAGGGTGGAAACCACGTTCACGTCTTGTGTTCAGATACTGAAAAGGGGCCGGATTGGCTTCGAAATTCATTAAACTGCTTAAGCAGCTTATGCTGACTAAGTTCAGCATCCCCCAACTCTTGTGGCTCGGTTCCGAATCCACACAGTCAGTTGGTATTTGGGAGATCCAAAGTCCTCAAAATAATAATGTAGTCCATGCAATATCAAACCTGACTTTAAAGAGTTGAGGAAGTTGCTTTGGAATGAAGTATTGCTGACGTTGGAGATAATTTCAAGTTTTTAGCTGATGTTTAGGATATGGATTTGATTAACTGTCTGAAGTTGAGATTGGATTTCAGCCGGAAGGTCATCCAATCTCAACTTCAAAGAAGCAGAAGTCACTGAGACAGATACTCAGGTGATCAGGCACAGGGAAATTTCCTTTAAATCCCTTTTAAGGGATAGACGTGTTACATTTCAGCCCAGATTCGGGAGGACGAGCTGTTTTAGGGCAATTACAAGACACAAATCCCCAGAAACTTTATGCCCTACCTGTTTTTCCGAAATAATTAAGAGCCTCTTAGATAGTTGCCAGTTGCATTATATGAATAGCTTGAGCGAGAATGATCTCTTGATTCAATAATATTATTCAGGCTTATCCTCTACTGAGGTTAGCCCAAATTGAAGTAGAGAAATGACAAAACGTACTGCTTAACCTTGAAATAAGATGATACGGTTGTGATTTCTGTCTTTTCTTACAAAGAAAGGCATATACATTTGTTATGCTTGTAAAACTTTTTGATAAAATTGTTGTTTATTTGCATATTATTGTCTCTTGGGTTACATATTGTCTCCTGACAAACCATATTGTCCCCCTGTTTTTGCGCAGATTTCTGTGTTTTATTTCACTGGCAAGTATTGTACCACGAAAAATATTATGTAGAACTTTAAAGTTTTATGAGATAAGTTAGCCCAAGAAGTATTTTTATTATGTGACTGTTTTCTAAAGAATTATAAGAACTTTTAGGATTGGTTTTTGGATTAGTGACTCAAGAGACATAGTTTTCAGGTATATAAAAAAAGTCTTAATAGTTAATAAATATGTGGTAACTGATTTAGAATGTTATTAAATAGATCTTGCTAAGACAGTTATTTATGTACCGATTTTTTGTTATTTTATTGGTTAAAATAACGGTCACCCAGGGGACTGATTTTTAGGTCCTTAGCTGGACTGAGATAATTTACTCGTAAATCACACATCAAAATTCGTGCCCTTTCTTGGAATATGATTGATTAATAATTGAGGAACACGGATCTTTTGTAAAAATCATGATCCCCTTAACTTTTTTATTTCTCTCAACTTTTCACGTTGGGACAGAGAAAAGTTGATTCACCCACCTACTGAGTCAATCAATCAGATTGCCAACTTCCTTTCGAAAAAAATATTTAAATAGTAGTTCAATTGAATCATTCAAATGATGAATCTGAATTTAACAGCTTAAGAGCCTTATGAATAATAGGAGGAACATATCGTTGTCTCAATAAAATATTTAAGGGGCTGACCAAAATGTTGTTGATATACTTACATGACCAAACTTTTTTTCAGCTCTTTCATGAGGAAGACGAATTTTATTTTGTGTTTTAAATAATTTCGGAAAAGGGCTTACTGCTCATTTATTTTTATAAAAATACTTGTTCTGTAGTCAAGAATCATATCCTGATCTGATCTTATAGTCATTAATCTCGTTTGCGTCATAATCTGAAAGACCTTGCTAAAGCAGGAACTGAAACGCATCCTAGGCTCTCACAACGTGTAACTGTGAGTCATGCGCATGCACTTTCCCCCAAGATGTCCTTTATTTGTTCCTAAATCCAAAGTACATCAAATGCAGTCTTGTGTTGTGAGAGCCAAAACAACTCATATTTAATTTTCTTTAAACTATCTCTTGGAATTTAGATACACTTTCGACGATCTACAAAACTAATGGTCAAAAAAGGACAATTTTTGTAGCTTTATGGTACCTTTTAATCGTACCTTCTTACCGATTAGCCTTTTTCACTTCTACAGATAACGGATTAGCCTTCCATAAAAAAAATCATGCAATAAAAGGTTATTTATCTTGGAAGTGAGAATATTTTTTTAAACTAAATAATGAAGTAACGCAATTAAATAATTTAACTTCGCAGTTAAACCTTTGAAGCAATTTTGTTTCGAGTGTAATCTCTATCACGCTCGTCGTAAGACTATAAAATTCAATGTTACATTGTAGCAATCACGTGGATTGTAATTCAGTTGAAAACGACGTCGTGAATTTGAACAATGATCTCATGCGTCACCAAGGCCTTGTAAGAGCAGGAACTGAGCCGGCAGCCACTACGGCGCATCCTTTCACATCTCTGCGCGCACGCAGCTGACTCACAAACTTTCTCGCGCGGTCCAGCGTGAATGATTTCTCGATTTTGTGACATAATTCAAAGTTTATTTTAGGACCAGCCATGAATTCTTGAGATTGCATCGAGAAATAACGCCGTTTTAATAGTTTTGTTTTCGTTTTTGCAGTAAATAGGTACACCGCAATTGGAATTGCTTTGTTAGTGTTCGCTTTACGATCGTGAGACATACGGAGTTAAATTGTATGTACACTAGGGTAATCTTTCATAAAAGGTAAATGCAATTTTCTTTAGGTAATGAATATTGGTGATAAATCTTTTAAAATCCAGCCAGTAAATAATATCTAAATGCAATATTTCAAGCTCAACTCAGATGCCAACATATATTATTTATGTACTCGCTTTGTAAAACTTATAGTGAAAGATTAGACAGATGTGATTGCGGCGAGTGATTTTTAACATCATTCCATTTCTATAATTAATATCATGATATGTAATGCAAATTCTTTGCGAAATCAGGAGTTAAAAAATCCTTCTAAGTAGTGCCTATACCCAAATATTTTTTAAACATATTTCCTAAACGTTAAGATGCTTTAACGCTAGATACAATTAATTTAGCTAGCACCGTGATTAGGACAACGAGGGTCAAATATGTAATGTTATGCATTGTTATTTTTACTATCACTCGTAAGCTAATTAATACAAGTAGTGGTAACCGTGAAACAAATGCATGCATAGGCAAACCCATATTAGAACGACTTTAAACTTTTTGCGTTTTAGTGTTGTAGATGAGTCACTTTACTACTCGTACTATAATTACTTCCATAAAAATAAACGACACACTAAATTATACAACGACCGCCATCGTCACCAAAGTGACAAAGTATTGCTGTCACCTAGGAGTCTCCTTATAATCATCTACCTCTCCTTTCTTCCGATATAATTGTCTACTTGAACTTCCTAGACTTAGCAATATTTGCTAATTTTAATTAAGTGATTGGCACAGAAGTAATAATGCCTTTTTCAGAAGATATTTTTTTCCTATACTGAAAAACCTTGAAAAACCTAAATTAAGTATATCGTTGGGAAACCATTTCAAGTTAGGTACCAGAAATCACTTTATTTGTGTAGTTGTGCCACCTCAGTCTCGTAGGTTTTTATGAGAGGCGGAACGAATGGTCAAGTCAAGATTAAACAGAACTGTAGTTTGAGTTGAACGAATCGATACCAAGCTCGCACGTGGCCCGCACGATTCCCGCGCGTGGTCTTCTGCTGCACTCTTTTGCTGAATTACGCATTTACGCCAATCTTCTAATTAAAAACTAGATTTCGAAGTCACTACGTGTACTCACAAAGTGAACCTACTATGATTAATAATATACACGAAGAAGTAAATAACCAACTTACAATAGGAGGAAGCAAAAGTTTGAAATGTATTATGGCTCATTTAAGTTCTATGAAATAATAGTACTTAGATTATACCAAAAGGGAAAAATGTATTGTCTTTACCGCACGAGCGCCATCTTGAATCTCGAGCGAAACGAAAGGATCATAACTTTGACTCCCGAACGAAACGAAAAATACTGAACTGTGTCAATAACTCATGATGATTAAAAGAGCTAGGCTCTAATCGGTGGGTTTTATCCAAAACTCATAATCAATGAAGATAGCGTGGTGTTTTCCCATAAATATCATACATAACGAAAAAAGATTCATCCATATCATATGCCTAAGCGTTTTCTATACAGTGAGATAGGTAATAATGGATTTTTATACAAAATTTCATCCCTAAAGAGAGAGAGGATTACTTACTTTGAGTTCACTTAACATGACATAAAACTAACATTTCCGAGCAAGTGTTGTGAAAAATCATATTTGTGACGTCCAATCTCAGTACTTTTTCCTCAACCAGAATTTTATTGAAGTTTCAGCATTCGCAGAATTGTTTACGTATGTAAAAAGTACGTGTACAGTACAGTATAATACTTATCGTTAGTAAAAACAATCAATGATTAATGCCTAAACTCATATATTTTTTAGATATAATCCACATACTCGTTACTACCAGAAGTAAGTATAAAGTTTAAACGTGCAAATTCGAGTTCAAATTTATGAATGATGGTGATCGAATAAATACCTAGGTACTCGAAGTTTATTTATAATGATGGGGAAGTAGTATTCATCTCAAATCCCTTGAAATAAATCTTTATTTGTTAATTTGTTGGTTTTTCCTAAAATCTGAGTATATTTCGATGCGTTGAATACTTATGGATATAATTATTCCTAAAACGAGATTTCAAAGGACAATTCAATAATATTAATATTTTTATTAATATTTTTAATTTTCTGAAATGTGTTTTTTAAGTTCATGCACCGTGCCCTTTAATGCTGCTACTTATTGTTACTGTCTTTTATTTTGGTAGTTAGATGGCATAAGGTATTTATATAAAAGGAATTGCAATAGATTTGGGCACTGATTGTAGTGAACGGCTATGAGTACTCAAATGTTACATAAATATTAAGCGGCCGGCCCCCGACGATGACGCACAACCCTGATTTAGTCAACAAATATTCTGTCTTCGCCGATGAAGTTATTGGCGAGAGAGAGATAGCTGGGAATAAACAATACAGTAAATACATTTTACACTGCGAAAGTGTTGGTTACACGATGTACCCTAAGAAGTACACAGAGTGCACAGCAGACCTACTTAGGCGATAAAAAAAATATGGTGGTTGCAAAGTATGGCTTAGAAGTATATTCCAAGCTATTGTTCCACAAAGTTGTAAGTAGTCAAATTTAAGGACGTAAAATCGGCGTTCAAGCAAGACATAACAGCAGCAGTAAAGTAGGGCATAAGTAGGTATGGTACAGGTAGCTGATATCATGCCACGTGTTAGCCTGCATTACCATCTATAGACCTAATTTTATTGCACGGTAAATCTTCAAGTTCAACATAAAGAACCGACGATATCAAGTCAGCACGTGGCAAGTTACGGTTAATTGTCTTTGAACCTTGTACCATCATGATGAGAGTTCAGCGGTTACACGTTATTCTTAGCAGATGCTGATGTCGTCAAAAAGGGTCATCGAATGATACGCCCTCGTGTGACGTCACAATAGGTAAACAGCATCACGCTTACATCGCTGTTGAAATATCATTTACGCGAATATCACAAGAAACTGTTTTCAACTGACACACACGTAATAAGACCTGGGTGAATGACGTTTTCCGCATAATTTGTCAAAATAAATATATTCTACGACATTATTCACGTTCAGTGCCCTGATTTTGGTCAAGATTTAAGGGACAAAGCACGAGTTTTGCTATAAATACAAAATTATAATAACAGGATCATTTGAAAAAACATTATAATCCAACAAAATAGTCAAACAGTAGCGAAAAGTTGTAAGAATCTAGAAAGAAGCAACTGTACTGTCAAAGTGTAACATCCGGATACCGGAAGAAATAATGATGACGCGGACAAGTTTTAATTTCATTTAAAAATGGTTGTTTTGTACAATGCCTACTATCAGTCTAATTAGTAAAGTGTAATTTTAAATGGGGCATTTTCATTGGATGCGCGAGCAATAAAATAATAGTTACGTTCTAAGAATTTTTGTTACTTCACTTCACAAATTGTATATTTTTATGGAGAAAATATCTATTACTTTACACAGTTTTAAACCACATAACGGTTGACCTGTGTTAATTTTAGCAATCAAACCATCCGTCTTGGATGATTTACCTACCAAAACGACAATATATCTATAGCCAGAATCGGTCTTTATATTACCATTCGGTACTCACAAAGTACTCAGGAGAACTCTGGTCAGCTAACGTGGGTGAGAGGAGGCAGCCGGGTGAGGGCGGCGCGGTGGCGGCCGGCGGCGGCGGTGCCAGCGACAACAGCTCGCCCGCCGACGCCGACACGCTGCCCGCCGCCGCCAGGCTCCGCAGACGGTCCGCAAGGTCCGTGTGCCCGTTGCTGCATCTGGTCGCGCCCTCCTTCTCATCTCCGCACAAGTTGTCAATAATACGCGGCCGCCGCAGCTTCCGCGACGCCGCGCGCCACCGCCGCAACCGACACGCAGCGTTGTTCAGCACCTCCTCCGTGTCGCGGCACTGCACCTGCTCCTCGTCAGACTGCGTGGCGTCCTCGTGGTGCTCGTCGATGAACGGCAGCGGCGCCGTCGACGGCGAGGGCGCGCCGTCCGACAGCACCGTGCTCGACGCGCCGAGGAAGTCGCGAAGGGCAAAAGCTATCCTCTGGTCCGCGGTCAGCCCCTCCGGAGCACTGTTCGCGCCTCTGTCGGCTGGCGTAAACCTACTTTCCTCGTTTTTACAGTCTTTATCCTCGGTTTTTAAGGCACCATCCTCGTTAGAGTTTAAGTCCACGTTAATTTCTTGACTAAACGAAGGCATTTTCACTAATTTTGAGCTAACGAACTATATTTAAAATAAGTCCAATTGTTACAATTTAATGAATTTCATATTTAGTTTCCTATTTATTTATTTTAGAAATTGACTGGAACTACGAGCATCTTTAATTTTTTCCCTCGAATTAATAAAAAGAGAAAGTCACTAACGATCCTCATATTTTTCATCAAACGTGATAAACTCACTCCAGCATTGGACGAAGGTAGCTCAATCAAACTTTTTACATCTAATCGATGATTTCGGTCGGTAACACTGATACTGTTGCGAATGTTATTCACTCAACTAAAGACGAATGTACACACTCCAGGACAAGATTTGCACCACTCCCGCATTTTGGGGGCCCGCGGGACCCTTACTGATTTTATTATCAGTTAAATTACATGCACAATCGACCCCGAATCGCCAATACAAGCAGTATACGCAAACTGAACGAAGCACTACTGGCTGGCGCTGTCATCGTGGGCTGTACATATACGCAATAATCTCGATAGCATACTTGCTACATCTCGACTTCTTGTTTGTTATTGACGTACGCTCGGCATGCGCGATAATACTCGACTACACCAGCGCCACACTTGGACGATTCCGAAATTAGATTGGCTGCTAGCGCCATCTGTCTGTGGGGACCGGCACTGGTTCTTGTGACCGGCACTAGCCACTAACTCACTAAACCTGCCCGACTGAACCTACCACACCACAGATTACACAGTATTGAATATCATACTGTGCGCCGTATGTAACATGTATTTTTCAGCAGAAGCGTCAGGGGGCAGGCACTAGTGAGCTTATATAAGCTTATTGTAGCTTTTAACGATTGGCAAATTATTATAACAATTGGGCGTTTAAGTGTTTATTATTTGTATACTTCATTTTTATCCTTTTTTCGAACTGTCATAATTATATTCATTCTTGATTGAGTGTAGGAACTTTACCCTTAGGATCGAGACGTCAAGTTCTGACGTACACTTTAGTAGTGGCTTAACAAGATTATCAATTAATTATGCATATTATAATCATAATTAATTTTGCCATTTGTCCCAATAAATGCTATTTAAAAAAAACACAACACTTGCTTGGTTATTTTATGTTACATTATTATATTGTCATGTTTGGTGAACTCAAATAAAAAATATACGAGCTCTTATATACGTGCGAGCATGCACCAAAGAGGCTCTAACTCGAAAATTGTGATGTCCACGACCGTAAAAGAAAGTGTGTAAATAATTCATGATTTGGCTGTTATTGTATGTCATATTAACTCCACATTTCATTGCCCATTCGATGGGAAACAATTATGATGGTATTTACATTAAATATTAATTAATAACACAAACATTTCAATTAGGTTTCTGGATGTATCTGTTTTCGTTGTGTTATGTTATTAATATGGTAAGAAAATGTTTTGTTAAGCATTTGACATTTAATGTACAAATAGCACGTACGTACCCAATTCCCATCCGTAAAAATGAAGGTAAGTACCTATTTATCTAACTGAAACTTCACTATTTATAAAAAGTAACAATGCGTAAAAAAGCGTTGCAACTTTCAAGAGAAATTACTTACCGAAATGTATTTTTTATTGCCTTGCAATTGTGGAAGTGTATTTGGCTTGGGCGAGCCTTTAACCGTCGTTATACTCAGGATTAAGTATCTATTACCTCTAATTTTAAATCTAAATTTATAATCGACACTACTTAATACCTTGTATAATAATCTACTACGTACATTTACATCCGCCCCAGATTGAAAATATAATCGATTAGAATTGATAATAAATGCAATGAAAGAAACAAGTCTCAAGGACTTTTTTTCAAAATTAACTTGTTGACGTTGTCGAAAGAAAATGCCCCAACCACGGGGTCTCATTCGGAACATAGGTTTCATAGCTTGTAAATTTTCTCGATAGGTGGCGCTACCTGTCTGGCCGTCGGTGAAACGGTTTATTAATTTGGATTAAAAACCTAAAACACATGAAGATAATATCCAAAAAATATGTAAATAAATATTTTTAGTCGTTTAAAACAGATAAAACTTTATCCTACCCAATTTTTTCTCAAAAAGTAAAAATGTTGTAAATAGCATAAAAGCACACATAAAAGCATGCTAAAACGACATTAGAGCCCTCTGTCGGTATATGATAAAACTTTGCGGCATATTTATGAGGTGGTAATAGATGGCGCATTTTGTCCATTGATTATAAAGCAACTTTAAAAACTAAGCAAGTACGAATTAGGTTATGCATGCAATTTATTTTGATTTCGGTAAAAGCTCAGGCAGGCATCGATAGGCCACTGGCGGTGGAGTAAACAAAATAATGTTGATAATCGCATCCGTGAGCGTTTAAATTAAACAATGGTAGGTTTATTAAAACAATAGCTATTCTAAAAATATTTAAATAGTTTTATAACATTCTAAGATTTCTGAACATCATCATCACATGAACATAAATAACCAAACACAATTCTAGCACTTTCCGGTTTTCGCCGAAAATTTGTTGTCTGTTCGTTTATTTTATGTCGAAGGCAAAATAATTCCACAGATTTCATAATTTGCGTCGACTGTTTTTAAACGTTTGCAGTTAACAAAATGTCAAAGGTTATTGCACAATGATAATTGATAACATTGATTGATAATAATAACTGTTTAATCGTCATCACCACGACGTTGGATTTGTTGTTAATGATGAAGATTTAGGGTGACCATGACTAACAGTTTGGTAGGACAAATAGGATTTTATTTCAGAAATTAAGCATGATGACAATGATAACAACAAAGACTAACTTGTTAAACATGTGCTTCTACACTAAGATGTCCCTTAGTGCTGAAGATTTCATAAAAATATGTATAATCCGTTTTTTATTGCTTGTCGAATGTTGTAAACATTTTTTTTTCTTTTAAAAAATATCAGTTAACGAAATCAGTAAAAAAGTAACATTCATTTACTATTTGATTTAAAAAGATCTCAAGTGTTCAACGATAAATTACCTAATGCAGGTCATTGAACTACTATTACTACGTATGGAAATGACATCCCGAAGGAACCTCGTGCCCGATGAGTTGATGGTCACAGACCATCAACGCATGCGCGGTATCACAGTCACTCACTCCCGCTCGTAGCGTTAACCAATGTGACATTTGGTCAATTAATTTGACAAAAAAGCCATCATGCGTTTTAAAAACATGCGAAAATAAAACCAACAGGAATATAAACGATACCGGCGTCACTTACCATCGGTAAGAAATTAAAATGTTAACTTAAACCAACAAAAATATTTTTTCAAAATGTTATAAATGTATTGTATGAAATTGCCGCCATTTTATTCGAAAATCAAAGATTATAAAAAGTGACACGCACAGAATGGAAAAGTAGGTAGGTAATAAATAGAGGTTAGACAATGCGATGTTGTGATATTTCTTTTATGGTGTTTTGCACTGGTAGTTGTATTTTTCTAGAAATATCTCGTATGAAAAATTAAAATGATAAAAATCATGACAAAAAAATAGTAAATATCATTCGAGTTTTTGACCTACAGATTTTTATTTACTAAACTTTTATTTATTTAGCTCTTTTAAATAACTATTGATCGAAGTAAGTTACGATTAAAACCTTTTTATAAAATAATATTCATTCAATACAATTAAGTTAAGTAGGCACAAAGTCTGTGTCACTTCTGCGGTTTCATATTCAAAATTCAAAATTTATGGAATACGTCAGTCTGTTGACAGTTCACGTCCAAAAAATGCGCACATTTTTTGCTTGTCATAGCGTCTCTATACGGAGTAGTAACAGCTCACTGATGCAGGTGGTGATTGTTGTGTTAAAAGAATGATTTCGTTAAAAAGAAATGTCAAGATTGTTTACAATATTCGACAAGCAAAGAAAAACTGACGTATCATCCAAAAAATGCCCGCACCGTAAGTTAATAGAAAGAAGAGGTGCTCGCTCGTAGCGCAGTGGTGGCAGCGCTTTGGTATCAATACCGATGCTAAGCAACTTACGGCGCGGGCATTTTTTGGATGATACGTCAGTTTTTCTTTGCTTGTCAAATATTGTAAACAATCTTGACATTTCTTTTTAACGAAATCATTCTTTCAGTTAAGGGTGGCACGGAACCCTCAGTGCGCGGGTCCGACACGCACTTAACCGGTTTTTTTCTTAGTGTTTGTATGGAAGAAAAAACCGGTTAAGTGCGTGTCGGACCCGCGCACTGAGGGTTCCGTGCCACCCTTAACTAAATTCAGGGTCCACTTACTTTCACTGAACGAAAACATCACAATATATTGCGACAGCAAAAATAACTTTGTTTTTCATAGTGTTTGTATGAAAGACAAAGTTATATTTGCGGTTTATAAAAATGTGCAATATCTCAAAAACTACTGGTTCGATCTCCTTCAAACTAATTTTCGTTGCAAGTTTTTGTTGAGATCTACATTATATATTTTTTTCAAAATTTTCACTTTCTTAGTTCAAAAGTTAGATGGGGGGGACGCCCATTTTACCACTTTGGAAGCGTCTATATCTCAAACCTTACACTTTTAGGAAAAATGGTTTTAGAAACCTCAACATCATTTTAAAAGACCTATCCATAGACACCCCACACGCATAGGTTTGAGTAAAAAAAAATTTTTAGGTTTTAGTTTCATGTATGGGAGCCCCCCCCTTAAATATTATTTTTTCTTACTTTTTGTATCTGAATCGGAAAGCGGTGAACAAAATACACCTACCTACCAAGTTTCAGCTATGTGATGCTTATAGTTTCAGAATAAAGTGGCTGTGACATACGGACGGACAGACAGACAGACAGACAGACAGACAGACAGACAGACAGACAGACTTGACGAAACTATAAGGGTTCCGTTTTTCGCCATTCGGCTACGGAACCCTAAAAAGTTATATTTGCGGTTGATACGACTGTGCAATATCTCAAAAACTACTGGTTCGATCTCATTCACACCAATTTTTGTTGAAAGTTTCTAAATCATATGTATAGTTTTCTAATTTTTTACTTTCTTAGTTCAAAGGTTAGAAGGGGGGGCGGGACGCCCATTTTACCACTTTAGGAGCGTCTATACCTCAAACGTTAAACTATTGATTGAAAATGTTGCAAATATTTCGTTTATTTTTTGAGTTATGAAGTTTTATTTATCAAAGCATCGAAATCATTAACATATCATAGTTTTTATCCAATTTGTTCGTTGTTATATTATTAAGTTACAAAAAACAACAAAATATTCGGGAAACAAAAAATGACTTAATGAGTAGGAGTGAGAATAACTGCTTGAATTCGCCAACATAATATAACACTTTTGTTACTAATAAATAACATGTTAATTTTGACGTTATAATAATATTAGTCTTGCTGGACTGTTATGCTAATTTACTGGTTCTGCGAACAGAAAAGTGTTATTTTTATTACTTATCGACGATCTGATATGTTAACGAATTATTGCAACCAAAAATCTGTCTTACTACACTGACTTAAAACTTAATTTTAAATGTCACGGAAATTGTTATTTTTATTAGTTATCGTCGATCTGTTATAATATCGAATTACTGCTACCAAAAACCTATCTTATTGCTATGACTTAGAACACAATTGAAATGATAATAATTAATTTCATTTCCTTGTCGCACCGTCCACAATCATTTCTGCTTAGCCCAAAGGTATGACTGGTAGAGAATGCCATATGGCGTGAACTTTACGAAAACCAAAACGGATAATTTAATCTTATTTAATATCTTCATTGGTTCTAATTCGTCCTATGCGCAAATCAGACTTTATTTCTGATTGCTGAAACCAAGTCTGGTTTTGACGTAAACGTTGTTAAATCATGGTTACCCTAAAACTATAACTAACGTCAAAAATTGTCATTTTCCTTCGGCATTTTGCAAAGCTGCGAGCGTATATATTATATATAATTGACAACACCATTAACTTAATGAAAACAATGGAATTAAGTACAATTTGTTGCGCCATATCCACACCGGCCACACACCGGTTTAGCCGCCGACTCCTCTTGCTAATCTGTAGCTGCCGGCCGGAATAATAAGATTCTAGCTGTCTACTAGAATGAAGAATAAAATATTTTTTTTAATTAGATATTATTCCAAAGAAAACTGATTTCCTTCATAGGTAACGCCGGCTTAATAACAAACATGAACATGAAACATGTGTCAAAATTGCATGCATGAATGTGAAAATCAACTCAAATATCAATACATAAATTACATAGACGTTTAATAACATTTCTGCTTGCACTACTGTCGAAATAATAATTCGGCGCGCGGCGTGAGACTAGCGTGGGCTCTCCTCGAGAGGTCACGCGAGCCGGCCGAGTCGTGCAACAGCCTCGCTCTGTCTCGCTCTTGCAGTAACTCACCAATCTATCCGTACTCTTTACTCACTCTTATAATGGGGACTGAAACTGAACTACTGAGAGAGCCGTATTGAACGGTCGTTGTGCTAGTGAACAAAAGATAAGGAGGAACTTGATTTCTGAAGTACAAATTGCATTCATTTAGGAAACCTACTCTACTTTTACATGATTACGAAACGCGACGTTTTCATTTTTTAATTTATTTATATTTATTGATACACACAACAAATTACTGTCATAAAATATAAAACATTACAAATTATTTATTGTATTAGTTGCAAGACATCTTGTCACATAATATTGTTTTATAATATCTGGATTTTGTTGAAAAGAAAAGAGAAAAAAGTTCAAAACACTGATAAAAACAAAAACAACATAAAAATAGTACATAGTGTACTGGGATTCGAACCTGCATATTTTAAATCCGAGGCCGCCTTACTAATCCGCTGCGCCATCGTGTCATTATTAATAGAAACGAAATTTACCTTTGTATTTTAGTTACATTATTTTAACCTTATTTTAGTGCTACAGCCACTACAGCAATGAGTTTAGCGCCATCTATTGAGAAAGTAAACACGTAGACTAGTTGCGAGCAATCGACATGCTTTTTCCGTGAATCCAGTCTACGTAGCGCCATTTATTGACGTGCTGAACACATGAACTAATTGCGAGCAATCGACATGCTTTATTCCGTGAAGTCCATCAGTCTACGTAGCGCTATCTACGGCCTTTTACATAGCCCTCTCAATACTTAAATTTAGCCCGGAGATATTAGCCCGATACGGCGGAACCGTTTTCTTGTATGAGATGAGGTATCTGTACTAGTATTATAATATCTGTGCCCCAACTAAGTAAGTAACTACCTATCCCATTTAGAAAAAAATATAAATGGATAAATGTATTTTATCATCCTTTATAATCTTTATGGTTTGTACATTTGTGAACGGACAACTTAATGTGACTGTCCTTAAATTCTACAACCTTCATTTGTCAAAGGTAGTTGAATGAACATTTAGGTTACTAGCCTCAGCGGCCACCACAACCAAATTAAGTCTGTCAAACGCTGACATAGATTACATCATTTATGATTCCACGCATTAGTAATCCACATTGTGGTGATTGCAATAATTTGTCGCCAGATGATCATGCGCATTACACCATGAAGGCTGCAATTGTTAGGGGAATACCATCATTTACTACACTAAGGACACCTATTACAGGCTCATCATCACCTTTGGCTGCCTACTCCAGTGGTTGGCACAAAATTTTTAGATTTACAAAGCAGCGGTCGTGTAACATTCCATATGTGTCTATGGCTTTTGACGGCGTGCTTGGGCTTGCTCCCAGCAAATCCATCACCTACAAATGTTATCATAGTGCAAGGAGTGCCTGCCCCAATCATTTTGCCTACTGCGGCTCCAGCTCCTCTTGCAACGGCAGCACCAACAGCTGCACCAACTGCTGCCCCAACTGCCGCTCCAACCGCTGCTCCAACAGCCGCTCCAACTGCTGCGCCAACAGCAGCACCAACTGCTGCTCCTACTGCTGCTCCAACAGCGGCGCCTACAGCAGCACCGACAGCAGCACCAACGGCAGCACCGACAGCAGCACCAACGGCAGCGCCTACATCAGCACCAACGGCAGCACCAACGGCAGCACCGACTGCAGGTGCTGTGGCTTTACCAGTTATTATTTGTAACGATTCCGATGTTGTATGTGTCGCTAATCCTGATGAAACTGCAGGCCCGCTGCCGATTGATCCAAGACTGGGAACAACGCCGGGGTCTCCTGCTGCTTTGCAACAACTACCAATCTCGGCCTACAGCGTTCAATTACCAAACTATGATACGGCAGTAAAGTTCCCCAGGGAAAAAAGAAGCACAGAGATCGGCATTAGAGACTTTTTGGTCAACCTAAAAGATTTTGGTAATGGACATCATAAAATTGTAAAAAGACAGAGTTGTACATGTGTGACAACTGGAACTTGCATTCGCCCCAATGCAGGTGCTGGTCTTATAGATATAAGGATAGTAACGCCGGTAAGTTAGATTCTCACTCCTCTCACTTTATCAGTATTGCATATTGAGCTGTAGTGACTGTTGGTATTTAATGGCTACAGAGGGTCACAAACGTTTTAGGGAGCGCCCCCTCCCGGACAGTGCCCCGCGGGTCAGGAGTACTGCTGCACGGGTACAACCACGCCGCCTGCGCCGGCGCAGGTGGCTTGCGGCACGTTGCAAACCGTCCCCGCTGTTGCTGTGGCTCCGGCAGCTGGACAGGCTAACTATGGCGAATTCCCTTGGCAGGTATGTATTACCGAGTACCTATATACGGGAAAAATAAATACTTGTACTTTTACTAAAATGTACTTATACTCGTATGAATGTCACATTTAGCTGTATCATCTTGTACAGGCCCTTATACTGACGAAGCAGAATGACTACTTAGCGGGAGGCGTCCTAATAAACCAGTTAAATGTCTTGACTGTGACTCACAGACTCGTTAACTATGTGTAAGTAAATAAATACTCTTTCTTATAATGGGAATAAACATTTATCGGCTTTGATAACGTTAGTGCACTTTCAAAAAGGAAGAGGCTTTAAAAATAGTGACTGAGTTTATTGAAACACAATTTACAGATTTTTTCACGAAAATTCATAAAAAATTTGTCTGTGACTGAGTGAAAGTGACTGAGTTTTTTGCACTGCTTCTTCACATTACTAGCCCACAATAATTGCAGGGGTTGGATCTATTTTAGGGCGTGTATAAGTGAACCGATATGCCAAATTAAAGAATACATATTTTTTATTTTTTATTTTACATAGTTATTTTATACACAACAATCTTTAACGATGATAATATCTCACGTAAAAGTGGTTCAATCCATTTAGAAGCGATTCCTTATAGTGTTTCAGGTACAGCTCCAAACGTGAAAGTGCGGATGGGCGAATGGGACGCGGCTGGCACGTACGAGCCGGTTCCCTTCCAGGAGTTCAACGTGCTGAAGGTGTTCACCCACCCGTCCTTCAATCAGAACACCCTGCAGTTCGATATCACGGTGCTGAGGCTGGCGACGCCGGTGCCACTGACGCCGGGAGCGGGAGCAGCGCCTACTGTCAATAGGGCGTGTCTGCCACCAGCTGCAACTACCAGCTATGTCGGACAAAGGTACACACAGGACACCTACCTATGTTTTAATTGTTACCATTCTCTGTGTGCATATATGAATGTTTGAGCAAGAGCAAATCGTCAGTTTTTACGTTACCTACGTGGATTCAAATAGGGTCTCTTTTACCAGCGATAAATAAGCACTAACCAACGAATTATTCAAATATCGAACGCTATTTCGTATGATAGGCTGTTAGCGTCTTCACACACACAACTTGGGCGGCAAGACAGTACGACATGACTTTCATGGCAGGCATGTTAGCAACAGTGGTTAAGTCGATTTTTGACAATCAAACGTGCATGTTAAAAGCCTGCTGGTCAAGATTTTTTTATCTTTTTTTTCAAAAGTATACCTCTGTTTCAGGTGTATAGTAGCAGGATGGGGTAAAAACATGTTCGGTATGCAAGGGCAGTACCAGCAAATCCTAAAGAAGGTAGACGTGCCAATCGTCGCCTCTGCCACGTGCCAATCGCAACTGCAGACGGCCCGTCTCGGCGCGGGCTTTGTGCTTGACACTACGTCTTTTGTTTGTGCTGGAGGAGAGGCTAGCAAAGATTCTTGCACGGTATGTACTTCGGAAAATAACAAGTTAAATTTCTTGTTCCTTATCTTCCGTTACTGCCTGTAAAGAATATTATATCTCACCAGCATACCCGAGCAATGATTTTCTGTTGAAACGATTTTATCAAATGCTTTCTTGTTTTTAGAACTAAACTAAACAATAGGGTCAATCATAGATCCATCGTGGGCTGTCTTCAAATATCCACAATTAATCAGCATTTATTGCTGTGTAGGAAAACATATTTAGTTAGTGCGTTGAAGATTGGTTAAAGGTATCCGTGGAACCTAGACTCTTATAATATTATAGAATAAGCATTAGATGTTGACTGATTAATATTGTACCTCTATGTCAGTTGTATGTTTCTCGCCTGCATCACACCACGAAGACTGAGGAGGTCATGAAATACGTGCAGAAGAAGACCAACTATACTCTGCGGGTCGTCAAGTTGGAGTCTAGTCGCAATGTAAATTTTAATTCCTTTGTGATTAGAATTGACGCAACGTCGTCAACCTTCATGAAGGAAGATTTTTGGCCGAAGGGTGTCGTATTTCGGCGTTTTCGCGGAAGTCTACGCGACACCAAGAACAACACACATAGTAGCGTGTAAATTCAATTTGTTTTTAAATTGTATTTTATTTTGATCATATTGTATGTATGTTAGTCTGTAAGGTATTTATTTTATGGGCCTGTATTTCAATATCTGTTGCCTGAAATAAACGTTTGTTTATTTATTTATTTATTGTGTTTTGTACCACAGGGCGACGGTGGTTCAGGTCTGGTTTGCCAAGTGAACGGACAATGGGTGGTGGTGGGGCTGGTGGCGTGGGGGCTGGGCTGCGCCAACGCGAACGTGCCCGGCGTCTACGTCAACGTCGCCGGCCTGTTGCCATGGATACAGACGCAAGTGGCCACCCCCTGATTTTGCGAGGACGATTTGATAGGACATTATGAAAGGACAATGAATAAATAAATTTACCTACAGTGATAATTTTAGTAGCTCTCTTATAAGCTAAGTTGGGTGGGCTATACAAATGCCAAGTAGGCCCTCTACTCACCACCCAGACCTCAAATAGCCAAACCTAAATTTTTGCTATACAGGGTGTAAAAAAGTACGAGCCAAATTCAAGGGGGTGGCCCCTTGGCTTTGGATTTGGCTCGTACTTCTCGTACTTCTCGATTGACAACCACTTGTCAATCGAGAATAGGATACAGGAAAAATATATAAAAAAATGTTTTAAAACAATTTTATAGTTTTTTTTTCTGGACGTGACTTAACCATCCCCTTGAATTGGGCTTGTGCTATTTACACCCTGTATAGAATTTTAGGGATCCGTTGACATTTTATCTTATAAATACTCTTATTCTTCAGCCAGAGAGCCAGATTAAAGCGAGTGGTTAAGAGTTGTGTCTAGAAAACAGGTTTTTTTTAAATATATTTTCTGTATTCCACTGGATTGACAATCACCCCCTTGAATTTGGCTCGTTCTTTTTTTCACCCTGTATAAGTTGAAGTGTTCATGGTGCTGATTTAGGCAGTTTAGTTGAAATAATTAAGTATGATTAAAATAACATGGAAGCTTAACACAATAATTTATTGAGATAACAGTTTATACAAATAGCCGTGTAAACATTATAAAACATTACGACCCCTAAACAAAATAAACGACATAATTAACTTACAGGAAAAACAGCGTTCTAAACGCAAACTTCAACGGAAGTATCTATAACTTAACCTAGATAAATGGGACGTATTCTAGTATTGCAGCGGAATTCCGCGTCTCGGACGACAACATTCGGCGGGCCTTCAGTCCTCGTCGGGCTTCTCTTGCTTCACGACGGGCGGCGGGGAGGGCGCGGGGGGAGGCGGGGGCGGAGGAGACGACACTTCGATATACTCGTCTGTATTACGCTCCTCCTTTATCTCTGGTTCACGCTTAACCTCCGGCAAAGACGGCGTAGGCGCCGGTATTTGCGGTGGTTGAACAGCCTCCGGCGGCGCCAGCGCTGCCCACGCAGATGCCGCTCCTCTCGCGTACGCCTCATAAAACGCTCTCTGGGCTATTTCAGCTTCTTCCAAATGAACAAAAGCGTGATTGTCTAGCTCAGCGCGGAAGAAGAATTTAAGGCCGCAGCGGCCGCAGTCGAATGGTTTGGGCGCAGAAGCATGTTCAGGGAGATGACGTTGTAAGCCAGCTGCGCTTGTAAATACTGCCGAACATAAGTAGCAAGTAAACGCGCTGATGCCCGCGAAGGTATGCTCGATGAGATGTGCTTGTAGACGCGTCGGAGATCCAAGTGCTCGTCGGCAGAGTCTGCAATCGTGATCGGCTGGAGGTGGCGGTCTCGGATTAGCGTGACGAGCATAACAAGCGGAACACGCCCGAGCCCCGTCGCCGGCCTCTGATTCTGTCAGCGCTCGGAGGCATATTGCACATCTCTGTTCGTCCTCAGCTGGACGCAAGTGGAACCGCGCGTGAAGACGCGCTTCGGCTTCGGATGCTAGAGTTTGTCGGCAAACAACGCACGGGGCGGGGAGTGTCGGATGGTGACGCGCCATGTGCGATAAGAAGGATTCTTCGGATGGGAGTCGGGCACGGCATCTAGCGCAAGTATCTCCAGCCACCACCTGGAAATAAAAAGAAGTTGTAAAATTATTCTCATTGATGACGTCATTCTTAATTTAAGTTTTTGTGACATTCTATATCTATTTATAGTAAAAAGTTAAACATATCAACATACCTTGCAGTGAGTAAGCTTGTGCTCAGCCAAAACAGCAGCAGAAGGCAGCACCTCATCACAAATGAGGCACTTATGCCTCGCCGCCGCGGCGCCTGAATGCGCTCGAGTGTGTGCCTCAAGTTCTGCACGACTGCGCGTGCGCTCGCCGCAGTAAGCGCACTGCAGCGCCACCGCGCCGTTCTTGCGCCGCCGCTCCTCTGTGACCGGCGCGACGCCGTTCCCATCGGCCAGGGTTGTGCAAGGCGAGCAAGTTCCGTCTGCGCCATCACCAGCGTTGTTATTATCCAGTCGCTTTACCCTGGACAGGTCGCCGTTCATGGCCTGGAAACACAAATACGTATACTTAGTTCGTCACTTGCAAAGAGTCAATTGATTACTTAGTTACAGAATTATAGAACAGACTTCAGTAATAAAATGTTTGATTTATAAAAACCAACTTTAATAACGTGAGCACAATTTTGATTAAACAATCCTTGTATATGATGTCTGATGAGTTTACCTGATGTGGCGAAGCATGGTGCGCTTGCATGTGCCGTTCCAACAAGTACTGCACTGCAAAGGTTTCGCTGCAGCCTGGCGCGGGACAGCGGTAAGCACGATGCGGGCGTGGTATGCGCGCGCCGGCCCCGCCGAGAACAGCGCCGCAAGCGCAGCGAGCCGCAGCGTGTCGCGTGCGCACGTGCGCTGTACCTTCCGCCTCGGAGCGAATGGGGCCAGCGTTGCCACCACAAGACCGACACATCCACACCTTATTCTCGCCGCTATGTGCCACGGCAAAATGCACCTGAAAATATGCAAAATATCATGCTTCAATCAAGTACATGGTTCAATCTTATAAATAATTTTAAAAGTTCAAATTACCTGAATCGCTACTTTGGAGTCAAATATCTCTTTGCATAAAGAACATCGGTATAAGTGATGCGCGTGCAAATCGAGTAGATGCTTTTGAAGATCATCCGGGGCGGAAAAACTCCGAGCGCAGCTGTGGCAGGTGTACTCGCAGGAGACAGCGAGATAGTACGCAGCGAGGTGTCGCTCCGATGCGGCCGCGTCAGCAAAAGTTGCTCCACAGTGCAAACACGGTGATGGACTGGAGCGTCCGAGCTCACCACCTTCCTCCAGGTGGCCTTTCAAATGCGTTCGGAAAGCTTCAAAATCTGGCAGCGCTGCATCGCATTGGTTGCAAAGAAGAGTGCTCGGCGAAAGCGCAGTCTTTGGAGTTCCAGATCGTGGTCGTTTCACTGGAGGAGCATCATCAGGCGCACGTCTGCTCAGATCTGTTGGAGTAGGCTGATCTATAGATTGCACTGGAGTTTCTCCATTCAGTAATGCTGAATGTGCAGCTCGGACATGGAGTTGGAGTTGTTCCATGCTGGTGAAAGTGTCACGAGTGCAGTATATGCATGCGAGTAAGGTTGGAGGAGGTTGAGAAGCCACCCTTCTTGGTGGAGTCATCGCTGCGGCTTCGACTCCATGCGCGCTGGCCATGTGCGCCTGAAACAAAATAAGTGAAAGTCAGCATACCTGAGTACTAAAAAATTTGTCGTCTTGGAAAAGTGTTTGAATAAATATTATTTACCTGTAGGAGGTCAGGTCTCCTGAAAGCGTCTCCGCAGCGGAGGCATCGCAGTGCCCTGCGTCGATCCGGCTCCCGGCCCTCGCGGTCGCGCTTGTGGCCCTGCATGTGCGACGTCAGCGCTGCGGCGGTGTTGTAGCCGCGGTTGCACACGTTGCACTGAAATGGCTTCTGGTTGTCGTGCGTCTTCATGTGGATTTTAAGATGGTCGCTGAAAAAGAACATTGGGTGATTGTAATTAGGTTTCGTTGATACAAGTCCCGTAGTTGTATCTTACTTCTGAGAAATCGTTTCAATTGATATAGAAACTTGCTAAGGACCTACGTGATTAATATGTACGAATGATAAATTGATGTAGTCATAAAAAAGCTCTAATGGATGCAACTTAGATTGAAATATCTCATCAAAAAGGGTAACGCATTCAAACATCTTGCGAGATATCTTTATTGAGCCATAATAATCACCTCAAGATTACGCTTACAAAAGAATGCATTACGAGAATCTCGACAAGAATTTTAAAATCAAATGGGATAAATCGTCTTTGTGTAAGAGACGACAATTTGTCATACGCGACATAAGTACCCACATAAAGCACGGACCAAACAGAACTAACAAAGGGGCTTTTCACGCAAACTACAGAATAGAGGCGCTCGCCCAAACACCTCCGCTAATGGCCGCGCTCGCCGCTCCGGTTTAGGTATGGCCCATTATTTCATTTTTGTGAGACCCTCGCCGCCATTTGTCAGCTCATCATCTCTTTTCACTCGTCGTCGGTTCGTTGGGCGGACAAATTGCGTGGAATTAGTCACGTGACCGCGGCGAGGTGACGAAAAAGGTGACGTGTCGCCTCGACCACGACCTGCGCTTTGTGCGTGCTTTACGGTGATCAATCTCTCTCCGTGGCCATTGTCGCGCACCTTCCAACGGCTCGTGGAATGAGTACGACGCTCAATGGCTTGGAATTAGGCGCATTAGTATTCTCGTTCAACGCACACGCATTCCTGCTAATGGATGGGTAACCTTAAATTTGGTAGTCTAATAAGACCCTCACCTGGTATGTTAGTGTACCTTTTGTCTCTAAGAGTCATTAGAGGAGGAACAATGTCTTTTGTTAGGTGTTCCTAAATAATCGCTCTTGAGGCAAAGCTCGTGTCTTATGTGATGGCCTTAAATTACTAATTACCCTCTCCTCGTTAAAGCAGTCAAAAAACGTATTCAGATGGGCCTTATTATGATATATTGCGTCGTATTATACAGCGTGTCCCCGAAAAGTCCCGCACGAAGTATACATGGCCGTTACCGAAGTGTTTATTTCGTCACTAACTTTTAATCGTTTTAGGCTAGCCTCACTTCACATAGGGTCTTTACTAAGCCCCGGTGGCCCTAGCTGTTGGTGAATACCTACGTAAGAGTGTTTCTCTCACCTCCTCGAGAAAGCAGCAGGGCAGTGCGCACAGCGGTACTTCCGATCCCCCGTGTGCAGCTTAACGTGCCGGTCGCGCGAGCGCTTGTGCTTGAACAGCCGCGCGCAGAACTCGCAGCGGAACGGCATTTGGTCGGAATGCGTCTGAAACAATAATAAACATTATTTAAACTAAAACTACACAGTTTTGAGCCAAGGTTGTGTATTTAACAAGGTCAGTTTCGTAGGTATAGCTTGGCAGTAAGAGATAGTCATAAAAAATTGCAGCCGCTCGCTATGCGCCTATATGTGGTAAATACATATTTATTCTGCTCTACCTACAAGCAAGTATTTTTTTATTTGACCATTTAAATAAAATAAAACGACCTCTCACTGACATATGCAATTTGAAGTGAAAGTTTGTAATTAATAATATGTAAGTATATGATGTAAAAGTAACAAAATAAAAACTAATTACGAGTCCGAGTAGCAACTTTCTTAACTACTTGTACCATCTAATTTTACCACTTACAAAAATATAAGCGGGCATAACTGTACGAATGGTCTTCGAGATTTCGAATCTTATCTCCATCAGACCCACCGTAACAACTCATTTAATCTGTATGAGTAACGATTAAAATGTGTAAGTCATACAACGATTGAAACGAAATAGCTTCGGGTGCAATGCTCATAAAAACATCGTGAGAACTGTCCATGGACAATGGGGAGCTACTGTCCGCGTGATCAGACCTCTTGGGGCGGCGTTTTTGTATTGGAAAAGAAAAGATACTAGCTTTGTGTCAATAGTCTAAAAAAGCAGGCTTGAGACCACAGCTTGAGACGATGGTACATGCATTGAGGGTTCTGCCTACTATGCCCAATCTCGATATACAGTTTCAGTTTAAGGTTTAAGTTTCAGCTGCTTGCATACTAGCAAGGATTATGTACAACTTTTTTCTATGGCTCTTCAAAAACTTGCATGATGCTAAGAAAAGACATCAACGAGATCTCGTTCCCATCCATATCATAAAGCACAAATAGTTGAATATATATTAAATTAATCTGTTTGTGTGTAAAAATGCCAGAAGCCAACTTTTACGTTATATTCATGTAAAAACATAACGTTGCATTTTAATACGACTACTACTACAACGGTAAAAGTAAAATTATGGATTGCTCAAGGAACCCTAAAAATTCGGGAGACCATGAGTCGTGACGGTTAGAGTAAGATATCAGCTCAATTGGAAATCGCCACAGCCGAAAGCCATTGAAGATAGATTGGATCGATATCGAAATGCCCATCTAATCGATTTAGACTTTTACGCAATAAGAAGCTCCATCAAATTGCCCGCAAAAAATCATCAGTAAATATTTCATATAGTCAACTTACCATAGTAGCCATAGCCCTTAACACTTATTTTTGGCAAATGAATTGCTGAACAAAATTGACTATAGGTTTCTTTCCTCCATTAATATTTCTATGGTATTGACTATCAATTCAATTCAATTCAACTTGTTTATTTCAGAAGCCAGGTTCCATATTGTGGTTAGTAAAAGTAAATAAAAACAGAGATAAAATAAACTCATAAAGTATGGTAAGTAGAAAAAAACACGAAAATAGCAACAATAAATTAAAAACAGGAAAATTCATCCATATCTGTGTTTGGACTAAAGATGCAAATACGAATCGTAAAAAGTCATCAATATGGTGAAACTAATTTTACAAATTACCATCAGTCTCTAAAAAGGTGACAACTCTGTCTACAAAGATTACACAAAGTAACGGCAAAATAATATTTTGTACAAAGAAATGATGTAGATGTAAATGATCTGCAAATCGTATAGCTATCAGAGCTAGCTACTACACCAGTGTCTCAACCGGCAGCTGGATCCAGCTAAGTGATCGATAGTGGGAGTTGTTGTTCGTCATCGGGAGTAACGAATCGATCGGCCGATAACATTCCGAATATGAACCCCGCGCTTATCATTCGCTTCTACTACTCCATCTATTACATTTTGTTCCGATCGAAGTATGCACAAAATAATTTTTAAAATATTTGATAAGTTCCTCCTTATTATTAAATGAAAACCAAAATCAACAGAAAGATGTAGAAAACATACCCCAGCTCACCATTATGCTAAGATTAAAAGACTGAATGTAAAGTTCGAATACTTATTTGCGAATTTGAATCAGCAGTGATGAAGTTAGTCTGGCGCATATTTATATTATATTTATGAGGAGCTCTTGATCGTTCAGTAATTACTATTTTTAAGTGCGCATACAATAAGAACATGTCAGTCATAAAACTTAATATTCGCACAATATCTTAACACAATAGACTAACGTGCTGAAGGTGTCATTTGCCATAATGACTCGCCTAATGCAGTACGAGACGTTAATGAGTTTTTAATCCCTTGAGGTGACGCTGTGCGTATGTCACTTCAAATGCATCATTAGTCATCATGTAAAACTAAATACTTAGCTAGATGCAAATTGCTTGCCACTCGAAAAACTGCAAGAATCCAAAAGGGACATGGAAATCTGGGTTTACTTTAAATGTAGCACAGACTCGTTACAAAACTATCAATCGTTTTTTAGATTCCAAATACAGGCACCTACTGGACCGATGATTTCACTTTTGGCTGTTCTCACATATATTTACCTAAAAATAATAAGCTGAAAAGATATTCATAGGTTCATAATGAGTATGCTAATGTTGTTCTAATGAATTTCGGCTAGCAGCGAGATAATGGTTGTCTTCGGCCTTCGGAGCACCATGAATTGCGAGCATAGCATCGCGGGCGCACAAAGGACTCCCAAACTGACAGCTGCTTCACTTGCAAATGTGACCACCAAGACAGCTCATTCAGTGGCTCTAAACAACGCGCGACGAGTGATTGACTCCACTTGTATTCGGTTTTAGGCAATATGCTAAACGTTTTTCGGCAAAACAAACAAAAATCTGAATCGGAACGAATCGTTTGACTGGCTAGAGTTCGGCATCGTAATAATTTAATAATGGTCGGTGGTCTTGTCTTATTTTCACTTCGTCACTATAATTAATTGGTTAAAATATAACATTCCTTAGTTTCATTTGTTTAAAAATTTCACCTAGATTGTATCGTCTGACCTAAAAAGTATGAGGTAACTTGGTGCGCTATTTACTTCACATACTTTAACAAAGATACGGAACAGATAACCACATCTTCGGCACTGTTTTCCAATGCGAAACGAAAGCGGTTGTCTGCGTAATGTCGTCTACACTCTACAAAAGATCCCGGTTAGTATTATAACTTGAGGGTGGCTCGTGCGACCCCAATTACCTGCGCAGGCGCAGGGACCATTAGCATGTCACTTGTTTGTTAGCTTTGCCGAGCCTCTGACCAAAGGGTTACCACAATATTTAAAAGCAATATGATTATTTATGACTATAATCAAAGCTCGGTAGTAGTAAAACAAAAAATAATAATTTATATAGTAAAATCGTCTCATATCAAAAGAGATACGGTAAATCACAATTCTAAGCAACAAAAGTAGAGACAGCAACCATGGTCTAGTTCTTTCCGAATCTTCAATCTTCAAAAAGCTTGAACTATTATTTTACTCGACTCCTAAGTAAATTAGTCCACTATAAAATACATAAAGGACATTGTGGTTCCGACCGCCAGTCTAAGAAAGAACTAGTACCTAATGAGTCAAACCCTAGATACATACCCTACACACCCTACTTACATTAGCATATAACAAGAGCCGCTAAGGTTTACGGGCTAAAACTAATCGCTGGCATCAGCGTCCGGATATCCTGACGAATAGCCGGCCGGTATCGGCTCAATTATGCCCATCAGTGGAGCACACTCTAATTGTGCTAAGTGATGGCGCTTCCGTCGGCAGCCGCTTTCTTGCGAACGATTTATTTCAAGTAAACTGCGACAGTATGAGCTATGTATTTGTGGAGTAAGACGTGGCGGAGCTGATAAGAGTTGTTAAGTAGCTTAGTTAGCGTAATGGGCACGCTATTAAAGCTATGTTATCAGTGCCAGCAGCAGTCAATGTCTCAATCAACATCAACTTATATTTTTTAAATAAGCTTTCACCTGTCGCAGATACATGAAACACATCTAACATTATACTAATTCTATCGGCTTGATTAACTTACGTACCTACACGGAAATATTTTCTTAAAGATGTGAGTACAATCCTTTTATTACTGACAAAGTTATGACGGATAGTGATCATCGCAGTGCTACAAATATCGCTACAATACTAATATTAAAGCTATTTATTTATTCGAGTAGTAAGGTTAGCAAAAACTAAAAGCTGCTTTCAAATTGTCTCAATTTTGTAGGCTTCCCACAATTAGTTGCGCACAGGCCGGCGATGTGAGTGATATCTAAATCACATGTTGTGATTAGCAGTGACTGTGAGTGACGCATGCGCTCGCCGGGTAGCGATGGGCAATGCTATGTGAAACTCAAGTATTGAGCGAGAAAGTTCAACAAAACATTTCATATGAATAAATAGTGAAATACTAACTATGTATTTTCTGCAATAAATGAATATTGAAAAAAAAGTCGTGAATTTATTTATGTCTGAGATTACAATACTTAAATGTAAACTATTCGCGCTATCATACATAGAGTAAGACAATTGACTCTGATTTATATTTAAAGCTTCTTCATCTTCCAGTAATGAAATTGCTAACAGTTTCAGTGCTACAGGCTTCATTTCTTTTCTATATCAATTTTGTGCTGTTTATGGAACAGTTTAAAAAAATCCATTGAGGTACTTTCTCATGCTGTTTAAATCTCTACCAGTGGCGACAGTAATAATGTATATATTTTAGCCGATGTCTATTGGTTACCTTTTACGCAATCAAATTATTTTCTAGCGTTTGTAGTTCCATTACTCTCTACTTTTTAATCCACCACGCTACTTGCGCACTTTTTCTCTCACAGCGCATCACTACAGGCGGCGCGCGCGCAACCGGCCGCATAAACTTCCCGCGGCATGTTTACTCCGCTCGCTTAATTGGAGCAATCGGCCCCCGACAGAATTAATAAATCCGTACGTCTGTACGCGATAAATCCAGCGCCCAAGCCCACGCACTTTTTGTAACTGAAAACCTTATCAGACCTCTCGTTATGTTTTACTAGAATACCCTCTTAGATCAGTTTGCGCCTCTTGTAAGAGGCTCATTATGCAAATGTTAGTGTTTTGCTTGTTTCCCTGCACCTGTCTTAAGATTTTTGTGTTTTTCTTAGTTTCACTTTTAACTTAGATACTAATTAGCGATAAATATGAAAAATTAAATTTAGATGGTGTCGCATGTTAGGTACTTTAAGAACATTTCTACCGTATCTAGTATTTTTATGAACGATCTTAATGGACTGAGAAAAAATCAATAAATTAAGAAGCAGTATATCGTCTGTAAGTATACTAACATATTCATTCGTATTCAACCGTTTCTGTTTCCCAATGCAAATATAAACGTTCACCCGTGTGAATACTGCGTAATATTTTACGAAATATTGGAGTTGTCATCACAATCCTTCGTGCGAGAATTCAATAAGCGGTGCGAAACTCCGCGGGAGCTCCCAGGGTGCGCAGGAGTGCGCGGTTCCCTACCACGCGGCTTATGGTGATCTAACACGCGAGTAAGACTACCATTATTAACTACCCGAATACCGTGAGAGCCTCGGACATTACGAGCCCAATGTTTTCCGCGTAAGCCTCACCAAGAACATTCCAAACTAGTTTGAGGTGAACGTGATAGCCAATAAAACCCGAAATGGGCTACCGAGCGACTTTCCCAGTACAATAACGCCGGTTCACACAGTCGGGTGACGGGACCCCGGGGTCAGCGTCGCCAAAAATGTGGCCGAGCGCCTTCTTGTGGTAATTGTCACCTGGCAATAAAATGTTTCTTGTCATTACTTAAGATCTGGCGATAAGAGACTGCAGCTCATGAGAACGCATTATCTTGTTTTTACGTCGAAACATGTGATGGTGATGTCGTGTTGTTATTAAGTAGACTCACGTTAGTGCTGTGTTTTAAAAGGTAAACGAATATTACGGATATTAATAGTTTAATATATAAACCTCAATTTAATTGTCTTTATTCTACACGGTATGTAACATTTGTCTTCATGCAAGTCGGATCTAAGCAAATCGAGTTTATTTACAACTGTAATAAAATTACCAGTAGCTCTACTTTCTGCGCACTCGCGTTGCATTTCATTTCAATTTAAATAAAGATACGATCTTAATGTTTTACGACTGCAATCTGATTTTAAGACATTGTGCCATAACTGCTCCTGGTTTTGTTAATGTAATTTTATTCAGAGATGAACCGCAAATATTTTTTGCCAACTTGGGAGACCTACGAGGCCACATACAGCGTGGAAATGTCAATAATAAACAAATTTCAAATAGAACAAGGCATACATAGAGGGCAATGGATAATTGAAGAATAAAGTAAAGTACCAGTCAGACAGAGCGACTACAGGAGGTGGGCGTGACGGGCTTCGGCTGCGCAGCCGCCTCCGTTGACTATTTTACGAGCGAGATTGCGTCCGTCTCTATCAAATCCGCTACAATACATATCGGATGGCTTAATTAACTCGGATGGCAATTTCCATTCCATCGGCTATTCAGCTTTAAAGCAATATTTTCCATTCCACATTTTACTGTTTTACGATTTCTCCTAGCTCAAGACGAATAGCGGCTAGCTCGGAGTCTGTAATTGATTTATTCTTATAATGATCGCCTTTCCCATGCGCGGCGCGATGATAAAGGTGTGGCGCGCCTGCCTAGGGAGTTGTTATCTGGAGCCTATTTCCGGCCGTCAGCGGTCTGTCGCGCGCCGGGACGCGATCATCGCGCGATACATTTGTCGGCGAAACCTTGCGCTGCGTCCGCGCACGCATCGATCTCTATCTCTCCAACGCAGCGCTGACCGCAATTGCATGCCGATTATCTAATGAATCCTCGGCAATTAGATTGTCGCATTCCCAAAACTGCTACTCGACCGACCTCCCGAATTTCGAGGTGACATTTCTACCACTCTCCGCGTACGTGTAGATCCGTATCTTTGCGTAGGTGAGTTTCGGGCGGCAGCGTGCAAAGTGACGTTTCTATTTACCCTATCTCGGCTAGATCTGTCGCGTCGTGTTGTAATCGTAGCGCGGTGAGATCGGCCGAGCACAAAGGAGCCGAGATGTGCGGCGGCGTAATGGCTGGCCCCGGCACGTCAGCCTCAGACGCACTCGAGGCGGCACGATGCATATCTACGCACGGCCGCTGTAAATGGGCCGTTTTGGGTATCTGCTTGCTAATGAAGCGCGGGCTGCATGGCGAAACTGGACTGTGAATTCACAGATATGACAGCCGTAATAGTCGTTCCACTTGCATCGTTATTCAAGTTGCTTTATGGCAGTAGACGAGTACACGCAGTTGGTTATCTTGGAAAGAGATATATTTACCTCGAGGCATAGGTGATGTCCCAAGCAAGATTCTTATCTATTTATTGCGCATTGTTAACAAAATAAGAAGCCATTTCACCTGCATTCCTTTCTGGATGTTACTACAATATTGCTTCAACATTGTAATGTGAGGAACTTGTCTTGTTTTATGCGTACGAAGAAGCCAATTAAACCTAACAGGCTTCTGCATCAAAACATAGACAATAATGTTTTGGCGCCCAACATGTTGCAGTTCGTTTTTTAGATAAGAG
This sequence comes from Pyrausta aurata, assembly GCA_963584085.1. NCBI lineage: Eukaryota > Metazoa > Arthropoda > Insecta > Lepidoptera > Crambidae > Pyrausta > Pyrausta aurata. The sequence goes on from OY757252.1 coordinate 8,940,158, forward strand.
TTTGTAATGTATTCCTACTTGTTACATACAATAATGAGTTTTTATTGTGCACTGTACACATAAGTATTCTCTTGCATTAGATACCACCTTATTATCAATAGCCATTACTCACCCAAGTAAGTTGCAGTAATTTTTGGTAAAAATCTCTCACCTGCTCATGTTTCTTCAAGTAAGACAGCCTCGGGAAGGCCTTGTCGCAGAACTGGCACTGGTAGGGCGTGTGCTCGGTGGCGCCGAGCGTGTACGGCGGCTCGGCGTCCGCGTCTGCTGCGTCGGCGGAGGTTGGCGTCGATGACGGCGACGGCGACGGCTCGGGCGTCGAGGACGGCCAGGAGCTGCCCGCCGTGCTGCCCACGCTGCCCAGAGCCTCTGTCACAAGAGAAAGACATAGTTAGGTGGTCTAGGATGAACTAGAACTTAGGTAATCTAGAACGGTGCAGGACCTCGAAATTACTTAGCAATATCTGGGAAATCATGACGATTTTTTTGAAATACCGTTTAAATCAGAATTAATCATCAACTTTCAGCTGACGACTACAAGAATATGGTGCATCTTTGCCTCCGCCTTTTCAATATGATTAGGAAAGATTAACACCTGTTAGGCAGTTATTTTCTCCTGCAACATCATATTTTTTCTAGCTTTGAATCAATTTGTGATGCATGACTATCATGGCTTCCTCAAGTTCAGACTGTAAGTACGTACCTACATAAAAATTGTGAGTGGGTGTGTATGCTATAGAAAATAATGACCTTTGGACCTAAAGCTATTAATAAACTACCCGCCGAGGTGTTATTGTATTTGCGTAGACTTGCGTGAACGCACCAACCCACAATGTTAGCAAATTCTCGACATTCAATTTGTATCCATATCCAGGTCTACCATCAAAAGTCATTGCGTGTCAAACAGCAAATAGGCAATAATTACGATTGAGAGGTTCCGCGGGCTGTAAAGCACATTACCGCAGACAGACGGTGCTCTCGTCTGAGATAAAGCCGTCATAAATATTGGTAAAGCCCCATATTTCGGTGTTAGGGACGATACATCTCCGCAGCACCTCGAGTAGCGTGAAATATAAACAAATTGAATGGCCGAGATGACGAGCGGCGCGCAAATGATGAGTAATGACGGCCGGAGCGCGTGCCCGACCAAACATGGATTTCTTGGGGAATTTAAAATATGGAGCATTAAAGGCGAGTATATTATTTGCCTCGTTAGGCTCTTTTTGGTCTATTAGATCAGTTTTATCATTTGCAATGGGCTTGCTCTTGAGTCTATCGTTGCCTCTGCCTTCGCCACGCTTGACGCCAAGCTTTTCTTAGCTAAAAATTGTAGGACTTTAGGTAGGTAGGTACTACTCTCCTACCAATCAATATGCTTAATGTTAAACTACCTATGGTCTCTATAGCTAAAATAGTACCTACGTAGACGAAGTTTTTTTAACTCATGAAACATTACTAATGGCACCTTGCTTTTCGTTAAGGCTCTACATTTTTAAGAAACATTTATATTTTGATTTTAAACCCTATTCATCACGCATTTTAAAGCGTTGTAAATTGAATAATTTTTCCAAGATATTTATTATCTTTTTCCCCAACGTCGGCTAACAGCTAAACAATTTATATCAATCCGCGACCCCCGCCCCGGAAGAGAGTAACGACTCCTGCTAATGTCCCGAATAATAGCAACTCAATTTACGGAACCTCATCATTTATGGGAAAGATAATCTTCATGCTCTTTAAAGTAAACAGGGAGACAAAATATGATAAGTAAATTACCTATAAATCTAGAGAATAGTTAAGCGATCATCGAAAAGACTAAAATTAAAATGTGGCCATCACGCATTGAGAACATCGGCCGTATGCCTTCTGCACATTTTATTGCATAACATTAATTGTAGAGTCATTTTTCTTTGTATTTTTTTAACCAGGACATTTTTTTTAATTATATCATAATTTCCAATACCATAGAGAGCAAGCAAGAGAGGGCTTATATCAGATAATTCACTTTACGAAATTGGCTAATAGAAAATTGATTTTATGACCTAGCAGAATTTTATGACATTAAACAATAATAATAAATAATGATAACACGGATTGACAATATTATATTAATTACCTTGACATATTTTTATACTTTTTTATATGATAGGACACACAATTGATTGTATGACATTTAAATAAAGGAGACATTTTTTTTTGGGCCCAGTAGCAAGTTGTAGCGTCTAATAATGACATTGCACCCTAAATTAATCACTTATTTTTTTAGACAATTAGACGAAAGATAACGTTTAAATGAAACCGGAATAAAAAAATTGAACTAAAAGATGCGTTGTGTTGACTATTTTTCATCACGCCATTCCTCCTTTACTAATAATATATAAAAGAACGAATATAGTAAAGGAACGACGGGCTGGTCAATATAAAAACAATATAAATTATTTCAAGTACGTAATTGTGTTTAGATCACGGTTTTTCTACTTTTATTTATTTTAAAGAATTGCAATCTCCGTATAAAATATTTTAATATCTTTTTTAAGATTTTTGCATGAAATGGTTATTTAATAAAGCCGTGGAACGGATAGCAACTATGACAGTTATCACTGACATTGACAGGAATGGCTGGAGTGTCTTTTGTCACACTTTCCGTTTGGCGTTTGGCTTTACGTCACCTTCCGTTTGTTTTGGTTTGTTTTGAATTGAGTGTATGTTTTCTCCGGATTTTTAACGAAAAATAGAAGCAAAAGGCATCAAGTACGGCCCCCATTCCACTAAACCGTTATTGTGCAGTGAGATTTCAACGACCGTGATTTTCAGAAACGACTGAAAATGTGCGTCAACTGGTACGTGTGTGGATTTAAGTTATGATGAATTTTCAAATATTCCCGTTAGATAACGAAAAACTAATATTGTTAATGTTTTTAAGACATTATAAGGAACAATTTAATATATGTTTCATTACTAGACGTTACAATTTATGGGTGGGCCCATCCTCCATACAAGAAAAAAATGTCTCCTTTTTGCTTGCCAATTTTTGGTAAAACATGTGAACCTGTGTTGTAAATAAGATCTGTAATGTACCATGTTTTTCTCAAATAAATGTTTGACTTTGACTTTGACTTTAGTTAGAACAAAACCGGGCGACGCAACAGTCCGTGAGGTATCTCTTTAAAGTTTTAAGAAAAACGGAGCTGCACCACTCCGATGTCGTAGCGTGGACGCAACGCATAGACAACGTTCCCTGGATGACAAAATTGTTTCTACGCACCGTGTGGCATGGTGTTATCATTTATACATGTAGACCAACGGAGCTGTAGCGCTCCGACGTCGCAGCGTCGACGCAACGCAATTGTATGCCTTCGCTTTTACTTGTTAAATAATGTACTTACTATTAAATCCATACTTGATTCCTACTCAGAAGGGTTCAAATGAATTATCACAAAAATGTAGCTGGGCAAATCTCAACATCCATGAGTTTTTGTCTAATTTTGGTGGTTATTTTAGTTTATAACTTTTTGGCTAAATTTGTTTAATCGTAAGCAAGAGTGTTGTCTACAGTTACATGAAACGTCAGTTAAATTAAAATAATAATAATAATTTCTGAAATATTTGAAACACCAAAATTGATCACCCACCAAAATTGTCATAGTCCACCAAAATTAGATAATCTGACACCAAAATTTATCAACTGCACCAAAATTAGAAATCCATCAGATACGGTAATGCAACATTCTGTGTTTTTGGTTTTGAATGTTAATAACAAGTATCTTAGTGAGTGGTACACATGGTATCACATCGACCTACCTGATTTGTCATATTTTGTCGATTAATTTTTAACATTTCAATCCAAAACAAACACAGGAATCACCAAAATCATTTGCATCATTTCGACAGATTTAAGGAGAATGATGTGACACCGGTGCCGTGTGCCTACCACTGTACCGAGAACCTCGCTTTATACACACTAGTAGGTTTTAGCCAGTGAGTTGTTATTACTACTTATAGAGAAGCTATATGTCAAGCAAAAATTACAAACGACGACAAAATTGTGACGAATTCCTTGAAATTTGAATTTCGAATAAGAAACCTTTTGTCTTAGATGATGACAGTGGCGTCAATTCATGAGGCACGATATTTGTTCGTGGTGTCAGTTCCTTGAGCTAGTAATAGTTGTTCAATGATAATAATCCAAAACCTCACAGGGTACAGGAGCTGGAGTCTTCTCGAATGACCTAAATATTAATATATCAACTACTCTTGACAAGCTAAATAGAATCTTTCAAGCAAAATGTATCGGCATCACTAGAGCAGCACAGGCTGTTGCAGCCAGAGACGTAAAAGACCAACACATTAAAATCGTCTCGGACAGCGTATCGGTGCTCCAGGCCCTACAAAACAATAGCATCAAATCTGTCCTTATTTGGGAGTGCCATAAAGCACTCCAATCCATAGCAAGCACAAATGAGGTAACCTTGCAATGGATCAAAGGACACAGTAACTCACTAGGCAACGACGCTGCCGACGAACTAGCCAAGAGGGGCTCGGCGACAACAGTATATGGCCCAGAACCATTACTACCCATACCGCAGGCCCAAATAAGCACTTGGCTACGTGCAGAAACCGAAGCAGCACACCAAGCAGAGTGGAGAAATGGTGAAGGTTGCAGGCAAACAAAGAACGCAATTCCGGAAGCTTCGAAAAGGCTTGCCCGCAACCTCATCTGGTTACCAAAAGACAAACTGCACATGGGTCACAATGTCACAATAGGTGTCACAGACAGTCCCCTATGCAGAGGTTGCATTTGAGCAGAAGAAACACCACAGCATGTGCTCATGGAGTGTATGGGTGTGATGGAACAACGGGCAAACTTTCTCAAATCCCCGGCAACATTCGCAGAGGTCTTTAGCAATCTATGCAGTTTGCTAGCCCTCTGGGAGAGCCTGGGGTGGTTAGAATGAAAAAGGAGGGATATACGTACAATGGCCCAATCGTGAGGCTAAGTGCGGAAACACCCCAGCCAAACTAACTAAGTTGTTCAATGGTTTAAGCTCTCTGTGCCTCAGACAATCACCAGATGAAGTTGCGAGAAACCGCGCTTAGTAATAAAACGCCATGATTAACCGCCGTTATTTTAGAAATCATCATCATCATTGTCAGACGCCTTCCACACGGCTTTCCACAGCGACCCTGCATCCTGTCTGCATCCAGTGCGATCCTGCGATCTTTACAAGGTCGTCTGTCCATTGTCGGTGGTCGTCCTACGCTGCGCTATTGGTCGAAGGGTCTCCAATCTAGAACTTTTCTGCCCCATCGGCCATCAGTTATACGCGCTATATGCCCTACCCACTGCCACTTGAGCTAACTGATTCGTAGGGCTATATCCGTTACTTTAGTTCTTCTACGGATCTCCTCGTTTCTGATTCGATCTCGTAGATAAACACCGAGCATAGCCCTCTCCATCGCTCGTTGTGTGATTTTGAGCTTCTTTTTGAGGCCCATAGTTACCATAGTTAGAGACCACGTTTCGGATCCGTATGTCATCACAGGTAACACACACTGGTTAAAGACTTTCATCTTCAGACACTTGAGGTAGTTGAGACAAGAAGACGCTCTTGCGCAGTTTCCCGAACGCTGTCCAGCCGAGTTGGATTCGTCGATTGACTTCTTTCTCAAAGTTGGACCTACCTAATTAGACCACTTGTCCAAGGTAGACGTACGCATCGACAACTTCAAGAGTTGTGTTCCCAACAGATCCCGGAGTGGGTACAACACGGAAATTCGACATAATTTTCGTCTTTTCCATGTTCATTTTAAGACCCACTTGTTGGGATACTCGTTTAAGATCTTCGAGCATATTGCCAAGATCATCCAGCGTCTTTGCCACACGGACTATATCATCGACAAACCGGAGATGTATGATGTATTCGCCATTTACTTTGATGCCGAATCCTTCCTATTCCAGGAGCTTGAAGGCGTACCGATATGGTGGCGTTGTTATACAGACACTTTAACACTTCTATATACCTATAGTCTATGTGACACCGCTGAAGAGACCGAAGCACCGCTCAAGTTTCAATCGAATCAAAGGCCTTCTCATAGTTCACAAACGCTAAACCTAGAGGCATATTATACTCCTCGGACTTCTGTATTTTTTGCCTAAGCGTATGGATGTGGTCTATGGTACTGTAGCCTTTTCGAAATCTAGCATGTTCGGGAGGCTGGAAGTCATCAAACCTACGTGCGAGGCGATTCGTGATGAGTGATGACCCTTGAGAACAGCTTGTAGACATGGATCAGGAGTGAGATGGGTCTATAGTTCTTCAATAAGGTTCCATGCCTCAGGCATCATGCCCTAGCAGCACGGAATTAAAGAGTCTCTGAAGGTGTTCCACCCGCATTCAGAAGCTCTGATGTGATTCCGTCCTGGCCAGGTGCCTTGTTGTTTTAAGCTGTTTCAGGGCCATCCTAATCTCGTAGAGGCTGATGTCTGGGATGTCTTTGGTGTAGTAACGGGTTAGGATAGCTCTTGGGTCTCTGACAGGGCTATCAACGGGTTTGGCAACTGAGGTGTACAACTGCCAATAGAACTTCTCGATCTCGTCTAATTTTGGTGTTAGATAAGCAATTTTGGTGTACCAAATTACCACCAAAACCACCAAAATTGCACCACCAAAATTGAAATTTTATGTAAAAAAATACGTAAAATAAAAACTGTTTCGGATATTCTACCTTACTTTATATCACTTTAAAAGAACACCATTCGTTCATAAAACAGTGCATTGCCACAACAAATTAATTACTAAAAAGTAATTTAAACAGGAACACCAAAATAGCAGATTTTTTGTCCGGTGATAAAAAAATGGAATACTTTCATTTTTGGCGGGAAAACGCAACGAGATAGCGCATCTGTTTCTTCACTGCGCGTGAGTGCCCGGCTGACTGGAGTGAGAGTCGGGAACAATATTTTTTTTTGTTCGTTTAAGAGGGTTAGGTTGTCTCTTTCATAAATGCCACAAAAAATTGTTAATTTCGCGCGGACAGACCATCTTGTCATGCTCTAGAGTTAGGTAACGCACCAAATATGAAAATATCACTAACAGCAGATGGGAAAATTAATCCAAATGTAAATAAAATAAATGAATTTGAAAAATTTCCTGTAATTTTCTTTAGACTGAGGGAAATATCCAGCAAAACAGGTTGCGGACAAGCCACCAAAATTAGAATTGCGAGGTAATTTATTTTTTTTCAAGTAACTGAAATATTTTATACAAATTATATTTATGGCCTGGTATGGATACAAAAGTTTACTTTCAAGAAAAAAAATTACAAAAGTGTATCTTTTTAGTACATGACGATTCTCAGCCCGGACGCAAAAAAAATACGCTTGGGATATTCACCCAGCTACTTAAAGGATTGTTATTGTTGTTGATGACCAGCATCACCTATAAACCTTATTTCTCGGCCTTCCTTATTAAAAATTATCAGTATTATAAAAATATAATAATTGTTTCCTTATCTCAGTTCATCAAAGTATCTCAGTCAGGAAAATACGTCACATTACACGATCAAGACCCCTGGTTTTACTTGTAATCTACAGATTGAATAGAGCCCATAATAGCTGAAGACAGAAAACGACGAAGTGACTATAGGCAGACGTAAAGCAAAATGGAGCGGATTTGAAATTACCCAGAATGCGCAGCGCATCCAGCCCGAGTATTAGTTACAATCTGTAGGTGTAGTGGAGGATGGTCGGACAGCGTAATTAGCAGCGATTGCTGGCAATTCCTCGGGTGACGGTGGCGCCGCGCGGCGGTGGGCGGCGGAAGCTCACTTCCTAATTGTCCCGTCGCGGACACCTCGGCCGGCGCCTCGGCAATCAACGCCAATCGTTACTATACTTCAAAATCTTCTACACTATTAATCTTAGGACTATCAAGATACACATAGCCGTATCGATTGCGGTACTCCAATCGCATGTCCTAACTCATGGCAATTATACCTCGAGGTTGGTAGTTACGTAAGATTGCAGGTTTTAAATTAAACTTAATTAACCCTTTTCAAGCGGATTGAAGGCGGCAAAATCAAAGGATAAAGAAACTGATTCAAATTTTGAAGTGACATTATTTATTTAGTGATAGTGTAAGTAGTTTAATAGTCAAGTGTGTAACATTCTGCATCGCGTGGGTTATAAATATTCTAATCAATTTGATACCTCAATCATTCTCAGCTTCAGAAAACATCATAAAATATTTTATGCACCCTGAATTCAGTCTCACATTACAAATACTAAAACAACCCTCTATAGAAAAGTAAAAACTTTCTCCAAATCTGGTTAACCACAGTCTTTTATTGAGCAAAGCAATAACATAACATCTTAATACTATTGTAGGGACCAACCAAAGCTCTTCTGTACGAGTATTTCGCAAATAAAACAATACTTAGTTAAAATTTCAAGTTTTAAGAAAGGACGACCAAACCTGTGCAAGAACTCTATCACTGTATCTACCAAGGCAGACAACTTTTAGAATATCTATACTTCAATGCTAATATTATAAAGTAAAAAAAATTGTTTGTATGAACGCGCTAATCTCAGGAACTACTGGACCAATTCAAGAAAAACTTTTTGTGTTGAATAGCTTATTTATTGAGGAAGGCCTTAGGGCACTTAAGGCTATAAACATCGCGGTGCGACGGAAGGAGAGGGAGCAAACTCAAAACGCGCGGACGCAGTCGCGAGAGACTGCTACTCTAGTTTTTTTTTTCAAATTCAAATTCAAATTCGTTTATTGCCATTAAGTTTGCAATAGGTGTTAAAAATTAGTTTTTCCTAGCCGTTGCTGTCCCACTGCTGGGCAAAGGCCTCTCCCAAACTACTCCATGCATCCCTGTATCCCTGTACTCTAGTATTAATAAATAAAATAGCTAAGCTAAATAATGGGCATATAAATATAATATATCTTGTTGGTTTTGGCTATTCGGTCTTCTAACTATACACTAGCCTATTGTTAGAAGACCGAATAGCCAAAACCAACAAGATTCTAGTCCACAAATTACAATATGGATTGTGGGTAGTACCTATCTAGAGTAATCTATATAATCATAATATGGAGAGAAGAAGTATCTAGTGATTAATTATGATTTGGGGGTAATAAAAATCGAATTTATTTAAATAATAAAATGTACAAATTTTCACGTGACCGTAAAAAGGCTTATCAGAGAGCGTAACGTCACTTTTCTGTTGATAGCGTGCTTTTTTAGCTGTCAAAAACAACTCTCCATAGTATTTAATTGGCATGACGACTTTTTGCTTAAGAAGTGACATCATTAGGTCGTAATGACAGTTCGAGGGTTGAGTGGGCCTCGACTCAAATTGATTTCTGAAATAATTGAATATGGTATTTTTTTAAATCAAGCTTTTTTATTAATATACATAGATGGTAGAGGTATGAAATAGTTTTTGAAATTTAAAAATAGCCTACTCTTTGCTATATCCTTAAAACTGCCATTATTATTCTGTGCTAGTGTGCCGTCTTTGTAAAGTCAGGCTTATCTTGACTGCTGCTACTGAATAGTTAAGAATCTACATACATTAATGAATTATTTAATGTTATTTTGCTACATCAAAATATCATTGTTGTTTTAATATTTTGCGTTCATAAAATTTAACGATGTTTTAACATAATAATTCGCTTGCGATGCTAAGTGCGGCCGTGGCGTCGCGTGCACAGGATATCTTTATGCATTGCGCGTTGCACCCCGTGACGCGGTGCTAAAGGTGCATATGTTGTTAAACTTGTTTTGTCTTTGCTTTTTAATTATACAATAAGGCGAAATCATTTTGAAAAAGTTTTAAAAACATTTATCTATGCAAAAGTTGATAATATTTTGTTGATAAGAACTCGGTTTAGGTATAGTAACTACGAACTTTGTAATAGTTTGGCCAATTAAGATATTTTTCACAGACCTTCAAAACATTTAGAAGCTATTCAAAATAATTTTGGAACAATAACACTTAAAACTACTTTAAAATCTCAGTTAAGTGGACTCTCGGATCTGGCTACTGAACTGCTTCTTTCACCATTGCAGTAGAGTTAAAATTCACTTTACACACAAACACACAACACACACATACACATACCCACATTTACACAAACTCACACAAAATCTCTTGCTCTTCAAAACTCAATTAATAGGCACGTATATCTGTAATTCTGTTGACTATGACCATTTAATTAGGGAATAGATAAGGGGTGGAGGGCTGTCGTCCTGAGATACAGGATCCCTCCTAGTTCAGGTGACAGCCAGCCATATTACTACTTTTGTCTGCGCATTACGTAAGAACATTAGACGTAAGAACTCTGTTACTAACACTATGGATCTAAATGTTATCTGTAATAAATAAATGAATTGAATTGAATTGAATTGAATTACTTTTATTGTCGTATTGTATTCGAAAGCAACCTATATTTGAGAAATTTTAATTGTTAATTTTATTTAATTGGTTGATAACTATTATATTTGTGATTGGGTAATTTTATTTAATATCATGTATTTTTTTTAAATCTGTTTAGTAATAAATTATATTTGATTTTAAGTAATTAAGTAATATTTTTTATAAATTATTTTTTTTAGTAATAATTTTTATAAATTAATTTGTCTTTAAGTTTTAATTTCTGTATTGATATGGCGAGGAATAAATGAATATGAATATGAATAAAAAGAATAGGGTGTTTTCTTACTTTAGATTCGATCTTATTGAAAAATAACTAATGGAATAGGATATCGTTACTTTCTCACGGGTACAAAAAAATTAAAGTACCTACGCACCTAGCTAACTAATCCTGTAGGTAAAAATCTAATGGTATTTCGTGCCCATTCTTACTCATTTATAAGAAGTAACCAAAAAAATACACACATTAGACCATAGCATAGCAGAGAAAGAAAAAAATACTTATTTGAACCTACTTAAGTAGAAGCGCTTCTTCGACTTTTATCGATTATACTTCAGGAGCTCAATATTGTAATCACTAGCCTCAATATTACGAGTGATTTTCGTTCGAAAATCAACGAATATCTCGTAAAATATTGACACGATTACTTACTACTTAATAAAATAGAGTTACCTTTTTTGATCACCATTGTGTGATTTTTTCCGGTTTTCATTCGAAACTTAAACATCAATCAACGAAAATCAAATTCATATTCAGACGAGTGATTCAAAATAGAGCCTCTGGTATACAAACTTCGAGACTGTGAGAATAAATTCATGAAAATACACATGTAACTATATTTTGAACAATCATTTCTAGTAAGTAATATCTTTCAACATAAATTACATTTTTGAGAGACTTCATAATATTATTATTTAACTGTTTGGTCACAAATACATGTTTTCTATTATTAAACTATTATTAGAAGTTATTTATGTTGAAGATTGATATGAAACCAACAACTTTGGTTATTTAGCTAACGTGGCTTATGCTTTATGCTTTTGGACCAACGTCTTGGTAGGTGAGTGTATTCACCCGGAATGCGAAGGCAGGTTCGATTTTCACTTCAGACTTGCCTGTAATTATATGATCTACATTTTTAATCCAATATCAAATTGTAAATTGTACTGTTATCAAATTTTAGGTAATACAAGACTTGACGGCAAACTTTTTGCAAACTAAAACTTATTATCTCATTGTCGAATTGATTGAAATATTTACCCCTCAATGGCCTTTTTTTAATTTGGCTTGTTATAGAAATCCTTGTGTAGAAATGTTGAAAGAAAATTACATTAATGTAAGTCGGTAGATACTTCTTATTGGAATTAAAAACAAACAAATAGGTCAATGAATCTTGACAGATTTGTCCTGTTTGTTTTAGGTGGTACATTTCGCTTAAAGCCAATGTAACAATCTTTTTTCTCTTTTTATAAATCCCTTGACGTGTAAATGTTACACACGTGTCTTTGGCGGAACGGTATACCAAGTGTCTGGTAAACATAAGTTCGTCGCCACAAAAGAAAAAGAAGAAGAAGAAGAAGAAGAAATATTTAAGATTGTTTAGTATATTAATACTGCTTCTTAAATAAGACATTAACGTTATTTTTTTTCAGTTACAGCTTTCATAAACAGATAACACCTTCTCTATGGGGTCAGATATTTATGATTCTTATGTCTCTTTGTTAAAATATTAAACGAAATCGTTGCTATGATTTCGTACACAATTTATTGCCAAGATAGGTTGTCTGAACAGACAGTGTTGGGAGATTACAGAAAAAGTTTGAACGAAAATCAAAATTTTAGAAGGCAGGAGCTTTACCTTTTATATCGTCCGATATCACGTCGTGGTTCTCTTTATTAGCCTGTATCTTCTCTATGAGGTGCTCCAGTCTGCTGCTGTTCCCCTTGAATAGCATGATCATATCGCCGGGCTGGCTCACCGTGACGCACTCACCGATTGCAGGTGCATCGGTTCCAGTTTCGGCGTTTTTTGCGAGTGCGTTAATCGCGAGCGCGAAATTAACGTGCGACAGGTGCCCTTAATTGCCGGGGCGCTCGCCGCTGCGCTTCCTTCACGGCAATTTGGGTGGCTGGTGGTCAATTAGTGACAGTTTGCGTGCACCTTTACACAGGTGGTCACGGAGCGAACGGGTTGAGTGCGGCGCGCGCATCGACGTCGGCGTGTGCGGCGCGACTGCGAGGCCTTGTGGACCGGTGGGCGAGTCGGCACCTCGCGCCACGGCACCCTGCGCCCCGCCTGCAGCTCCGCCCACACGACTCCCCCCCCCCCCACTAGCACCTACTCCTCTAAAACCTTACAAGGTGGACTAAGCTCGCGGACCATCCATCAATGCCTGCAGCGGAGCCTCTACCCACAGCCACAAAACAGACTTGATGAGCTAATCGTTACTTCTTTATGTCGTGACCTTGCTTTGCTTTGAAACGTGACGGTAACATTGTAGCTAGGTGTGCCAATTAGAATCAAACATTAGTAATATTCAGTATACTTACTGAGCAGATTTATATTTAATATTTCTTAAATGGACATTAACTGGCCGCAACAATTCAGTAAGTATTAAGTTCAACATAAAAAAAAACATCACATAACACGCACTACCTACCAAAATACAAAACATTTAAATTCCGAGTTCAAAATTCCTCTGTTAACAAACCTATCAATCGTCGCTCGATGTCACCCAATTTGACAGCGCAGACAAAACACGAACGCGTCTCGAAATAATAAAGCGAATGACAACGGGATGACGCTAAAAGCTTTTCGAATTTAGAACGTCACCCGTCGTGGAAAACTGGCTGGATTTTCCGTTCCTCCCACGGCGTGGGCGCGGCCGATGGGCGCCCCCGCCCCGCGCCCCGCGACTCGCCTCGCTAACTTTGGCGCATTACGACGCCACCTTTGTCAAGTTTTTTCGTGTCTAACCAAGCATTATCTAAAGTTTTGTTTAAGGTTATTGTCATTTTAGAATAAATGGTCTAAAATTGCGTTGGGCGAGTTTTAATTGTTGTAAAACTTTGCTGAAAATTCAACTATTCAGTATATGAATTAGAAACGGCCTGTTTCACAATTTCTTATAAAGTTCTGTTCAGCGTTATCTGCCAAATACTTCCTTCATAGGTATACGAAAAGATGTTCCATTTTAGGAGTTCCGTAGTCCAGCAAAGAACCCTTATAGTTTCGCCATTTTACTAAAAAAAAACGGCGTTCGGTAATGTCAAAACAAAATCTGTACCTATTTCAAAATTAAGCATTAGGTATTAAATGTCAAATCAATAATAAATATTTCACAGGAATGTATAATAAATGCGGATTTTATAGGCCAAGTGTCGGTCACCCGTGGTCAGCGATGGCCCCCGGGGGGGTGATGAGGCGTACCTTTTAGTTGCGCATACATTACGGGATTACCGGGACGCGGATAAAGTCCGCGGACATCTGCATCTGAGCACACCCTGGCGGGTTGCGAGGCCTGAGGTTGACTCTTAAGTGGTGACCGGATTTGCTGCATACATCTATTTAGATTGTATTGTTTCCAGTTTCAAGTAACGATTTTGTGAAATATTGATTAAGGCACTACGTAATGCAAGGCTGAAGTAATATTCATTTTATGTTGATCGCAAAAATACTAAATAAATTAAAACTTTCATACTTTTTAATTATCTGCTACTTCAACTGAAACCATAACACTTCTTTTCGACTACATAAGTAGGTATATGTATTTGGTACGTGTTTAATTTATTTTGAGAACAGTTCAATATTATCAGTATTTTTTAAGGATTTTATTCGGCGTATTGAATTATAGTTTCACAAAAGTTTTGTATAACGCACTCATCTCTATTAGAACAAGGCAGGTACCCAAACCAACCACCAATACCATAACGCAACCAAATAATTCAAAGACAACCGACACAACGACAAGACAGCCATTCATTCCGCTCCAATATCACCGAACATATCGTACCGTAATTGTCGGAAGTGCAAGGAGTATTACAGATTAACGCGCATCAAACATTCAGGGGTTCGTGGATTGACGCGCGTTTTCGGGTGCCTGACGCGGAAGGGTTAGGTATGGTTACATAAATACTTAAGCGGGCCCACCTCGGGCTGACATGCCCGATTAGCCTGTCACTGAGCCAAATCTCCGGCTCCTGAATAAAGTATTACGAAAAAGTGTTGCTTATCTAGGGAGCGCCGGTCAACGCTGATGAGGGTCCGTTTTTACTTGGACGCTGCACTGACGTGGAACGGTTTGCGAAATATTCGAATTAAATACAAATAATATGAATAATTATGGAAAAGATAGATTATAGTTAAAAATGTAAAGTTTCGCTCATTTACTGCATACCTTTCATCCAAGAAAATCTTTGGGGTACCTACACCTACGAAGACTTATGGAATAGAGTCGCACTTTGATTTATGTATGCATTTTTTTTAATGCTTTATGTACGAAGCAAATCTTTGTGCCTTTGCTTTGTACAGATTAACGTGTTAGGTGCTTAGTATTTTCCTTGAAAAGCTTTTAACGTCTAAATACATCTAGTTTATTAAAGCGACAGTAGTAAGAAGAAAGAAGAAGAAAAAAACATTTATTTGACACACAACAATACATACATAATAAAAATTATAATATAAAAAACATGATTGTGTATCAAAAAGGCTCCCGCTCAGCACTTAGTATGTTTTTTTTTTTATAAATGGTATCATATTAAGTCTATTCCTCTGAGTAAACAATAATACCAACATCCAGAATCGAAAATAAACACATTAATGGTGTCAGCAAAACGTGAAGTGCTGCCCGTGGCACAACCACGCCGAAGCGGAGCTAAAGCGTTACTTTGTCTACGTGATACCCATATTTTCGTATCCTACCGTCTCTATCGCTCATGCACTCACCACAATGCAAGTGAAAAAGATGGCTGCAACCAAAATTAAAAACATATTTACAGAGTAGACCCTCTGAGACGCTCTCTTCCTGAATAATTAAGGACCCTGACGACCCGACCGAACTAAAGACAATGTTAACCCTTGATTTCAACTGAAAGGCGTTAGAATTCGCCATCGCCTCATTAAAATTTCAGTATTTGTTTCTTGTTTTCAGTAGAAGACGTGGAATGACATCTCCAATTAGAGTAATTGAGAAAGCTTTCGTATTTACGTTACGTATTTGGGTGATTGACTTGCTGAACCTTTAATAGATAATCGGTTATTATCAGACATAAGTACTTGTAATGTACATCAATCTTATAAATGTTAACTACGTTTTTTGCATGACATAACATTTAGGCAAAACTAATTAAATCGTCGTCAATTACATTAAGTTCTTATGTAGTAAGATAATATAAATGATGACAAACGATCATCATCGGTCAAAAGTTTTAGGAAAAACATTGCTAGAATTCTTAGCAACTTTTCATATTGTATATGAATAATACATTATATATAAGGTCACCTCGTTTTAAGTGATAATATTTAAAGGCCTGATTCAGCACAATAAATTAATCATTTTTTGTAGAAAACACTTTGGGGTTTTATCCGCTAGTTTTTGAGAAAATTGGAGGCTAAGGTAATTATTTTTTTCAGATTTTATTTTTTTATTAATTAAGGTTAAGCTTAGAGAAAAAGAAGGTTTAGACATTGAACTGAGAGAGGCGAAGCCGATGAAGTAGATAACTTTTTAAATTGTCAGGGTGCAGTTTTGAAATAATGATATTGTCTTTGCTAAAGAAAATAATAAAAATGAAATCTCTAATTTACAAAAAATAATGGAAGTTGTCTGTTTCTATGATGTATACAATGACACTGTTAAAATATTATCACTTAACACGATTTGACCTTATATTATCCTACTTAGAAACGCTACGTATTCCAAAGCTTCTTAAAACCCAATGAAGATGCCACAGCATCGTGAATTATAAGTATATCTTCAAAATCTTCATTCTCCGGAACAGTTTTTTTTACACTTTTTTTTCTATCAGATTCTCGTGTCCGTGACGAGATTGTGTTGTCAACAAACACCCATAGTTTTTGTCGTTACCTGCGCCTGCGCCCCTCGTTTTCACATCGATAAATCAATTACGCCATCCGAGCCATCTATGGGCGTCATGTCACTCTATGGATTAGGACATCGTTTTTTGACGATTCTTGAAATATACACATATCTCTGTTTCTGTTTTGCGGTTTGCATTTTTTTAATGATTTGAAACAAATGAAGATATAGAAGTTGGTAGAACATCTCTAAATTCGACTTCTCTTTCATGTTTCTTATATAGCCTGAGCATTTTACTGTATAAATAAACATTATTTACTTCGGTTGGAATGTTAATTTGGTATAACACAATAAGGTAGTGAGTGTATTTGGTAACTGTCAAGGGCTTGGTTAGAGGCAATGGTTGTCTAATTCAATCGTGTTATCGCTTTTAGATAATACCAAATTAATGTTGCATTACAATTTATTTATTTATTTATTCAGTATACTTACTGGCTAAAAGTTACAACAACAAACAATGTAGCTATGTATATTGGCCTAGCATTAGCTAACGATTTCATATTTGATATCATTTAATTGACAAAGCCTTCATATTTAATTGTAATTTTGTAGTAAAAATACGCAAAGGCACACATTATGTTAAATTGTTTTGTTTATTTTTTATAGGGTGCCCGCTCTTCATAGACACCAATGAGCGTAAAATGAAGGCCACACAAGACAAATAAATCGATGGGGGTGACGTTTTTGTCGAAAGATCGCGACCGGCGATAACTTCGATGGGGTGGTCCGACCCATGATGAAGCACTTATGTGGGAGACTGTACGTAAAACTTTCAACTCAAATTCTGCGTGTAACTGTGGTTACTTTGATGTAATCTAAGGTGACGAAATGCTTAAATTTTTACCACAAATGCGCTGGAGTCCGTTGACTAAAATGCGCCATTATCAACGTTTGAACAGTCTTACTAATGTAACCACGATGTAATTATCACATGAATAAGGCAAATTCTAAGTCATAGTAACGACAACGTAACGGAGCGTTTCGATAACCTTCTGGGTGCATGAAATACCTACTTACTGATTAACATTATTAAGATAATGATTACTACGTATGATAAGGGTAGGTAAGCAGCCCTATACAGTACAGCCCTTGTCAAAAGTGTAGCAAACGCGTGAGGGCTAACAGCAATTATCTTAATCGAAAACATGACACCAAGCTTCTCTGCCATGTTTGTAGAGACAAGGACGAGCGATTTGTCACGATACGCGGAATCACGTCGCGCGGCGATCGTATCCCAGACGCGCATACTCTACGGAGCGCGCTACATCTCACACGAAATAGGTCAATTAAGACGTGGGAGTGGAGACATACGTGACCGTAACGCCCGATCTCCGTAAACGATATGATGCGGTGCTACGTTTCACGCCTTTGTACGTGGATAATGCCCGCCAGAGTCACGAGATAGTCTCGATTGCAGCGGACAACTAATAAAATCACATATTACAAGCCATTTGCCCCCAACGTTAGAAGAAGGGCGTGAGCCCCAAATCGCTTGCACTCTCAAATCGGAAACAATAGACATAAAAGAAGTTTACTCGGCAAACGCCCATTTTGCTCCATTAGTTTTATCGGCGATCTTAAATTTATGCGTTTAAAAACGCAAACTTAATGGGTCGCTGATTGCAGTGATTGCTGGCTTTTATCACGACGCGATTGTCACCACAAAGTTTTTGTTTGGTGATGGAGACGGTGTCGTGGGAAAAGGTCGTCGGTGTCGGTGCAGTGGGCCCGCAGTGAGCAGCATGACTTGGGCCGTGGAACGAAGCGAGAGCCATGCTTGGTGACTTTGCAGCCTAAGAGCGCCTACTACGCTGAGGTCATGTAAATGCCCGCGATAGGGTGACCAAATCTTAAAAACTATTTTTGATTTATAAACTTACTATTTCTTAGTACAGCTCACGGATAAAATGGAATTGTTTTGACTTCAGTAAATAGGTTGCTAGATATTTTTTGTAGCATAAAGATTGGAAAAAGTATTCACTACAATTTTTGTTTTTCTAGTCGTCATTTGTACCGAACATTCTTCGCAATTTTCATTCTACTACGTAATTCAAAATTAAGTGCCCTCGTTACCTAAGTTGCAGTCCCAAATAAAACTATATAAGCATAGCCACCTCATCAGACCCAGTATTGAATCTGCGACAAATACAGTTGCTCCGGCCGTGGCGCGGTCGTGTCTCGCGATTGTCGCACCGTGACGAGATGACGACGCTTTCCGTTTTTACCACCTTTGGTGAGATATGCCGCGTTAGCCCGCACGACCCCGACAGAATTATGACACTTGATCATTCGCTGACAATAAGCCGCACGAAAAAAGCAGCCAAAGATTGTGGCGCAAAAAAGATAAACTTTTGTATTCCTAGAGCTCATGTAAGAGCCCATACAGGAATTGTTCTTTGCTTGCTAGCATTACGTTGCTTGTGGAATTAATTTTGAATGCTCAATATTTATTTATTTGTTTAGCAGCTAAGATACGTGTATTTATTGGATGATTGTAATTGCTCTACAATTTGTTGCGTAAATCAAATTGCGGAGGTGAATTATGCTTATGGCCCGATGACCAATGCCGACACTTAGCTATTTTAGGATCAAGAAACAGACTATGTAATAGAGTCTAATTAATTGTTGGGTGAATAAGTTGGTATTCACGCCATCTCCTTGCTGCATGCACCAGTCGTCCAAGGTTTTCATAATAGAAAACTTAGAATAGGTCTGATTATTTCCTATTCTAACATCCTTATTCATAATAATGCAAACAGTCCAATAAACCTGTTTTAACTATTAAACTGTTTTGTCTCGTTGTTTCTTGGCGCTGTCATCATTTGACAGAAAGTAACAAAACAGTGTAATAGCTAAAATAGGTTTGTTAAGCAGTTTGCGTTATTATGAATAAGGGGGTTAGAATGCACAGATTCACCAATTTGCAAGCCTTCTCTAGCGCTTACGGCCTATCAGTTCCAGGAGCTCTATTTTGAATCACTCGCTTCAAGATGGCGAGTGATTTTCGTTCGAAAACAAGTTTTTTCATTGACTTTTAATTCATCTTCGAACGAAAATCAGTCGCCATCTTGAAGCGAGTGAATCAATAATAGAGCTCCAGTTCCACACTGCGCAGACGCACTGCAGGTGATGCTGCGGTCGCCGCACCTGCGCGCTCCACGCTCCGTGAGCGCAACCGCCCGCGCCGGTTACGCGGTGATTGCCGAAACCAATTATTTTGCCACTCAATCTGAATATTGAAGGGGCAAGTGAAGCTTGAAGTAAGTAACAGGGGTCAAATCAACTTCTGTGTAGTTAGCATGCGAAATAAGTGGAATGTCTTAGTAAGGTATTACTAATTTCGGCTATTAACTTTATATTATTGCTAATGTTGATCTACTCTTTCTATCTATTTTATGATGTATTCTGGCAAACAAACAATTGTTTTTTTTTGTAGCGGAACTTTAATGAAAATGTAGCGTCAAATGAATGCCATTTCTTTCAGCGATTTAGTTTGAATACGTCATGATGGGATTCTGTATTCCTGAATGTAAAAGAGGGATGAATTTAACTGTAGTAGAAACTTATTCATGGAAGTCTGGATTTATAAACGTAAAACAATTATTGTATCGGAAGATCGATGTTTGGTAAACATTTACTTACTGGCCGACTGAAGACGAAATCGAGATAGTTGCTTACAAACACTTGATCATTAACGTTAGCCGCTTAAACCTCAAATATTAAGGATGTGTTTACACTAATGCGTATTGTAGTTTCGCCTTTGTTCGGTTGCTATTGTGCGTACGAGGCCCATCTTGGCTTCCTCGGCATTTCCTGCTTCTACGAGTACGTCCTCCATTGTTATTGTTTGTCTATGGGTTTTGCTCTCGTATCTAGTTTACAGTTCGACGTTCCGAGACGCTATTGCGCATTTCCGTTTACGTCAATAAGTGTGCTAAATCCTATTTCACAGGATACGCAATAATTTGCAGTCACTTTGAGTGGGTACCTATATTTCAGAACACAAAATGCCTGAAAACATAAAATAGTACTTTTTTCAATGTACATTGGAACTACTCCACATTTGAAACAACGTTATTAATTATTACAATATTTGAATTTTTTTATAAACTTATTTTTTTGTACCTCTGAAAAATTGCTTTATAATATTGCAGATTACTTAAGCACGACTAAGCATCAATCCATTGAAGCTAATGAAACTCTTACGTTTCGTATCTAACTTTAAATACAACAATAGTCATTTGCAGTCTAAAACCATTATAATTCACAGCATAAATAACACGAGGCAGCAGTAAAGAGGCGGAAGTCCATCTAGCTTGCAGTGGCTGCTACTTCCGGCCAGTGGGCGAGCCTTCCGGTCGAGCTTCGGGCTCCGGGAAGCAATGGGATAGGGCTCCGTGATTTACAAACGTCTTATGCTAATTGTTTGACGTCTTATAACTATTCTTTGTGTTATTTAAACCCGCAGAATGCATATTTCAATCCTGCATAAATTCATAAAATAAATTAAAAGCTCGTGTACATGTAGTGTGTTAACTAGAAAGCAAAATACGATTTATTAATGTATTTGCTACTGTCAGAATACATTGCTCAGAATCATTAAAATATACCTAAATATCTCTAAACAGGATGCCCGGTAATTCGATGCATTCCATTGGAGGGGTAAAAGGAGAGCTCATTTGAAATAGATTCATAGAGTCACATAAAGAATTTAAAAACAAATCTAGCTAGTTCACGTACATTTACACTGTATCGTTTTAGAGTATTACTTCTACATCTTATTGTTATTTGTAGGAAGTGTTGAGTGTTGTTCATACACAAAAATAGCATCAAAATGAGACATTCACTTAGAAGAAAATTTAAATAATTTAAGCCCACAAACTTGAATATCTTAAAAAGTATTTAACTACTATCGGCTAGTAGGATAAGTACATCATGAAATAATCTATTGCAAATGAGCTCTACATTTACCTCTCCAAAAGAAATCGAATTACCTACCGATCACCCTGTCTTTAAAGCGGAACGCGCAAATACTATTAACGTAAAAGTATCACCCAGCACAGCAAACTAATAAGTAATTCCACAAAAAATAACATAATGATTCAATCACGTATCTATTTTGAGCACCGATATTGAGATAAAAAAAACAACCACACAAAATACTCAATTTAACACCAACCATTTAGATAATCATTACAGTGAAAAAAACTACGGAAGTGCCGTGATTGAGCGGAGAAACGCATAACGGCTGGTAGGGCCTTCGATAATCTACTGTAGGATGGAGCACGCCCTAAGAAACAAATCGCAATACAAACAAGCAAAGGGCAAAATATTTGTATATCCTCTAAATATAAAATACGATATTCCAATACAATACATAAGCAAGCTTTGCTGGTATCAGCGATTAGAAGATCAGCCACATAACTAAATTAAATGGAAAAAAGTTTGCCTAATCGAAAACAAATGAAAGTGTAAGATAAAATAATATTGGATACCAATCGACGAATAAAGAAATGTCCTTATTTCGAAACCAGGCAATTGGTGTGTTGTTTGGCGCATATTTATTTATTTATGAAATATCCTCAGTGTACTTTATCAAAGGATAGGCCGAATTGTTCTTGATTACCAATAAATGAGGGGACGAAAGGAGATTGGCTGCGCGCGACGATGGAGATATCACTTTATCACCTGCCCCGGGCCACTGTTATCCAATTTACTTACACCTGGCCCGATTTGCGGTTACCGTGGAACACCAAAAGCTGTACTTTTTTCTGTTTAAAAAGGTGTAGACAGAAATAATAGGCTTAACATTAGTCTCGTACATTTTACAAACGGCATGGAACCTGCTTATTATCTGACCGTAAAACAGAACATTACGACACATTTTTTTAGTGTGCGTCTCTTCTATGACCAACACAGGGACCTATAGTATATTACTAACTTTTTTGCATTAAGAACCTACACACATTATTGTCCATTCTTATTTAATGAACTACGAATACATACCAAGTCTTTACTTGGAATTTCGTGATAATATTAATTAATCTCCTGCTCGTCCAATCAAAACCGCAATTTGGTGTGGTTCTCACAGTCACAGATTCTCATTTTCAATTGGCATCTAATTCTCAAGCAATCAATGTCAATGCCACCAGTAGCGTCATGCTCTTAGCAATTCACCTCCAAGATTGTGTTGAAGCATGAATAATATCCATTGAAGATATTGTGCGCATAGTCAATAGCCGCTACGTCTACGTGTCGCTCTGTAAATAAATGACTAATCTGGGTGAGAAATTGTAAGGTTTAGCGATCGTATTTTTAACCACAATGAGGATGGTTGATGAGTTATAAAATGTTGGATTGCTGATTTTCTGGTTGTACGAGTAAGTCACAGCGAACTTTATATGCAGTAGTTTCTTCATTACTGAGCACAACTTTTTAACTTTTTGAGACTGTAAGGAGCAACAAGTACAATTCAAATAAACTAAAAATATATTTATTGACCACCGGACATAAATTAATTAAATTAAAATATTAAAATGTAACAAAAAGCACCATTAAACTCACAAATTACCAGAGGCTCTCAAACTAGGCTGTGCCTGTATCTTGAGATACCATTAAAAAATACTTCTGGAAGAGATTCGCTTATAGAGATCAGACCGCCTAAATTGTACATTTCCTTTAACTAATTTGTAAATTAATTAATGTTTTGTGCAATAGAGAGTTATTTATCTTATTTTGACTAGGTTGTGTGGCACTAATAAATGGAATGAATGAATGAATGGTTACTAACAGCTGACACATCTAGTACCTACAGCATATAATTTGAATGATAATCTTTAATACCTAACTAAATGACTGTAGAATAAGTCCACCTACCTATCTAATCGGGGCTCAGAAAACGTCATCTTGCGTGAAGATTG
Source organism: Pyrausta aurata (assembly GCA_963584085.1). NCBI lineage: Eukaryota > Metazoa > Arthropoda > Insecta > Lepidoptera > Crambidae > Pyrausta > Pyrausta aurata. The sequence goes on from OY757252.1 coordinate 8,963,624, forward strand.
AATATCAACGGATAATGCACACTTACACGAGTAAAATAAACTCAAACTGATAAAACTGTAGAGTCAAAACAGGAGAAAGAATCTGAAGTCAATGAATTCAGAGCCTTTTTTCCCCACTTATATTGTGGACAAGTCGTGAGATAAGCGTTTGGCGTAGCCGCAGCTTGAAGATATTATAATTACTGTTCCCATAACATTGTGACCAAACACCTTTATTTGGTTGACGTGACGGGCTTCAACGAGTTCATCTTGTGTCCAACAACCACATGATTACGAAGGCATTGCAGACATATTTCATGGTGCATTATAATGATGATGATGAAGTAGACTTCCATATTATCGTCACCGTCAAAATTTACAAATACCGGGTGAATCGTAGAATTCCATGATATTTAATCATATTATCTGCAGTTGGTAAGAAGCCAACTTTTAATGGCGCAGAAACTTTTAAGCGCGCAGTTATCTCTCTCCGTTATTATATGATATGTGAAACCTGATTCAGAATGTACAAAAAAACAACATTGATACTCTCGCCAACCTTTATAATATCTAGTTGCCAGAATTTCAGCACGTATATACAAACTTTCTAGACAGTACCATAAGTTACGAAATATCCAAAAGTAGCCGCTTTTTGTCTCAAATGTGGCGATCCGCTCGCAATCGATGCCGAGCGGAAGGAGGCTCTATTTTTGGGTGGTCGGTGACCGCGGGCGTTCATTTCACGCGTCTCACCGGCGATTAGGTACCGATCACTGCCGACCTCACAACCCACCATACTTGAATAAACACAATTAGAACTACTAAAGCCTCTTGATGGCCAATTAATCATTCATTAACTTTTTACTTCGCGCATCTTAATGATGGGGTTGGGTATTGGTCACGATTACTACATTAAGAACAAGAATAGTATTGCGCATTTACTTGCAAGATCAAGATTTTAACATACTCGTATTTCTGTAGATAGACATTAAATTGCTGCATGCTTGCAATTTGTAATTGTGTACACTTAGTTTTATACATGAAAATTAAAGATATTCCCATCAAATTAAATCATAAAACTGTACAGGGTGTTGAGTTCAATCTGTAAAAAATAATTATAAAGAAAATAAGTATTTTTTTCATGATTCGTGAGTAGTATAAAGTCACTCTTTAGATAGAATCACTTCTCTAGTACTGCACAGATTAAAATCTACACCCTGTATAATACAGATAAAGCATGAATGCTTGTGAAGATGGTTATACATTATATGTTATAACTAGCGGTCCGCCCGCGACTTCATACGCGCGTATTAGTTTAACTCCGTTCCCATAGATCGTAGCAAAAATGTATAAGCCTATACGCATTAAACTATAGCCTTCCCTGATAAATTAGCTCTATCATATTTTATAACCTTACCAATAGTTACTGTGAGTAGCGCGTTCAAACAAACAAACAAAAACATCCAGTTTTAAAATATATACAAAGAAATGCGTACAGATAAATGTTATATTTTATGTACACACAACACATAGCCCGGTATAATGGTTAAACTTACACAGGGATATTATCTTTTTATTTTACAACGAATTGGAAGTACTTCGTACGCCCTATAGTCAATCGTATATTTATTTCGGGTACTAAAATGACCAGGCTACTCTCTGCGCTTACACAGCATCATGTCACATACTGGCTGTGAGAGAAGCAAATTCCCTCAAGTCTTCTCCCGCTACCTTAAGAGTTTGAATTTGAGCTTTGTTTATAGTTATTGGTTATAGCGAATACCTACTCTACTTTCTTGAATTAAAATCGAAAATTGTGACAATTCTATGTAAAGATCTACGCCACCATCATCATCAACATCCAAAAGCCGTCCACTGCTGAACATAGGTCCCCCACGAAAAGTTTGCAGAAAAGTTCCAGATTGAACACCTTTCGACCACAGGAGCAGCGTAGAATGTCCACCGAAAATATGAACATACGATCTGCAATCTACACTGGACACAGACCGATTGATACCTACGCTGTATAAACACAAAAAATATTATTTACTATTTCTAAGGAATAAAATCTCTTCTCGAGAGCAACATCAATAACAAACATGTGTCAAATATTCTGTCTCAGATATGTCAAATGACTGTCAAAAATGAAATATAAAATATTTTAATCGTAAGCACTAAAGAGTATTGATATCAAATTCGAAGCAAATCACCCCCATAATAACTTTGCACCCCTTTTTAACCCCCTTATGAGATGAATTTCAATAAAATACAAAATAAGTCTTCAGTCAATTTTGTAAAAGAATGTGTATGCAAAATTTGAAGTAGATTGGACCAAGGGATCTGGTTGTCCCATACAAACTTTGCACCCCTTTTTGACCCCCTTAGGGGTGGAATTTCGGAAAATCCTTTCTTATCGGATCCCTTCGTCATACAAAGAACACATCCTCCCAGTTTCAGGTCTCTACAATTAGCGGTTTAGGCTGTACGTTGATCCATCAGTCAGTCAGTCAGTCAGTCAATCAATAAGTCAGTCGTTCAGGACAAAGCATTTTATTGGTATAGATAGATTATATTACGCTACGTGTCATAACGTAATCATCCATTGAAAATATCATCACCAAGTTCATAACAAGTTGTCATCGAAATACCCAACAATATCACAATACCGTGCCTGGATGGATACACTAACAAATCTTCCAATCGAACAATCGTCCACATACATCATCTTCGTAGTTGGTCAATCGTCCGGTAACCCAGTTGTCAGAGCTGTGGGTGGGCAGTTGGGTGCTCGCGTGGGTGCGGTGGGCGGGGCGACCGCCCTCCGAGCGCGCGGCCCCTCCCAAGGTACGCCCAGCAGAGAAACTACACATGCAAAAATGCATGCATCGTGCCCTCACAATTCACATGATCCAAGTAACACAATCAAACTAACTGACGTTTTTGAATATTAAGTAAATTACTAGCAATACATACGTATGTATACATATTCTGATAGATTCACCAAAAGTGATATGTATACTCATACTCATACTAATTGTTCTGTTCTGCAAGAAACATGGCAAATCAAGCTCTATATGTTAAAATCACAATTGACTGGCTGACAAAAGCCCTAATTACTAATTTATCTATTTCGCATTAATCAGTCAGGTATCAAACGAATGCCGAGAGTCGCATAACAATGGAATTTTTATTGTGTCTCGTTTACACATACTTGACGAGTTAAATATTTGACTTTTTATCAACTCGCTGTCCATTTGATAATCATTTTATTACGTAAACAGTAGCAGAAAACGTATTGGTTGATGGTGGTATAAAATAATACAAACTTCTATAGTTCAATAGTGCATGGGAAATATAACAATATTCGTTTATTAAATACAATATCTTCAGGTAATTCTTTGAATTAAATAGTATGAGAAAATTGTAACTAAAGAAAAGAACTATAGCTATCGTTTTTTTTTTAAATTTACCAGTTTATCATTTCGTAAACTGAGTTTCCAAAGCTTTCCACCAAAGTTAATTCGAAAAGCAACCAGCCCATACTTGTTGGGCGGGCGGGCGGAAAAACGAGCGCTAAGCTAATTCCTTAGTTCGCCGGCAGATGTCGGTGCGCAGTGCTGTTTTCGGGAGTGATTCGCCCTCGCCACACTCAGGGAGGCCACTTGGCTTTAACGATAGAGTGCGCTATGGATCTTAAAGTACCTACGAAAAATGGGTAATTAAGAAATCATTAAGAACCTGTTCTATCGACAAATAATCACTAACCATCGAATAAATCAAATATGGAATTCATTTCGTATGAAGTAATGGACAGATAACGTTTCTTACTTAGGACATTGTGAAACAAACAGGCCGTTAAAGTCGTGCATACATAATAGTGGGTATACCTAGGTATATCAGTTCACTCTATCCATAAATCATATTAATATTTTTTATCGTAGAGTAATGCCATGGTTTATAACAATTTATACTTTAATCAAACCTCAATATTTTGTGCGTATGACTATACAAAGGACTTGCTTGCTAGGGGCAAACTTAAAACGACGGAACGTCTCCCTATGTTTTACAAAGATACTTACACAACTCATAACTAACCACCAACAATTTCATTATGATACAGAATTTACGATTCCATGTACTAAGCGGCTATAAAGATAGCAATACAATTTAAATAAAGCGATTATGATCGTCAGGTCTACCTAGGCCGCGGCGAGATGAAGGCTGTGCGATAGAATCGCGGCCCTTTGCCACCTCGCCGCCACGCGTCCGCATCAACGCTGCAACGTTTTGATAAAGAAACCGACGGATCTCTCATTTCATCTATGCCAAGTTGCCCACTACCCAATGAAAATTGTTTTAGCATGTTTTTTTTTTCATTTGATTTGCTCTATTTGCGTAGCAGATGATCACTATATACTTATGTTGCCAACAAAGATAATAATTTTATTTCGGAAGGCACGGGTAAAATCGGTTAATATTAGTCGTTAAACCTAGCCAGAGGTTCTATGGGTGGCTTGATAACATCTTACAGCAAGGTCGGTCACTTGTCTTCCAATCCTCACTGAGCCCGCGTGGTGGGCTCTTAACTCATAATTGAGGTGAGACCTTTGTGTAGCAGCAGTGGGATGTTAACATTACTTTATAATGTTTTTATTATTGTTGAATTTTAAATGACTTTTTAGGGTTTCGTAGCCGAATGGCAAAAAACGGAACCCTTATAGTTTCGTCAAGTCTGTCTGTCTGTCTGTCTGTCTGTCTGTCTGTCCGTCCGTATGTCACAGCCACTTTATTCTGAAACTATAAGCGTCACATAGCTGCAACTTGGTAGGTAGGTGTATTTTGATCACCGCTTTCCGATTCAGATACAAAAAGTAAGAAAAAATAATATTTAAGGGGGGGCTCCCATACATGAAACTAAAACCTAAAATTTTTTTTTTACTCAAACCTATGCGTGTGGGGTGTCTATGGATAGGTCTTTTAAAATGATGTTGAGGTTTTTAAAACCATTTTTTCTAAAAGTGTAAGGTTTGAGATATAGACGCTTCCAAAGTGATAAAATGGGCGTCCCCCCCCATCTAACTTTTGAACTAAGAAAGTGAAAATTTTGAAAAAAATATATGATGTAGATCTCAACAAAAACTTGCAACGAAAATTGGTTTGAAGGAGATCGAACCAGTAGTTTTTGAGATATTGCACATTTTTATCAACCGCAAATATAACTTTGTCTTTCATACAAACACTATGAAAAACAAAGTTATTTTTGCGGTCGCAATATATTGTGCTGTTTTCGTTAAGTGAATGTAAGTGGACCCTGAATTCAGTTAAGGGTGGCACGGAACCCTCAGTGCGCGGGTCCGACACGCACTTAACCGGTTTTTTTCAATCAAGAATGTGAAAGATTCTTTATCCAAAACTTAGTCCACATTTTTGGAGACGACGAATAAATAGAAACCTAAGAATAGATAATATTTAAAGCTATGAAACTCAAGTTGCATAACTACATACTTTTATTTATCCAAGGTAGTTTAGATGATGACATAAAGTTTCATACAATCTGAGATTCTATAAGCATTCTTGCTTGGAGCTGAAAACACGAGTTGGACTCAAACTCAAATACACGTGGCAATACTAAATATTTGAAAGAAAGAAAGAAAATACATTTATTAATCAAGGACATCACACACACACAACATAACAGACACAATTTCAAATAAGAATGAAAAAATAAAACAGATGAAATAAAACAAAAAAAGCAACAAAAAAACAAAACTGACAAACATAGAAAGGTCAGACGAGAACTCCATTATTTCCATTTGCTTTCGAATAATTCTGAATCAGGGGGCAGATCAGGTTAATCGTGATGCAAAGTCACAGCAGTCTTTCCCACGCACTTTCACTGCCTAAACAATAACGCCCAGATAACCAGCAAAATCGAACAGAGAGAAAAATTTAACTTTTTATTTTTTCTTTTTACTTGAGACTTACTATGATGCACACAATGCGCCATGTGCTGTTTCTATAATAAGCTAGTTGACCAAATTTCAATAACTACATTACATTAGTAAGTATGTTGAGCAAAAACCTTGTTATTTTTTAAAATATTCAACATTTTTTATTTATGATTTGAAAAATTCAATTCAAATGGGCCTCAAAAACGCTCGAACTGTCATGGTGTCCTAAATGACGTCACTTCTTAAGTCGAAAAGTCTTTTTGACAGCAAAATACTATGGGGAGTTGTCTATAATGACAGCAAAAAAAACCCGCCATCGTAAAGGTGTGACGTCACATCCCCTGACAGGCGTTTACGATCACGTGAGCAAATGTGTGTTTTGGACAAACTTAATTATTGAAAATATTAATATTCCTTATAAACAAATAATTAAATTAGATTTTTGTTATCTCTTTATCATAATTAATCTCTAGAAACAACCAATATTGTGATTTGTTCTTAGTGGAAACTAGCCTATTTAGACACTCCGAGAATGATATTATGACGTTTTAAATTTTAACAGAAAAGCTAAGGGGAAAACGTCAAAGTCAGGGAGTTTGACATTCCTTCCATATATTTTTTTTATTAAAAAGAGCATTCTTTGAGTGACTAAGACCATAGAACTATAAGACCATTGAACTACTATTACTAGCGTATGGAACTGACATCACGAACAAATTTTGTGCACCCTAAATTGATGGCCCGGTAGTAGTAGTAGTAGTATTTCTGATATTCATTTATTTCAGTAGAAACAAAAAATTTCCACTTTATTCAGGAAGGGTCCACGTTTTTTGTTTGGTTGTTAGAGCCAATACTGTAATTGCATGAATAAGTAATATAATTTAGAAATTCTTTTTCGATTATTTATTTATAAAAACTGATCTCATAACATTGAATAAGAAACCAAAAATTCAAACTGTTTGTCCTTTGTACCAGCACCGGTCGTCGCGGCGTCGCTTGCGCAGCTGTTCCGCTGACCGGTCACTCAGCGCAGTGCGCGCACGCAAACGAGTGACCGCTCAAGGTGAAAATCGATGCCCATCGTGATTTCACGCCTCTGACTCTATTATCTTTGCCATTTCAAAGCCTTTGAATTCTATACGGTTGTTATTTAACGTATTTTAGGCTGCGAGTACCTGCCTACTTGTTTTAAAACCAAGTAACGTCGAAAAGCAGTGTCTAGCTAGAACATTCCATAACGGTTTTATTTCTTGGCTAATTCCAAGGGTCAGGGCGGCAATTCTCGCGTCAATTAAACTTTTTTCGTGTGGTAATTCAATTGCAAGTTTAACCGTTTTACCTAAAAAATCAAGTCGTTAAATAACTAGGTATGAAATCGAAATGCATAGAAATCGTGACCCTTACAAATAAAAAAGTGTTCTTATCTTCGACAAAGAAAATTTGATCGTATTTACTTTTACCGTATAGGAACTGCACGAGAATCTGCCCTTCATATTCAAATATCTACTGAAATTAATAACTTCTCACTTAATATTCTCATGCATGTTCTTAAGTGGGTATGCCCACATCAAACAATTTCAATCTTATAATAACAGAATTGTAAAGTTTCTGAGTACTAGATATGTTAGGTACCTGGTTAGATAGTACATACAATGTGCTAAAATCCTCTTCGCTTTCAAAATTTCTATCGTATTTGTTAACATGTGATTAACTTTAAAATTGAGTATCTGAAACTTTGCCAAGCTTTCGGTTTTGGGAGCGCGGCATCTCTGTCCATGCATAGTTAAGTGCATCTGTGTCAAGTGTCGACGCAATATCGGAACTTCCCCAGGGGTAGGTGGTTGTCGATTTAACTTCTTGACTGGCCGAGTTCCTGGAGATACGTGCGGTCTTCATACCGCGTTGTTCATGCATATATAAAAAGGCCCCGCGTCGCGTGTGAATCAGCTCCCAAGAGCCCAGCCAGCGTCTTGAGATATTAGACCTTCAGCTGCTATGACAACTTCTTTATACTTTCCTTAAAATAAACTCCCAGCGCGCGGCCCCAAAATGTGATTAAAATATACCGCATAGTAGTTTTTCTGATGCAGATTTATTACCATAGATAGACACACTCAAAAGATAGCACGCCTGGTTTCGGGTGGCTATCATGTCAAAGTTTAATTGAACAACGGCGCAACGCCAGTGCCATTCGGGACTCGCATCGAAATTGGTCGACGGCTCTCGGGATTCGACATAGCATATCTGAATCTTATAAAACCACAGCATAATAATATTTACCAGCAACATAAAAATCTAATTGAAATCGTATTCAGTGGGTGGTTTGTTGTAGCCGCCTCAAAAGATTCTGGAACGCCCGAGCCCGCCTCGTATTATCTTTCTACAATCTTTAAGTGCCAAACGTCTGAATGCTCGGATTCCATTCATCAGCCGCAATTCAACATAGAAACAATGAGCGTACCCTTCGCCGCGATCGGGTGAAAGAGTACAAAACGCGAAAAAAATTAAACGTACTTCTTGGGAACCCTTTATTGCGTAAGGCAATCGAATGGTTAAAACATTGGGATCGAATATGAGTGTGCGGTGGCCGGGTGAATAGGGCACAATGGCCGGCGCGGCCGCAGCTAGGTGTCGAGTGTCGGCCACCCGCGCCCGCGCCTCCGTACCTCCGCACCTCTCAGCGACATACGATATCGCCTTTTTATTTCATAATTTCTACACAATGAAAACGCTGCAAAGGCGTAGGGCGAAGACAATACGCCCGGAGGTGAACCGCTCGGAAACCCTTTATATTGAATTTATTGTCTCAAAATAAAATCGGGTGCAAATTATAATAAGTATTGGAACGTAGGACCATGCCGCTGAGCTTTTTTAACCGTCTCTTTGCATTTATAATTCAAATGGTAATGCGAGATTCCTATCGCAATGTGTGCTCTACATTTTTACTAACATTGAGAGTACCTGCAAAAAATAAAATAAGAACATGAAATTCAACCACACTTAAAAATAGGTAGGTAACCATCATCCTCAGATATCAGTAAGCAAGAGAATCAGTAAGATCAAGTGGCAATGGGCAGGGCACATAGCGCGAAGAACTGATGGCCGTTCTGGCAAAAGTTATAGATTGGACCCTTTGACCAAGGACGCAGCGTAGGACGTCCACAAACAAGATAGATAGACGACCTTATAAGGATCGCAGGATCAAACTGGATGCAGATCGCTAGTTATCGGTCGCTGTGGAAAGCCGTGGGGGAGGCCTATGTTCAGCATCTTTTTGATAAAGTAGTTCTTTATAACTATTTAATTACTCATACCATGTGTTGCCATATTATTATGTACAAATATTGTTTTGTTGTTACTTTATTAATATAAAACCATGTAAAATATTATAGTGTTCATATACAAATTACATTAATTCTTACCAGCAAGGAGGTACCAAAGTAGTACGAACAACCATTTGCAAAACATACGTTTTCAACAATTACCCATTTGGGGGTCCCGTGGCAATGTCAAAACAACTCATCAGCGGCCGCTAATAAATTGTGGGTGGCTTATCGAGATTGGCGATCCGAGGTAATGTGTGTTGGGTAATCAGATGTGCGCCTTCCAACTTTTAATTCCCCAAGTAGCCGCGGGGGTGCGGGGGGCGGAGGGTCCGGCGCCGACGCCGATATCGCATATAAAAAGGTTGCGGATCGCTCGCTCCTCCATCCGGCGATTGGCTAGGCGGCGCCCGCTGCTCCCCGGGGCCCTATACGAGAAGCGAAATGGGCCCCTGAACACCCATAAGAGAGCGACCCCGCCCGCCACGGCCGAATAATTAGGGCTCTTTGTTTAGATAGCGGCAATTTTATTTGGGAGAGAGCGGGCGCAAGGGACGTCTTCGGCCATTCCGACCGCCTGATATTAATAAGAAACGTGTGCACACTAACCTTCAGTATACAAATGAAATAATATAGCCCTCCACGGCCTTCCGAAAACAAAGACTCTCCCAAACAGCGCGAGTCTAATAAGAATAAAGACGAGACGAAGCCATACGTTTTAAGTATTGATGGCAAAACTGGCAAAAGTATGAATTACACCGCAAGTTCATAGCAAAGAAAAGGGGAGCGAGTCACCAAGCAATATCACATAAATAATGCAACCAGCAAAATTGGGATTTTGATTTGTTTTCTTCGAAACTTTTATTTGTCTTCCGCGTGAATAGGGCTATTGAACACTATGGCTGGCTTCTTTTGTCTTACCCTATCAGCTTTTGTTTTCAATAGGTGAAATTAAGTGGAAAATTATGAAAATTCTAAAATAAATCTTACTATCTTAAATAATTTTCACCAAATACATTGACTTCCAAAACCGTAAAAATATCTTAATATAGACCCTATATCCCATCTTAGATAAGTAACAGCTATCAATCAGCAATAGAAATGGGCACGAAAAAGGGATCCGTTGAATTGATTACTCTATTTCTCACATATTGCTTCAACAAGCCAAGCGAAAACTTTATTGTTATTATAATCCGTCTTCGAAAACTCAATTATATGCAAATATGGTCGACTTGCATGGCAAATATTTCATAAAAATTCCAAGTCTAAAATAAGTCGTAGCTTCGTAGTTTCGTAGCACTATCGTAGGTCGTAGCACACCAGTGAAAATTTGGAAAACATCTACGAATCGTTCAAATTTCTACGAAAGCTTTAGCATAAAGTTAATTCATTACAATAGCAATAGTAAAGAACAAATTAGGGCCCAAGACGGCAGTCGTCGGCGGTAGCACATCGTCACGGCTCAATCCGGCGCGAGTGGCGCCGGGGGCCCTCCCACGTCCTCGCTTTTGTTTCGTCTCCGCAAACTTGCCATAAATGTTAATATGGGATCTTCTCACATTTGAATATCTATTTGTTCGCGAGGCCGGTTCGTTAACGCGGCCTTGAATTTTAAATTTTATCGCCGCAGCGGGAGCGCCGCAGATGAGGTGCGCGCCTACGTGCTCTCCCCGAGAAAATAACCGAGGGCAAACTTCTTATTGTTTGTCTTTTAGAGGAAAGTGAAACGGACGATATGTGAACAATGGAATTCACAATTGTTTCAAATTCGTACCGACTCTAATTCTGTTTATTCATGACTCTAGAGTGCCGTACTTTTCAGTTGTAGGTTTCAGCTATAATGCGAGAACAAACATTTGTAGCGCAGATTACAAATAGTTTTATGTGATGTAAGGTATGATAAAAAGTTTTATTCACAATGATCGTGTAAACTTATCAAGGAAATTATGCCAAGAAGTTAAAAATGACATGAACTAACTTGTAAGCATAATATGACAAACACATCACTCAATTAAAAAAATCTAAATTAAAATAAATTAAGATGTCGGCGAATTTGGATAACAAGTAAGCAGAAACGAATTTACCTACCATTGTTTCCGTACGGGACTGTCAGGAGGCTGAAATGTCACGTGACTTCCTTTGCATGGAAGCCTAAATTACCTATCCGTTTGGTACGCGTTGTCTAGTTTCCTCATTAAAACGCCCGTATGCCTTAATTGCATTCCCTGTAAATGTTTATTTATTATTCACTCCGTTGATTCACGTTTGGAGCTAAATGTTAAGACTTAACAGACTTTAACTAAACAGTTAGGACTTGAAATTGAAAATACATTTTCGTTATCTACACTTTTGACGTCTTTTATGTAACAGTCGATGATACTGTTTTTTTTAGATGTACCATCAACGTAACTACATACTATACGCGAACTTCTACAGAGTACGTTAATCACTAATATTCGAATGATGCTCATTGAAAACTGAAAAGAATTTGTGACTGAAATGCTAAGTATAATTTATGATCGCAAGTATTTCATACTCGTAAACTGGGGCACTACACTAATTAATAACTCAGCTGACGGATTCAGATTATGTATGAAACACTGAAACCACAATGAACGAATGGCGGTTAGAAATAGAAAACCTTTTCAGTGCGATAACCGTTGACGCCGAGCCGGTCCATTAGTTTCCAAATCTAGCGGGCGGATGTCGCGGCAATGACGATCGGAAAGTTAGCAGCGCACATTTTAATACGCCCCCACCACCCTGTCTGACCCTCAATTATTGAAAATGCATTTCTGTCCGCGCCCTGAGCGCACAGCGCCGCATCGCAAATGCACATTTTAAACTGCACCTGATTGCAGAGTCGTGTACTACCCGGCTAAAAGTCGCGCTGTCGCTTTATTTCAGCGGCGATAATTGGCTTTATTAGCACCGCTTATAACTTCCGAGTGGATCGTTATTCGACAAACGGCCGAGAGTGACGGGTGCTGGGGCCGCAGTTAATGCGCTCGTGTCATACTTTGGTTCGTTGAATTAATTATTAGATTTTTGCTTGGTCCTTCAACACAAACGCGTGCACTTATTGTCGAAATCTGTCTACTAGATAACAACGATGAAATCTGTTCAACTTCTTTAGAATTGCCAATTAAAGAAATATACGAGTAGAACTGACATTTCAAGAACTACACTGGGGTCAATTTGGGCACTCAGACGCAGCTGTTCCTGCGTTTGCAAAAAAAAAACAGAATCTCTCAATTATTCAAAGCTTATTGTAGCAACCGACAAAGCAGAACGAACGAATAGCTTTTCATTTTCCAACACCTAACCTACCAAAATTAGGAAGTGCTTAATAGCATCAGCCGGCGCCCGCGCCGCTAAGTGACGAACGGTGTACACAATTTCGGGCGTCCATTTTAATTGTAAGTTCGGAAGGTCCAGTCCGCAATGCAATTTTAGCGCGTTTTCCGTCGATGCTCTTATAAAACAAGCTGGAGGACCCATTTAGAACTCCTATTTTAAACTCGTTGCTTTGGATGTGAAAGGAGACACGTCATACGGAATACCATTCGTAACGGGTCTGTGATAAAGTTTTGGCTTCAAGTTCCTTCCTAGTGTTTAATAACTCCATCATTAACGAGCATCCTAAGCACTCCTATTATTTTTCCCCTATCCATGTAGGTTAAAAGGTCTTTGCAGGGCATATGGGCGCTGCAGGCAGGCTCAAAAAGGCCCGTGCATACCTAATCGTAAGTATTCCTAGAGCTTTCCTTACAAGAACTTTTTACGTATATTTTTTTCGTCGGTAGGATGCTTAAAGACTTCGTAAAAAGTTTTTCTGTGAAAAAGTACCTATCAATAAATCAAATTGATATTTCTTGCCTATTGTTACCTGCCTGTAAATAATTTTACTACGGCCATCGGTGTGACGCGAGTGTTAGGTTCCGCAAACGCCGTAGCGCGTTTAGTGTCGCCAGGAGGGAAACTACGATTCCTCTGAGCGAGAGTATCTGCTCCTCAACTTTATGTTCATTTTATCTTTTCGGCAGTATTGCGAGATGGGGACTCGCCAAAGGCCCTCCAGGGCTGCGTTAACGCCGCGGCCCTACCACCTCCGTGTTCAACACTTTTTACACTCCACTATTCAAATATTAATATGAGAGCGGCCTTTGCGCTGTTGTCATTTTAGTTAAATTTTATTTTTATAGCTTTTTTATGCGAGACTGCGTAATTGCTTGCAAGACTTGTTACAGGCGTACTTAGATGAGTCGGCTTAACTTACCCGATTCGAAACTGTCCATGCTCTCCGTTTTGACGTCCGCCATTTCTGTAACAAAAGATAATGATTGTTAAATGTTACATACAAAAAATTACGCTTAATAATTCAACTTGCCTTAGTGTAAAGATAGCCATCTCTTAACAAGCCGACTGGGATTGAATTAATTTTAGTATCCTTGCATGTGCGCAGTTTATCTGATAGCTTTTCTAAATCCATATCATCTAAATACATGAAAGGTGTAAATAGGATTCTATGTAAAAGTGAATATGTTGGGCCTTCAAATGTCGAAAGAATTGAATATTATCCCTGCGCACTCTCCCACAACACCCTTCAAACGAACAAAATAAATGTCCACAGGCCGTTTCACTATTAGAAAGTTGGCGTCACAGACATGTATCTGAGTACATGACGAGAGTCACTTTAACTGTGCGAAAACCATGCGTGGCAATTTTTATTCCCCTTCACGAGAGCAATTTAGAATATCATGAATAACTAGTTATTTATTTGACACTCACATCGTTTTATTTATTTTAATGAATTGATTAACTAATTGACATTTTCCGGCTAAAATAAATTTTGTAAAGGAACCTTGAAAAAATATATCAGACGTCACCTAAATTACTGTGATACTAAAGAACCTTAAACACTTGTGCTAAAGGAAATCTGAAGGAACACAGTAAGTTTCGTTGACGCCACACAAATAAGCTCGCGTCATCCATACAGACAGGTATCTATGATCGGCGAACTCTCTCGACAATGGCTCAAAGTTGTGCGCCCGCTAGCGGTTGCGGTCGCGGACCCATCGCACCGCCCGCAGCACGGTCGGGTCACACTTTTCCTCTGTTTTAAATTCACGAATCCGAAGGTGATCCAGTTTAAAACTTTTACTCCAATTTCGTAGTTGCGGACCCTGCTAAAGTGGTCCTCGTGTTGGATAAATGTACTCTGTGTGGATTGGATGGGTATGGTATGGGGAGTATAGGGACATACGTACCTAGAGTTGTTAAAAGCAAATTGTAGAAGAGTCCTATTAATAGTAATGCATAAAAACATTGTACCTATGTATATGAATGAAAAGTACTCAATCTATGGTAGCACTAAATACATCCACTCTTATAAAAATTTTGATGAAAGATGGCGTGATATTTCATATTGAATATTTCTAAAACGATACCGCTAGAGAATGTTTTAATGGGCGGAACTTTAATACATGATAAGTAAATTTGAGTAGCTTCAGCCGTGCTCTTCCTTTCTACTTTAATAAATAAATGAGTATTTTTCTTTGTTTGTATGTGACGTACGTTTTCTTGTGTTGTGTTCAAGAGATTTTAGCTTGAATATGGATAGGCGCTGAGACCTCTACCCTACCGTGCCTATAGCTGCAACTGCATAAGGAATATTCCAAACTTATAAAGATTACAAGTTAAGCTAGAATTTTACAAATATTTGAAGGAAAGTAGGGTAAAGTCACAACTGACCGGGGTTATTAAATTTATATATGATGTTATACAAATGAGTGTGATTGAGCCCTAAAATCTGAGTAGCAGAGAATGGTGCAATAAGATAAGGCTGCACCCAGGGGACATCCTCGCCCGGGGAGCTTCATTACTGCAGTAAAGATATAATACACCTACACACACAACTCTAAGGGCCTCTTTCTAAATCGACAAGTAAGCACTAACCAACGGATAATTCAAACAAGAAAGTCATTTGGTATGAGGTTTCTGGCAGATAACTCATGACACTAAACGAAACAATTAGTTATACAAAGTAAGACAAGCCTTAAGAAGCATGATATAGCTTCAACTTGGAGTCGCATACATGAGCTTTATGGAGTTGTACAAAATATACAACAACGTGCAAAAAAATGAGCAATAAAATTTAAGGGTATCTTCATATATCAAGTAAAGATTCCACTGACAAAATCTTGTCATGAAATCTGTAAAAAATAAGGTTTTTTTTTCAATACTTATTATGTTCAACCCTAGTTACTTTTTTATTTACATTAAATATGCTGAAGTGCAGCGCCATCACACGGTATTATCTCATGGAATTCACTTTTCGAATACACGTGTCGACTCATTTTAGGGCTGTAACCTTTTTTCAACAAAAACTGTTTCGTTTTTTGTTCTCAAACTATAAGATTTTCAGTTACCTAATACTGCTCAAAAGATTAGTTATCACCTGATGTATAGCCCGCTTAAATGTTATTGCTTATTTTTTTACACCTTCTATAATTAATTAGGTACGGCTTTTTCTTCTTCTGCAGCCACAGTCTATCAATCGCTTACTGTAGGCCTCCTTTATTTAACCCACTCTATGTATATATTCCTGCTTTGGCTATGTACGACTCTAGTTTACTATGCACATTTATACGGCTACAAAATGAAAGATGACGTTAGATCTACCTATGTTTATTTACTTACACCAACAACATATTTTGGTTAGTATTCCGACAGGTGTCGGAAATAAGATATCAGAAAACTTAGGCACTCAATATTTAAAGTTCATTAGGTATCACAGAATCTCAAGACGCTCGCCTAAAAAAATTTGTGTTCATAACACAATTTCCCTTGATTGGAACTCCAGAAGTATCTGAACGTGGTAGCTGAACAAAAACGCAGTATCCTGATTCAATAGCGTAGGTACACCTGCCTCACGTATGAATCTCTGATGTGACAACGATCGGGCAGGCACCGGCTAAGCGAGTGATATAGATAATAGAGGGTGGGCGGCGCGCGTGCAACATTGATGAGTAGGCACCAGCCGCGAGGCTGGCTTACTATATTGCACTCACAAGTTACAACTCGGGATGTATAACAAATTAAAAAGTACGAAACGTAGAAGTCGATGACATTCGGAATTTACTTAAATAGCATAGTTTGAGTAATCAGTCCCTCACGTCATTGTTTATCAAAAAAATATTTTTATTATTATATATTAGTTAGTAGTATTGAAGTATCAGATCTACTTAAGATCGAAAAATGTCTTAAGCCCATTTCACGACTTGTCTGTCTTAACTGGTCCGGTCTGAAAATTTCTCGCACCTAGTGTGACGAAACCCATAAAAGCGATGCAAATGCGATAAAGTTGCGACGCAGCATCGATACTATCGTATATGCGTTGTTAAAGTTTAAACAACACGCGGTCAGCTGCGCGGCTGTGAATCTTGCGTTTGTTTGTATGACTGCAATTAGTCGCAACGCGTAAGGGCCCTACGCGTTGCGACTTTTTGCAGGGAGTAAAAAAGGCTATAAATGCCATGTTCTTATTATAGGGGAATGGTAGCGCATCGCCAAAACGAGTTGTATGTTTATTTAATTGCTGAATTTATCCACTTCTCGTAATGCATTTAATTACACATAAATACTCATCTAGTCGAAATCTACTTTAAATTACGATCAAAATAAATTACAGTCAAAATACAAAATATTCGCAGCTTCCTAGTGTAATAATATTATCTAATACTAGTAAACGCTAGCTACGACTGCGAGTTACAACTCTACACTCGACTCTACATACACATATATAAAAACTAAACCAACAATTCACCAAAAAATATACTCTACCGCAACAAAAGTCGGCATATTATTTAGTTTAGAGTTTCGCAAAGACTTGGAGTGGTGCAGGTGGCGTCGCAGGATATTAACCGGCTCCCGGCGGAGCGGCCGGCTCTAAGGCTGCGCTAGATTTCCCGCGGGAGAACGTTAATTTTCTGCCGCCTTGAGCATACTGCCCCCCGGGGCGCGCTACCTTCGCGAACCCATTCAGACTCAAGGTGTTATTCCGGTAACGCCGACTGATGCCGATATGCGACTCCCGGGAAAACTTTTTCACCGAATAAAAATAACAACGCCCGAATACATAAGTTAACAGAACTTAACGCCTGCACGTGCAAACTGACAACCTCACCGGTCCATGTCATTTGAAGCTAACTCGTGTCTGACCTTAACTTTCAACTCGTTTCAAAGTTCACGGACATATCCATCATAATGTTCAGCGATTTTTACATAATGTTGTTGCTGCACGTGATAAAAATGCATGAAGCAATCAAACAAATGTAACTTTTTGTTTGATGTATGACAACAAATTAAAAACTGTGGTAATTCGTGATAGAGTTAGAATGCATTTCAGAATCGATTGCGATCGATTAAAACTTTTCTGAAAATATTTGTAAGTTTACAACTAATAAATAAGGTTAGGAGGTAATATTGTTCACATATTATGGTGTTACTTTGTTTTTTTGAACATACCATGCATGATACATGAAACAGTATTATTAATTTACAGTATGTTG
Source organism: Pyrausta aurata (assembly GCA_963584085.1). Taxonomy (NCBI): domain Eukaryota; kingdom Metazoa; phylum Arthropoda; class Insecta; order Lepidoptera; family Crambidae; genus Pyrausta; species Pyrausta aurata. The sequence goes on from OY757252.1 coordinate 8,981,450, forward strand.
TTTATAGCAACTGGCGAAACAACATTGCGATTTGCGAGCACTCCCGTTATCAAATATAAAACTTCTCGCTGCCACGAAATTCGGTTCAAGCGCTAGGAAAATAGGACTCTGTTTCCTCTTCTCCAGTTCCGATCATTGTTGCTAATAGCGATCGCATCTGTGTGCGCGTGCGTGTGCGTGTGGGTGAGGAGGTCCCGTGGGACGGAAGGAAGTGTGGCCGGATCGACGCCACCTGGGACCGGGGGAAACATTAGACAAGTAACAGACATAGCCAATAGACGATATCGAAATCACGCTACGACATCCAGGTCCCTCGCGTAAACAAGAAACACTTTTAGTAATTAAGTATTGAAACGATGGCGTCAGGTCGCGGGTCATCCCCAGTGGCGCTGATAATATCTAAATGCCTAATGGCAGTAATGGCTGCTGGGCCTGTGACGAATGTATCGGGGCCGCCCCCCGCGCGCCGCCCGCCGCGCCTCTCCACTATGTGATAATTCCAAACGCTGCGGCCGCGCCACCTGGGATCATCCAGGGACGGACTCTAACACCCAAATGAATATCACGTTTTTTAACCATTACTTTTTTAACTCTACAACAATGAATCGATAACAGTCCAAGGCTTCGCAAGTTATATCATTTCTTAAATCAGCTCTAAGTTCTTTCTTTAAATCTTAATTAATTTTGTACATATATTTGTAAAAATACCTACTTAACTTCCATATTGATTTTGATAAAGTGAAATAGGTAGGTGATACATTACCATTCCTTCCAGTAGTGGCAAAGATTCAACTCTACCATCTTCAAAGGCGAATTATGCCGGTATTTGTATTTGGACCGTAGGCAGTTTAGCACGAATTTGAGGGCAAATTTGCGAACAATTCGAAATTGTCAACGTAGCCTCGGCGAGGAACGCGGCGCGGTGCGGTGTCGGCGGACGCGCGCCTCACGCCGCACCGCATTCCCGATCGCCCCGATTGCCCCCGATAGCCATCGATGCACCCACCCCCGATACTACATTGGCATTTAATTACCCACGTGCCAGCACGAAAGGCGATCCCAGCCGACATAACCCGCATTGTTGTCCACCTAAGTTGACAAAATAACGCAAATACTTAACGTAAACATTCGGTAACCGATGTCGACCCGAAGTTGACAACATATTTACGGTTGACTTAATTAAGCTTAAACATCGGTGGTAGAATGCGCGGAGGAATCATGAACTGGAATTTAGGAGGACACATTCTTAAGACATGATAATAGTAATTATCAGACTTTTGGAGTAAAGAGCCAACTTTCAGTGGTGGTCACATATTGAACTTGAACAAGGGCTAAGTCGTTACTTTAGTTAACACAAAACAGGTGAGGTATTACGTTTCTTTTATTTCGGAAAAGCATGTGGAAGTAAATATCCTCATTACCTTAAGATACGTCTAAATTGACCTCAGTATATCAATTATTCACAGAATGGTACATAGTTAGTGTATAAAAATCGGAAACCATATAGAAGTATTTAAAAATTTTCAGGAGCGGAGTACGGTCCCTGCGGCGGAGTCCCTCGGGAGCGAGCCCGCGCGCCCAACTTCGGGCACAGCGCGCCCGCCCCCCTCTCACCCCGCCGAGAATACATTTGCGCAACACTCGCGCTGCCCTAACAACGGCTCTGCGACAACGAACCACTCACTGGGAAAAATTACTCATTTTCCAATACCGCCTAAAGATAGTTCCGATTCTTCGATTCCTTTGTCACGAAACAAAGAGTCTTTCCAGTTTATACCCCGCTACCAACACCGGCGAACCAAAGAATTCGCGGCGAACAATGTGTAATACTCATAATTCTAAGGGTGCTATAAGGAAAGAACCCTTTGTCTTCATATCGTTTTTGCATTAATATACCTCTGTTTGGCAGTCTGTTGCACTTTATATTTTAGGATTTCAGAAACTTCAAGTTTACTACAACCTTGCCCAATGCTGCTATTTTTATGGTTACTTAGGTTGACTTTCAACAATAAAATTTAATTGCAGTCCCTTATACTTTTCCTTATTATGGAAACATTCCATCTTTGACAAGTCCCAAATTGTAACTTTGAATCAGACATTTACTTTCGCAGAGATAAGTTTAGTATATTCACTACGGGTAAGTGCTCGGCATAAAATTTGAATTATCTGGGTGGCATAAACTTAAAGGCTGGTAGGCGCTGTTTTAAAAACTCGGCGAAGTCATAAAAGATAAAGTGGAGTTACTGTGGACCGATGATGGGCCGAGGCGGCCAATTTATTTATAATCTCGGGTGGCTGAATTGGCTACGAATTAGCATGTAAATATTTGAGGTCCAAGGAGTCCCGTGTAGATTTATCGCGAACGGCGCGAGATAAGCGAGGACAGGGTCGTAAAGCACGGTGGGAGGCGGGAGCAGAACACCCTTTGACGAAGTTGTAAAAAGAGCATTAAAGCGCAGTAAAAACGCATCGCCCACGCGCCGGAGACTGCTTGTTATTTTAGTGGCCTTCTTATGAATTTCAATGAAGACGGTCGCGTAATGAGCCGCGCCTACGACGCCGTTAATCGCGGCTCGTACCCTAATCATTTCTTTGCGTTAAAATTTTGATAGACGCCACACCGGGGAGGCTTTGCATCTGCATAGGTCAACCTTCCATCCAAAGACTTTCTTGGTTACCTACTTAGCAGTATAAATACTGCAAACACGTGGACCATTACAAACTCAGCAAATAGATAGTACTCCAACTATAACTATCACTATAGCTACATAAATATTTTGAATAAACTCACCAGCCATGTCTTCATCAGCTTCATACTCCTCGGGCTTATTTAAGTCTTCTTCATCTTCTTCGTTATCTATTGTGCAAAGAAAAATAGCCGTTAGTATTTTTTAAAGTCAATTACTCTATACTTACATTCAATGAATGTATGTTATGTATCGTATGATTACATCATGCTTAAAATTCGAAAAGAAAAATGACATACACATAATATGTCTGCCACGGACGAAGTTGAAACAAACAATGCAAGAAATTGAAACACGAAACAGTCATTAGGTAGAAATAATAAAGCTAGCAACTCTTCTCATCGAAGCGACACACGGCGCCACTGGGGACCGTATATGAAGACGGAGCGAAAGTAAGATGATAATGTAAATGCATCGAGCTCAAGAGTTTTTCGTCCCCCATAAGACAATACGCTGGAGGACGCGTGTCTTTAAATAATGACAGAAGGCTTAACTGAACGATTTCTGCCGATTTATAACGATGTCTTGTCCGCATATATGTACATAGTAAAAACGGAGCGCGAATTCTATGTCTTTGTACGTCTCACTCCTAGTTAAGATGGAAAATGGGACAACGAAGTGGAACCACACTGGTGGAACCGAGAAAACTTTTTGAGCTATCAACTACTAGAGTAGACACACGGCCATGTGTTAGCCAAATTCGCGGTTAAATAGTTATTGAAGCTGTTTCTTCGGTCTTACATCCCGATAAGGCAGCACTTTTGCGAAAGATATGACCACATAACATAAAGCCTCTTATGGAGACTCCTGAAATCCTCGTTATTTATTTTATTTTATTTTATTTTACATTTTTCGGAAGACTTACAGCTAGAAATAGATTGAATTAAAGCATAATTAAAACGAAGGCCATTTACATGTCTCCACTAATAGATTTAAAGAATGACAGTAAAGTGATCTTACATAAACAAATTAAAATTATAAAATATTGCTTACTACACAATAAAGCATGGGTAAGTACACTAATCGAAAAATTCGTTATACATGCGTTTCTTAACCTGACTTACACTAGTACAGAACAAATCGAAGTCGTAATTGTATTGACATTATCAAAAGTCAAGTTAAGCTACCAAAGTAAATTAAGTACCAATGGGTGAATGAATGAAGTGTGAATCTGTCAGACCCCGTCTGATTCACCCGGTGCACGTCTCAGTCCGGCTGAGAGCGGCGACAGCTGACTAAGTGATGGTGCACCAGGTTATTGGCACTGCGGTGCAGTCATTCACGTCAATCACTATCTGCTTAGCGTGGCCAGTGTTATGAAATTTCATGACAGATGATTAAAATGCTTTCGTCGTCGTATCGCTTTAGTTATTTGCGTCAGACGGGCTACGACTTTGATTTGAGTCCGTTCATGCTATGTATTTGGTGGAATATCTTTTCATGATGACACAGCCTTAGACGTAAGTTCTCTAAAAGTTGCTTGAGTAACAGATAAATTATCTATTTTTATTTAAAGTCGTTACCCTAATTTATCTCTACTAGCTGAATTATTTAAAGAAAGAAAGAAAGAAAAGCTTTTATTGATTAAGGATTGATATTACCCACTAGCCTTTTCCCGTGGCTTCGTTTACCCACATTAATGTCGTATCTCACAAAATTACATTATTTATAGCCCTTGCACTATTTGAATGTGTAGGCTATCCCACCAAAAACATTTTTATTATGATTTCGATTGGCAAGTCGAGATCGTATGGGTCAAGCAAAAACCTAACTTTACTTCACAAACCTTCTTCAAAATATTCACAAACTCTACACCTTAATTATAATAATGTGGATTGCCCATTTGGGTTCTACGAAAACTATTGAATTTTAAAAAAGTAATAAATATTGCATTGATTTTAGGGTTCCGTAGCCGAATGGCAAAAAACGGAACCCTTATAGTTTCGTCAAGTCTGTCTGTCTGTCTGTCTGTCCATATGTCACAGCCACTTTATTCTAAAAGGGTTAGCATCACACAGCTGAAACTTGGTAAGTAGATGTATCTTGTGCACCGCTTTTCGATTCATGTACTAAAAGTTTAAAAAAATAATATTTATTTCCCATACATGAAACTAAAACCTTAGTTATTTCTAAGTAAATTTGTTTTTTCTGTTATTTATTAAATAAAACTTTATCATTAGTTCAAACTAAAACCTAAAAATTTTTTTTTACCCAAACGTATACTATACGTGTCTGTCTTTGGATAGGTTTTTTAAAATGACATTGAGGTTCCTAAAACCATTTTTTCTAAAAGTCTAACGTTTGAGATATAGACGCTTTCAAAGTGGTAAAATGGGCGTCCCCCCCCCCCCCCCTCTAACTTTTGAACTAAGGTAGTGAAAATTTTGAAAAAAATATGGGATGTAGATCTCAACAAAAACTTTCAACGAAAATTGGTTTGAGTGAGAAATCGAACTAGTGGTTTTTGAGTTATAGCACATTTTTATTAACCGCAAACATAACTTTGTCTTTCATACAAACACTATGAAAAACAAAGTTATATTTGCGTTCAACAAAATATTGTGGTATTTTGGCTAAGTGGAAGTAAGAATCCCTAATTCAGCTAAGGGTGGCACGGAACCCTCAGTGCGCGAGTCCGACTCGCACTTGGCCGGTTTTTTCATCTTACGTGCGCTTCGCTTGACACGGATCGCGCTCCCGTGCCCCCAGAAATTATTGTAAAGTTTCATCAAAATCCATTTACTAATTTTAACCTGAAAGAGTAACAAATATCCATACATCCTTACAAACTTTCGCATTTATAATGATAGTAGGAAGGTTTTTACGTTACTTTACTGCTTTACCATCGACATATAAATACTAACCACGAATATTTTTAAATATAGGACGTCATTTCGTATGAAGTATTAGACAGCTCACTCGAGCGAGAGCTTAATAAGTCATCGTGAAACAGGCCATAAGTATACTTTCATAAACTATTTCAATGTGCATTTTGATTCACCTACTCCACTAAAGCTATCACAAAGACCAGAATACGTAGAGCTAGACCAATCTGTCATCCGCAAATCGACGTGGCACCATCGCACCCAGCGCTGCAGCGCCCCTGGCTGACGCCGGCCGTACGTCACCCCTATCTGCCATACGTCACGCCGGACGGCCACTGGCCTCTACGCAAATGTGTACGGGAAGATGATATGCGGATGAAGGTGTCCAAACTGGCTTTAGTTAACAAATTAACAAAACTGCTATCAATGTTTCATGACTTCTGATGAAAAATCGGATTAAGTAGGATATGGACGTGGAACGGAACCACAGAGACGGAACGTAAGGAGTAAGAGATGACAGACGAAGAGAGAGTGAGAAAGGGGTGGAACGCTGGAATTCGAATGTGGAACGCGGTAGTTGATATTATGACTATCATGTTAGGAAAGTTGCAGTGTGTTACAGTGATTGAGTGATAATCAGAGGAAGACGTCTGCCATCCATACCTAATAAAGAAGTCTACAAACCGATTGGGAATTTCCCCTACTTCCCATATTTATATAGAACGCTCACAGCTTACATACCTCAGATGGTGACAAGCTTACCCACGTATATCTGTTATAGCAGTAGTTGGTCGTTGCGTTTTGAATATCAAAAGATGGAAACCTACCTTCGACCTCTTCAATGTTGGCTTCGTCGTCGTCTTCCATCTTGTCGTGATCGTCGTCCTCGGCGTCGTGTGTGTCCGCTGGATCCTCACTTGGGCCCATATTGCTTCTATCGGCCTGTCCTGCAACCTCCTCACTCCATTCTTCCTCGTCAGCTGGGAAAAATTAAAAGTTTAAAAAAACATCAGATAAAAGATTGAAAGTGCCCAGTGGACAGAACGGAATCTATTTGTAGGTATACGATTTTTATTATTTATAATTATGTAAATAAAATGTAACGTAATTTAAATTCGTTGTGAAATTAAACCTAATAAAACACAACAAAAACTTTTTTTTTCATACTAAAATTCTGGTAGGCTTCTAGACAATGTCTACATTTTCTTTGCCATACACGATGCCACCCACCCAATGTGAGCCAATAACATTAATCTACAGTGTTCTTAACCTAGCTACGGATAGAAAAATCATGAGAGAGACTGCGGCAACCATCACGTCCAGTTAAATGAGAGTTTATCGCCGGCTATGAAAAGGCAAATCCCCTTATACCAGGTTATCTACAATTATGGTAATATTATTGTGTATCCTCCAATTCCAGTAAACGGTAGGGGTGAAAATAGTGATAATAGTAAAACACGCAAAATGTGCTCGTGGCCGAGCGCGTTTCTGCTGTACATTACAAAGCCAATTTAGGTAAGGTAGGTAGGTACTGTATTTAAAAAGAGTTAAAGTGGGTAACGACCCCATTCTATTTCTTAACTTTCAGAGTAGACTTTAGTAAAGTATTACTTATACTGATACGTACGTATCGAACGTGGCAAAGTTTCGTAGTCGATCTATCGGCCGTAGCAGCAAAATTGCTACGAAACAGTTTACTTGATACTTCTGATAAAGCGAAGCGTAGCTTAGCGTCGTAGTCGTAGAAAGTTACGAAAAACTAGTATTTTATTGTAGTAGGTATGTCTTTTCGTAGCCTATTAAGATAGGTAAGTACGCTACAAGGTTTCCGTAGCAGAAATCGACGTCGAATTCACAAAAATGCATCCCCGTGTGTAAATTACGCTTTATTTAGGTAAGGAATACGATTTGTTATAATGATTTATTGAATGCAAATCGTCTGTGGTTGTAGGTGTGTTATAATAATAGATACTTATTGTATTAACTAAAAAACGTTCAAAATCTAAGCGAAACTCGCGCGTCAACTACACAATAGTTTTACGTTTACGACATAGTCAACGTATAAAGGTGGGCTCAATGGTAGGTAATCAAGTTACAATAAGTACATCAAGTTAATGAACACGGTGGGGTGGGGGGCTAATTAGGATAATGTAAGCGTCGGCTGTGTCAACATGGAAAACGCGAGTTAGGTGCGCGCCCTGAGGGACCTGAAATCACTGGTCATTGTACGAAGAGAAATGGACAAATACTATGCTTAGGTTGTTTACTCACGTTTGCTAATGAAAGTTAAATTTTCCTTTTCTCAGTGGGTTTCTGAGATATTCAAAGCAGGAAAAGCTGTTTGCAGTGGGAATAGAATGTAGAATTAGCTGAATACCATTAGTGGACCTATGACAACAGTATAAAAAACACTAATATATGTAAATATTTACTTATTAATCAGCAATATTCAACTTTAAATGGTTCCTAAGTAATAATTTTTCTTCCATTAATTACTAACAAAAGCCTCACACTGTCCAACATTAGCCTTTAACCCTTTTCTCCAGCTTGCGCGTTAATTGATACTCGTAGAACCTTATGCACACTGCATGCCTGTAAGGCACTGTGACGTAGATAAGAAAGACTATAGTCACTCGTCAATCTGCGCACTAGGCGGGTGTCCAGCATGGCTCGTCTTCGTATGACGTAAAATTTAAAGCAAGGTGCACACTACATAACTTTGTCTCCACGTGAGGTTAAATAAAGCGCGGTGCACACAACATGCCCGACTGGTGACATAATTGTCTCGTGGGCGCGGGTGTCGTGATTGCGCCGCGTTCGCCACCGCGCCCAAACCTGTGACATTATTATCGCGCCGATACAACACCCCAATCTTATCTGACTCGTGACCACTCTATTTGCGTGTCCTATAAACTATTCAATTAAAAGTTTATTTGTAATTTTTAAACAATACATGTAGCTTCAGTAGAAAAAATAGAAACTAATTATTTAACTAGGATCAGCATCCTACATGTAGGTTGATAGATCCAGCATAGGTTCAATGGAAGTCAATAGATTTAAAGGTATTTATTTTGTCGGTTGGTACAATCCGATATAAAGTCAAACACCATTAATTTAGAGTTCATTCTGTATATTCAGTAAGTATGTAATCACATGATTAAAATTCCATTTGCATTTTAAAAAATGCATGCTCAGTCCAAGTCTCTTATTTTATTCCAACGTAGGCATTCTCTCTCATGTATTGCATAGGTACACTCGGCTAGGCTCAGCTAGTCAAAAGCTGGTAACCACAAGGGACAGTGTCCGGCCGTGAGCCCCAGGGGCATCCATCGATTTATCAAAAGCGGGGCACGATGCCCTTAGCTCGCACCCTCCGGACCCCGGGGTTGTAGACCTGCACTCACGTCCGTTATTAACCTAAATCTCATATTAAATGCCATATGCTGGTTTATTGTTGGATTGATTGAATGTATCTTAGTTTATTAGTTACAAAATAATAGCGTTCTTAAGCTTCACAAGAGAAAGGTAGGTGTGTGGAGTTCTTAAGGGTTGTGGACGCAGACTGTGTTAAAAAATACAAGACAAGACAAGAACAAAACAATAAAAAATAAGGTATTTGTGCTATGAAGTATTTAAAAAAGTTTCTCATATATGTTTTCAAACTTCACTTCGAAACTAGATGGCTGCAATTTAAATTCCGCCATTACCACAATGTTGTGTTCTTATGAAAACAGTCAACATAGCCAAAGCCATCCGAGCAGCATCCACAGCAACGACGGCCCATCATAACTCTGCGAAACGAGCCGCCCGGGATACATTCCGCACCAAAGCGCAAACACTGCAATACCGGCAGCAATTCAATTTTCTTACTGACCATATTGGTATTGCTTATTACCCTTACAAGCTCCCAGCAGTTAAATAGTTTACGATTCTCCGTTACAGCGACAGAATGAGATGGCGCTGTTTATTTGACATAGATCCAGGTTACCAGGGGGACAATTCTTGTGCATTTCGTATAGGAAAAAAGTTCACTAATCGAATTTTCTTTTTCGAAGAGATAGCAGCTTTTTTATCTAGGTCATGATTAAACTTCTAGAACTTTTAACGTATACGAACTGCACCAGAATTGGCCCCCAGGACCTAAATTCTCGTGGAATTACACAAAAAATAGATTGACGCAAGAATCTGGGCCCTGATGATTAAAATCACACACCTTTCTTATTATCTGCTACTGAAAGAATCAATTATAATACTTTCAAAGCCAACTTAGGTAAGGGAATAAGTCATTATTGCCCAAAGAATTTGCAGTATAAAAAAATCTATAATAATTCGAATGGATTATGTATCTAGGGTACAAAAAATGCTTAAAAATCCTTGACCCCCAGCAATGTGATGATAAACAAGTGAAACTGTGTGAATTACAAATTCGTTGCTTATAAAAATAGTGCGAGCGGATGCCCGTCACGGGCGCGAGTCGCGACGTGATGCCGAAGTGTGTTCCGCGCAAATCTAATCACCCCGACTGGTTTCAGAGTTTTGCGACATAACGCCGTTTTAGCAGTACTATCACAGTAATATCTTCTGTGGTATTGGTGCCATTTTTTGAGTGTGACAAATGAACATCGATACGTTATTTTCTGTTATTGCTTGCGTTATGTCTTGTAACGATATGTTAATGATAACGTCATGTCTCTCTTTCATATTGACAGAGATAGAGAGACTAGGTAACTACTATAAACTTTTCTAAACAAGGGCCTTGTTTAGAAAAAAAGTTATCGCGTTTTTACATACATTTTTCATTTGGAAGGCCAAACCAATAAATTTTATCGACACAGTCATGATCATTACAATATTTTACCCTTATAGAGCAATCACAGCTGCCTTAAACCTCAATTTGTGATTACTAGTGACAACACAACCGCTAATACATTGTTCAAAAGCTATACCGCTGGGTATAGAGATCCTTTGTTAAGTCGTTACGTATAATACGTTAGAGAAACGACCTATTCCACTGGCAGCACTAAACGATGTAGGTAATAACTTTGATTAAGGACCAAACGGATAGGAGCACAAAGGAATAATAACACAATCCCATCTCGTCTAAGTCGTAGTTTCGCATAGTTGTATCCTTGGAAACTGTAATTTTAATGTGTTCGGTGGTGTTGGTAAGGTAGGCGTTCACTATCCCGCGTTAACCGCGTCGCTGGTACTTACTAAGCATAGAAAGGTTGTATTGAGGACATTGGCCTGCCAATAACATTTCAAGAATCACTGTTCATTGTTTAAGCATAATTAATTATATAATTTAGGTGGATTTATAGAACACTATTAATTATATCTGCTCTATGGTCCAAAAATCTAGCAATAATATACCCAGTATAGTATTGATATAAATATTATGTAGATCCGCTTGGTAGATTGTCAAGTGGCAAACAAACAAATTAGCACTTGTCTACTATACGCGTACGTATCAAGTAAGATAGATCACACTCTCCACTTTATATGACAGTTGCAACAATACCTATCATTTATTTATTTTATTTATTAAGGTAAGCTTACAACGATTAGTAAAACACAAAATAAGTATTCAATTTACATACTACTTATTGATACTTTAAAAGTAGTAAATATACTTTTTTTTAAAACAAACGCACATATCGGACACAATCCAAGGTACACCAAAAAATATTGATAGTATTGAGTTCTTATTAAAAGAATAGGAAAATTATGCCAGTCTTCAAATTCTCATTGGGCGCGCGACGCGGTTTGACCGGTAAAGTGAACGCTTACCTTACAAGTATGATAGCGAGCGAGAATGGCGCGGACGTCCCTGCGGCCCGGCCCGCCCGGGAGCCGCTAGCCTCGAACCTCGTTAACTAATAATATGACTGCCAATTGATACATAGATAACCTTCGACAATACGAGCGTACATATCCCAAGTCAATAAGAATCGGATATGTAGGGTGGCCAACTCTCCACCCGCAACTAGTTTTAGCAAGACCACTTTCAATAACATAACCCATTTTTAATATTTCTAGTAATAAAAAAGTAAAGTTAGCCTGTAAGCATCTCACTATTGGGCAAAGGCCTTACCTCAAGTATGAGGTAGTCTGAGCCATACTCCACCACGCGGGCTCAGTGCGGATTGGCGAAGGGGTGTTTCAAGGCAAGAGACTGCAAGAGACCATCCTTGCTGTCAGATATTATCAAGCCGCCCAAAGGGCCTATTTCTAGTAATAATATTTCATTATTGTTTTCATACTCTATAGTGATCGATCATGACGTATGCAATGAGCATCACTAATATAAAAATACGGAAATTAAGCCACAAAACGTCTTACCACACTTTCCCGGAGGGGAGCGAAACCTAATGGCTGTGGTTTTTACATCACAAGCGCACAACTTCAGCTGCTATTTTAAAATTGTTCGACTTCAGAAACAAGGAGCGTCTTCAAATTGTTTTAACTTTAAAAACGTTCGTCGTAGAGTTAAATAAGGGTAACCAATTAAAATTGGGACGTCTCAGCTGTTATGTCCCTGCGAGACAGCGCGGTGGGGGGCGCGGGGGGGAGGGGTTCCCTTGGGAGCAGGAGGCGCGCGGCTGCTTGGGCCATCTCTCGTGGGAGCCGGCGTGGGCGGCGGGCGAGAACTTCTCTTCCACTGGGACTCTACCCCCCGTTACCCACCTAGTACCAACCGTGATATTTTTAACAGTAACTTTAGAAGCTTCTAGGAGGTTTTATCTATGCCAGATAAACAACGCAGTACCAACTCCCACGTGTACCTATGTGAACGTGACGTGTAGTTTTGTACCTTGCACTTAGCATGGTATGTGTGATCGGAAAGCACGACAAACTTACAATTATTATTTTTATTATAATTGTGCTATACATACAATCATTTCTGCTTAGCCCAAAGGTATGACTGGTAGAGAATGCCATATGGCGTTAAGTCCACCTTTTGTACAAACTGTAGTTGTGCAATAAAGTATAAATAAATAAATATTTATATTTGACTTAATTAGGTTTTGATTTTCTATGCACAAAATAAATACCCTTCCTTTAAAACTCATAATTTATTTTCCCTAAGGTTGTCTGGAAAAGATCGCTTATAGCTATATGAGACCGGCTATATTGTACATTTATAGGAATTTAAACGAATTTGTAATTATCCTTGCGATGTGCTTAAAATAATAAAGAGTAAATCTAATCTGATCAATGGAGTACCATCATGGTGACGTAAATTATGAAGTATCTTAAATAGATACTGAGATAAAAAGAATAAATACTTAAATAGATTGCCTTTTTACAAGCTTGCACAAACAATCGCCAATTCGCCATAGTTATTCTAAGCATACTAGAAATAGTAATGAGTGCTAAGTGGAAAAGTTATTAGAAAATTTCCCTTCTTAGAGCTTTGACGGTTAACAGTTACCCCAATACATATGTGGATTTATTAAAAACACAGACACAACAAACACTAAAGCTTCAGTTTCTCAATATTTCTAAATTATCAACATTGGTACTAACAATCACACATAATTTATCAAGACAAAAATCAAAGATTCTTCAAAATATGCCAACCGAATTCATTCGATGCTCATAACTCTCAACCCTTAATTTTTTCGTACGAACTCTCTGTACAACATACTTATGAAATTCGCAATATGAGCGGCGCCATTATTGTTACCTTTATGGATTTTTTGCGTGAAAGCACGTGAGTGATTTATGGAAGTCAACAGGGAATAGAAAAAAGGAGAATGCTTCGTCATGTTAACAGATTGCATTAATATTTTACATTCGTATTTTCTTTCTTTACCGCTGTGGTGGTGAATAATCCCTACCGCACCGTACATAAAGCACGTAGTTGAAAGTTAACGAAATTATAACATAACTAGCGGTCCCAGCGAACTTCGTTACGCACACAGCCCCGTCCCGCTCCGGTCCCGTTTTATGGGAATTTTCTTTGCTATATACCTCACGGAGCCCGAGACCTTTCCAACGAATGCAAAACCGTGGAAATCAGTTCGTGCGTTCTGGAGTTATAGCGTCAGGGAGGAAAACCCGACTTATTTTTATATAGTAGACTAGCTTTTGCCCGCGACTTCGTTCGCGTGGACTTCAGGTTCGTCCCGTCTAGTAGCGCAAAAAATAGTTTTTTTACGACCTCACATTAGAAACCTCAAAAATTGTAGCCTATATGTTATTCTGATGTATAAGCTATATTGTGGTAAAGTTTCATTCAAATCCATTCAGTAGTTTTACGTGAAAGAGTAACAAACATCCATACATCCATACATCCATACATCCATACATCCATACTTACAAACTTTTGCCTTTATAATAGTAGTAGGATTTGGTATGTTTCATTCACGGTGCAATCATTTTACACGTAAAAAAAAGATAATGTTCAAGTACTAATAATTAATTCGCTGTCAGTTGCTGCTCTATTTTAATTATGCGTGTAATTCAGCTAGCTGTCTAACTCGATGGCCTTTACTCGAGGTACTTAAACATAATACCTTCATAAGTTCAAGAATGAGTGCACTATGTACCAAAATTCTTTATCTTCGTATTGTATGTACACGTACTTACTCTTAGGTATCTGAAAAAACATATTTGATGGCATATTTTTAGGGTTCCGTAGCCGAATGGCAAAAAACGGAACCCTTATAGTTTCGTCAAGTCTGTCTGTCTGTCTGTCCGTATGTCACAGCAACTTTATTCTGAAACTATTAGCATTACACCGCTGAAACTTGGTGGGTAGGTGTATCTTCTTTACCGCTTTCCGATTCAGGTATAAAAAATTTGGATAAATGATATTATACGGGGGCTCCCATACATGAAACTAAAACGAAAAAAAATTTTTTTACTCAAACCTATAAGTCTGGTCTATGAATAGGTCTTTTAAAATGACATTGAGGTTCCTAAAACCATTTTTTCTAAAAGTCTAACGTTTGAGATATAGACGCTTCCAAAGTGGTAAAATGGGCGTCCCTCCCCATCTAACTTTTGAACTAAGAAAGTGAAATATTTGAAAAAAATATATGATGTAGATCTCAACAAAAACTGGCAACAAAAATTGGTTTGAAGGAGATCGAACTAGTAGTTTTTGAGATATAGCACATTTTTATCAACCGCAAATATAACTTTGTCTTTCATACAAACACTATGAAAAACAAAGTTATATTTGCGGTCAACAATATATTGTGGTATTTTGGCTAAGTGGAAGTAAGAATCCCTAATTCAGTTAAAATTGGCACGGAACCCTCAGTGCGCGAGTCCGACTCGCATTTGGCCGGTTTTTTGTAAATTAAGATTTCCCAGCGTTCATCAGACTCACTCACTCTCAACGCGACCGTTTCTGCAGCGCAAATTAAAACGATTAGCCGCCGATAACTCGTAGATGAGAGGTCAACATCAACATAAAACTGTTATGATATGGCTTTAGCGTATTTCCCCGAGGCTCGGAGGGGGCGCTACCCAGGGGAAATTTCCAGGCAGCTCTCGGTGGACTTGCTACAAGTTTTATGAACGCCGACACCCCGCGCCCGCCGTACCCATCAACTTCTTATCGTTACACATATAAACGGTGAGGGAGTAATAAGTGCCGGATAACGTAATTAAACAAGATTCGGTTGGTGACGGCTGTATTCACGATGTTTGATGTTGGAAAAATCACTGTTTAAAACTTATGTAATGACAATCATTTTGATTTTTTAGGGTTCCGTAGCCGAATGGCAAAAAACGGAACCCTTATAGTTTCGTCAAGTCTGTCTGTCTGTCTGTCTGTCTGTCTGTCTGTCCGTCCGTATGTCACAGCCACTTTATTCTGAAACTATAAGCATCACATAGCTGAAACTTGGTAGGTAGGTGTATCTTGTTCACCGCTTTCCGATTCAGATACAAAAAGTAAGAAAAAATAATATTTAAGGGGGGCTCCCATACATGTAACTAAAACCAAAAATATTTTTTTTACTCAAACCTATGCGTGTGGGGTGTCTATGGATAGGTCTTTGAAAATGACGTTGAGGTTTCTAAAACCATTTTTTCTAAAAGTGTAAGGTTTGAGATATAGACGCTTCCAAAGTGGTAAAATGGGCGTCCCCCCCCCCATCTAACTTTTGAACTAAGAAAGTGAAAATTTTGAAAAAAATATATAATGTAGATCTCAACAAAAACTTGCAACGAAAATTGGTTTGAAGGAGATCGAACCAGTAGTTTTTGAGATATTGCACATTTTTATCAACCGCAAATATAACTTTGTCTTTCATACAAACACTATGAAAAACAAAGTTATTTTTTGCTGTCACAATATATTGTGATGTTTTCGTTAAGTGAAAGTAAGTGCACCCTGAATTCAGTTAAGGGTGGCACGGAACCCTTAGTGCGCGGGTCCGACACGCACTTAACCGGTTTTTCATTATATCAGCGCATTTTTATTTGTTGATGGTAAAACAGGTTCTTCTTAGTGTAAGAAAGGAATATAAAGCATAACAGAAGACGGTTGATAAATTAGGAAATTGCTTCCTATTTATTTTAAAACTACGCTGACCAAATATCTACTAAGTGCTGACTCCGACGCTGTCCAAACATGCATGAGTGTAAGCTCGGTAAAAAAGTTGACGCACAAAGCTAAATTGACTTAACCCTCTTCAAAAGGCTTACAAATACGTCCATCCGAAGCTTTTACCTCGAATAAAACATTCATACGTTTTATTGTGATCTTTACACCTCTCACCCTTTGCATGGGACCCTTCGTTAATGCCTCCGAGTAGGTTCCTACAATCGGTGTTAAAGTTAGTCTAATTTTGTTTTTAATATTCATTATTATTAAAGTATAGTAATTTGGCAGATAAGTTTGTTTTCTATGGAAATTAGATATTAGCATAAATAATGTTGGTTATACCAAAATTATTTGGTAGCTATTAGTTTGGTAACTATTCGATTGGCTAGCTATTAGTATTAACTATATATTTTCTATTATATTAGATATAAACCGACAAGCTGAGTTACTAATTAAATACCCTAATTAGATACCGGGTCTTATTCTCTATCACCAAACGACAATTACTTACTGACTTCGGCTGATGGCACTTCACTTGCATGTATGTAGTACCAAAGATAGTACCTACTTAACTATTCAATGATATTGAAAAATTATTTGAGTTTGTCTATCAAATAAATATCTTCTGCATTCTAATTAATTAATAACTCAAGTCTCAAACGGAGCTTAGCTCATTCCCTCACGCTCGCTTGCATAATACGAGACACCAGACTCCAGGTATTATTCCGTATAAACAATTCAAGATACGGCAATTCGTTTTTATAGTCTGTTTGGGACAGCCAAGGATTAACATTTTCGCTGGATGTAAAATTTTAATTCCCCGCATGAGGGAGTGGCGGGAAAATTGACGTGTTATTGGACCCAGGCGGGGTCCGGTCCACGCGAGCACACAACTTAAATCAAAAGAACTTGACCGTTATTGCAGGATTCCAACAATATGCTCATTATTAAAAGACACAATCAATTAAATACAACCCGGCTGGTACAATGACGGTTTACTGTAATTCTGAGTCAGAATTGTAGCAATTGAGGAGATAACTTCCAAAACCTTCGTATCTCATCCTTATAAGTCCATGTATCAGTAGCTTCAATAGGTATTGAAAGAAAGAAGTGCTATGAAGAATGTGTGTCGCCTCGGAACATAGAATCCGTAAGTGTCACACTAGGCGTTCCAAATGTAGAGAGCGGCGAGTCGCAGAACCTGGCGAGAGCAGAAGTCTGCCCTCTTGGGATGCATTACGAAAGTACTAAACTCTGAGATCGATATAGTCACCGTATCAAAAGCTCCAAACAAGCTGATAACGACTCAGCAGCTCTGTTAGACTCCAAGTCTTGTAAGTGAATCGAGCGTTTCAGGTAAAAGAACCTAGAATTGCATTAGGCATCCCAGGAGTGGACGGAGAGTCGCATTTTCCAGTCCCAACGGACGCATTACTGGAGTACTAGTCTGAGGTCGATACCAGTTAGCTATAGATATTTATTAAGGGTAGCACTTACTGTGCTACATACTCTTACTAAACTGGTGTGATTGTTAGCATCGCATTGAAATCGATATGAAAAACAATCAAACATCAATGTCAATGTTGTGAAGCCGGCGACGTTGACCTGTGACCTTTTGTCATGTGGTAAAAAGGTAGACATAATGTTATGCTAAGAACTACGCCGAGTGAAGCCGCGGGCGGAATGTTTGTACCTATTTTATAGTCCGTCCGAACTTCACGTATCATTTGTTAAATAATGTCAGTCCTAGTCGTCGCAACGCGGCAGAGAGCGAGCCAAACCGCGGGCGCGACCGCGGCTGGTCACTGATAAAACGTTGATATTAGGGCGCCGCGACCGCACCGCAGCGCAGCGCGTCCATCACGGCCGCCGCGCGTCGCCCGCGCTGATGCGCCGCTATTCATTACACTCACAAATACCCAGGTACCCGCTAAATCCGGTGACTGCGAAACGGTTTATTTATAACTATACATAACAATGTACCTGTCAAGTATCACCTCCAGTCGATATTTAGAAAGTAAATACTTACATTTGTTTAGTTTCGGTTTCTTTCAGCGTACATATGTTGTATGCATTAGTCATTTAAACACCTACTTTCCATTTTAATAATATCAACCGATGATTACAGTACGGTATAATAACTACCTATGGCTAATAATTAGTATATTGCCTGCTCTAAGAAAATACGTGTGTTTGTGTTGTAACCAAATCAGAGACAGAGGTAAAAAAAGTTGCTTCAGCTAGAATCCATACCTACTTAATATTTTAAAGCTGAAGAGTTTGTTTACAGCCGCTAATGTGATGAAGTTACTGGACCCACTTGAAAAATTTTTGTGTTAGATAGCTTATTTATCGAGGAAGGCTTTAGGCTGTTAAACATCACGCTGCGACGGCAGGGGTGGCAGCAAACTCAAAACGCGCGGCCGCAATCGCGGGGGAACCGCTAGTCTACTAAATGTATAAAAATAAGTCGGGTTTTCCTTCCTGCTGACGCTATAACTCCATTTCCACGGTTTTGCATTCGTCGGAAAGGTCTCGGGCTCCGTGAGTGAGGTTTATAGCAAAGAAAATTAGCATAAAACGGGGCCGGGACGGGACGGGGCTGGGGGCGAAACGAAGTTCGCTGGGATCGCTAGTTAGATATAAAGATGCGTCCGCCTGTGACATGAATCGCACTTGCATTTTATGCACACTAATTTAGTTTAATTTCCATAGCTACCATGAGTATAAATTGTTTAATGCATGGTTTCATCATCACTAAAACAATAGTAGGAGAGGAGATCAAATACTTACATTCTAAGCATTTGTTCTACGGAGGGGTTACTTTGTCCAAGTCTGTCTGTCTGCCGCGGGGGTAATTTTGAATCCAGTTTTCAGCAGTAAAATCCACAAGCTTGAAATGAAGACACGATACCATATATTCAAGTCTCCAAAAAAAACTATGTAAACGTGAAAACGTATACACTACACTAAGACGGTATTTTGATAAGACTTTCAAGAAATAAATATATAGACATTTATGTAGATTCTAGGAATGTAGCTAGATTAAATGCAAGTATGAAGAAATTGTTGTTATACTCGTAGTTAGCATTTCTATCTATGCTCTTATGGGTTTCTTAAAGTTTTAAAAGATTTGAATGTGGCACGCACCTCTGAATTAAAATTAAATTTATGCTTTTTACGATTATGGAGGAGAGGCAGAAGGTGTTCATTAGTTACCTAAATAGGCAACTTCCTAAGATCTAAGTTGTTTAAAAAACATGTGCTCAAGGTTTCCTTGATGATAGTGTATAAACGGTAAACTTATGTTTTTAATGTAGTTTGGGGGTGTATCTTACTATACACATGTATGTAGAGTTTGAATTATCTCATTTAGAAAATAGCAATATGACAAAACATTCGTCAAATGAATGTCGCGATAACAAGCATTTTTTAAAGAATAAATCTTACTCGCTAAAACAATAAAACAGGATACTTCGTTCCAAACTTACCTTTCAGCGATCTAGGTTTTGCTTGTTTACGTCGTGACATCCTTTCGCATCCACGTGGCACTTCAAAAAGTTTTTCGATCCACCGGAACGTGGTGAGGCATGATTTGAGTGACGTATAGTCCGGCTGCACCGATAAAGTTTCGCGAAAGTACAGATCGGGGGTTGCAGGAGCGGGTAGACGCGGCGCCCTAACCGCGCGCGCGGAGGCACTGGCGCCCAACAAGTGGCAATAACAATACGGAGCCCGCCGCGCAAACTCGCAAGGCACGCTGATCCTTGCAGTTTCTTGGAAACTTGTGCAACTTGTGAAGAGTTTGTACAGACTTTTTGGACTAGAAAACTATGTAGCGTCTCAGTTTGTTCGCACAACGATTATTGACTCGCGTTGGATATAACTTTTGGTTTGGCTAACCAACAAGTAGATAGATACCTATACCATGTCTATGTATTACATATAAGTTTATTCTTAGTGTCGTGCAACCTTACCATCACCTGCACCTGCACCAGCGGAACTTTACCATCGAGTATATAAGTTTAGATATCAATCTAGATATCAATAAATGTTTTTGACGTTGTTCATACAATAACTTTGCAAGGTATTTGACGGCTTTGCTGTCAGGTGTTACCGAGTAAAAATCAACTTTGTCAGACAAGGATTCGAACCCTGTATGTGTCTTACGCAATTCGGGCGTCTATACCACTCAAATATCGTAAAAATAATATGTATTTCCTTTGTGGGAGCAATCTCGCAATATTAATGATGTGACGCATTGGGTAACGCAGCCTACGCGTTGAAGAAAGCAATTGCAAAAATTCAACTGACATGGTACGCTCTATACAAGTGCATTTTTTTATTAATATTACAATCGAAATCTACAAAACAAAACAAAACGTGTAGTACATACAACAAAAAATAATGTAGATCGAACAAAACGCAGTGTCAATATCAGCTGTCAAGTTGTCAATGTCACCTGGGCTGGATTGAATGTCACACAAATATACGGAAGTGTTTCTTTCTTTTCACAATTAGCGGTTTATTTATAAAATTTAAGTGTATGTAACTAATATAACAATATAAATAAGCAGCAATGGACTTACCCTTTGAAGTGAGTATAAATTTTAAGTGTAAAATACTCCTGATGAGTAGTTTTTCAATATTTTTATACTTTTCTTTGTTCGTGTTTTACATCATATTTTTTCACGTGATTCCGAATACGTATCTATATTTTTCCTATTAGTTTGTAACGTCAATAGCACAATATTTTTGGTCTGAACCTTGAATTTAATTGGGCTTGTTAATATCCTAAGTAATTAGTGTCTAAACTTCATATTGTTGCTAACAAGTTTCTAATAGAAACAATTTGAATCAAAGTAAATGTAAATGGGTATTTTGATGAATGAAATCCGTAGCTAGTTCTATAAATTCACGATAGCATCATACCTTTAATTTACTTAAATATATCTTATTTCAGGTTTTGGTTTACCTGTTCAAATATTTGCCAAAGTCAGATAGAAAATCGGCAAGTGAAACATGCCGCTCCTGGTACCTTGCTGCCAATGACAACTGTTTCTTGAAGAATAAAGTAGCAGTGTTTTACAAGTCTATGCTCAATGACGAAGAATCTTCACCAACAAGTATATTTGAAAACTCTTCTATAACTTATTACAACTACCTGTTCAATGAAGTAGAAATATCAAATAAAGTCAATGGATTTTGGGATAAATTGGGAGAAAATATCAGATCACTGACACTGAAAAACTGTGATGTATGTGAGAAAGTGTTTGTGTACATATTGCAAAGATGTCGAAACTTAGAAACACTCAATGTTCAAAGTTGCAAGGAACTCTTTATGTCTGGTTGTTTATTGGAGGGTAAAACAGAAGGTCTGTTAGTTGAGAGCTTTGACCATTTAAAATCCCTGAGCTTGTCTGGAAACCAATACCTGACTGATGCCTTGTTTAATAGGTTTATTACAGCAGCACCTTCATTGGAAGAGTTAAATTTATCAGGCTGTTCTCTGCAATTTCATTTAGGGCTTGTGAAGAAATTCTATCCACCTGGCACTGACATTTTCAAAAATCCATCTGAAAGCGTTCTAACTTTCTTTTTTGTGCAGAGGTTTATTACATCTAGAGCTCCAAATATTAAAAGATTGTTATTTTCAAACACTCTCATCGATGGTGCAGCTCTAAAGTCGCTATCTGAAGTTGAAAGCTTAAAATTGGAAAGGCTTGAAGTACATTCTTGTGACCAGTTGACCAATACTGGCATCTTATCGCTAACTACACACCAAACAAGTTTAATAGAACTTGATATTGGACTTTGCAGCAGAGTTACCGATCAATCCCTGGTGTACATTTGCAAAAATCTAAAGAATTTGGAATATCTCAACATTCAGAGATGCCGCGCTGTAACTGATTTAGGTATTGCTGAACTAAAGCACCTGAAAAAAATTAAGTCCTTAAATATTTCACAATGTGAACTAATTACCAAAGATGGTCTCGAAAATGGCATATGCGGTGAAAATAATGTACTTGAAGAATTAGATATCCATTCACTTAATTTAGATCAGACTGCTCTAATCATGATTTCAGAGAAATTACCGAAATTACGGTCTTTAGACATCAGCTACTGTTTCAATGCTGTAACAGATACATCAATCCAGGTTATATTCAAGAATCAGATACACTTGCAGATCTTGAGAATGAGTCATTGTGATAAGGTATCTGACGCTGGATTAACTGGTATGGGAAAAGTGAATGAGGAAACTAGTAGTGATGACCCAATAATGTCTAATTATGATGAGTCTGCCCATCATCACAGAATTCACTTAGGATCCAGAGCTGAGGAGGAGATTGTTAGAGATGCTCGCCGAAAGCGTGATGTAATGCTAATGTGCGAAAAGCTGTCATTGGACACTTACACTGGATACTCTTTAGCACGCCTAAGATGCCTTCAAGAGCTGGACATCAGTGGCTGCAATAGAATAACCGATGTTAGTTTAACCTATGCATTTAACTTCAAGGAACTTATCAATTTGAACCTGAGCAGGTGTCAACAAATAACCCACGAGGGTATAGAACACCTAGTCAAGAACTGTCCGAGCATAGAGTATTTTAATTTAATTGATTGTTACAATTTAAAAGATGAAGCTGTAAATGAAATAGTAAAAGGTTTAAGGAGACTACAACAACTCGAGCTAAAGGTAATTAACCATTAGAGCCTTATCAACCTGGTGGGATGAAAGCGTGTCCGCGACGAATCCGCTGCGCAACCGCTCCGCCCGAAACACGCCCGCATCCCGCTAGTGTGATAAGATAAGGCCTTCAGTGTCATACTTTTTTATGTATATTCTAGCATAGCGGTCGGTTCCCAGCGACTTTGACCAAGACCATACGTTTTCGTATGTCTTATACCGTGATGTTTTATGGCCTACTAGCTTTTGCCCGCGACTTCGTTCGCGTGGACTTCAGGTTCGTCCCGTCTAGTAGCGCAAAAAATGTGTTTTTTTACGACCTCACATTAGAAACCTCAAAAATTGTAGCCTATATGTTATTCTGATGTATAAGCTATATTGTGGTAAAGTTTCATTCAAATCCATTCAGTAGTTTTTACGTGAAAGAGTAACAAACATCCATACATCCATACAAACTTTCGCCTTTATAATAGTAGTAGGATCTACAGCTTACCTAACCTGATAAAAAAGCTATAGATATATAGCTATAAATATTTTTTTCAAATCGGATCAGCAGGTCCTGCGATACGTTCAAACAATCAATCTCTTATAATATTAGTAAGATACTTTTAGCAGCTAGTTAGTTATATGATATCTGTTTTCTTTGGTGACGTTCGCTATTTCTGTGATCCCGAGTTCAATATCCGTTCGAGTCAAATAGACGACGCGGTTCCAGCCAAGGTTGCCGAATCCACTTTACCATCTTCAATCAAAAATAGCTTGCAGGCACCACGCAAAACGCCCGTTTTGCGTGTCAATCGCGTCACTTCAAACGTAAACTGACTACTGACAATGCATGCGACTAATTCTCCTTAAACGCAATAGTAACTTATTTTGTATCATAGGAATTCTCGTCTTTTAACTTTCAACATCTTTTACAGGGCTGCAATCAACTAACGGACAAGACGCTGGAAGCTATCCAAACCTACTGCCGGAAATTGAAGGTTTTAGATGTCCAAGGATGCCGTAATATATCGCCAGAATTGGCATGTTCGATCGGCACTTTACCAACATTGCATACAGTGCTGATGTCTAAGCCTGGACCTTATGTTACGGATGGACTGAAGAACCGATCTGCGGCCCCAACGTTTTTACCAGCTCTGATGCGAAAATTACGCTTACACTAAGTCGGTACACATGTTTTTATTTAATAGAAGATAAACTTGGGTAGAACTGAACTTTAGAACAGAAAGAAAGGCTAGCTAGACTATTGACGATTGATTAAAGGGTATAATGGCCCATTTACACGAGGCCAGTAGCACTAACGCCAGCAAATAAGAAACCGTTCTATTTCATTGGACTGGCTTCGTCCACAGGCTTGGGCCCGTCCAATGCACTGGCCTGGCTCTATTTTCACGAAGCCAATACTGGCCTGGCTTATTGGACTGTCTCGTCTACTGGCCTCGTGTAAATGGGCCATAATTGTAACATAATATAACCACACTCACAACGATGATCTTTCTGGCAATTATCTTCTCGTTTTATTCGGGTGTTCACGCTCATAACATATCGAGGTATCTGGCGCCTAACCACTTTACATCGAAAACAGCTTGCACAAAACGACACAAAAACGGGCACTACGGAAAAAAGACTATGCAACCTGCAAGCGCTTTTGGCTCTTAAAGTGATTACGCGGCGGTGGCTTCGATGGTACAAAAACACTTATCACTTATGTTGTGTGTTTTTTTTATACCAGATATAAATTCTTATGCCATACTTTATACATTGTGTAGTGATAAAATACAACCTTATGCAATTCTCTTTGACGTCTCGATTCCGTTATTATATTCTGTTATGATGGGTGGCCTATAAACTAGGTTTTATCAGCTAGTAAGTAGGAACTTGTTACATTCAATATTGTTTCTGCTGTCGGTGACTGTTCGAAATCATCGTTGCATTACTTATTAAGGTCCGGGCCCACAACACCGTACTATACACTATGACAGTGCTATCAGACACGAAAAGCAACGCGATACGCTCTACTTTGCCCACTGAACGGATCTACAGCGTTCTGTCTCACCGTGATATGGAGCGAGAGTGAGAGCGTACATTACACGCGACGGTCGGTGGTCGGACAGTTGGTCGGCGACGGAACGGTCTAGTGGGAACAGTGTTAGTTTTAATGCAAAGATTATTATTCTACTTGGCACGTACCTAGCACGGTCATGGTATTCTACAGTGTAGTAGGCAGAAAACTTTACTGCCAAAAAAGTAATGCGTCAAATTGTCAAGTGATGGTGTTTTAACTGATCGCGATATTCTGTTAGTTAATTTTGCTTGACTGTTCACAAAGAGATTATTATAGCACAAGTCTCGAGATTAGTGTATTCATTCTAGATTTCAATGTATGGGCAAAACGGCAAAATTTATAATTTTAGTTTGTTGCTGCTGTGTTATAGCTCTAAGTGAGTACATTATAGAACACAACTCTCCCACCCCCCCAACCCGCCGCTTCACCCCTCCCCCCCTTGATAAAGGTCCCAAATTTCATATTTCCTCTATTTTCAGGAAAACTATACAAGCTAGGACAAAATGGTCAAGGACTAAATTATTTGTCAATAAATTACCTACAAATAAGTATTAACATTCATTTTGATACGAGTTATAGTTTTTAAGCTATGGAGCATCAAAGAGTACTAAAAATTATCGCTTAGCAGAAATACAACATTTAACACAAAATAAACAATATAATTTATAAATTTTGACAAGAAATGCGTTTCTGTAGTACTTACCTGTCTAAAACAAATCAGTATCGTCATTGTTATCTTCTAAAGGTTTGTCGAATCTACTAAGGCCCCAATGTCTGCATATGGTGGAACAACGGAATGCACCTTTAACTCATCCACATACTTTTCTGTAGCCTTTTTTGCAGCTGCTTGATACTATTTTCAGTATCAACTGTAGAGCTTGATCAAAGTATGCATTGAATGCTGACAAGCTGAAAAAGGTGGTCTTTTCATAATAACACCGTATTGTTCTTGAGAGTTGGTCAAGAAGTGAAGTTGAAGTACCTAAATGTTTCGTAACACGATTATACTTTTTTCGGTTTGCTTAGCCCCATACTATGCAAGAATATATTTTTCTCCTGCCTTTTTACCTCCTCGCGTTAGGCATCAGGAGTTATTGTATCTTGCAAGTCGATGTTATATGTTATTGAATAGACTGAACCTTTCCTGTGCCTTAGAATGCCGATATTATGTAGTACATCGAAAAGACATTGTCGTAGTGGTTGGGCAAGACATTGATCTGTTGGTTCTTTTACTGGGACTGACTCCATCACGTAAGAATATATTCTACTACATCTGCATTCTACAACAAAGGAAAGGTTTAGTCTTTCCTGTTTGGTAAAAAGACCGAGTTGAAAGATACAATAAACGTTTAAAATAACCCGGATGCCTCACGCAAGCAGATAGAAGAGGCAGGAGAAAGATATATTCTTGGATAGTATCATAGTAGGTACCTAAAAGTATAAACGATATACGAGAGGTCCACTTTTACAAAAACATTGATCTGAAGAACAATACAGTAGTGATATTATCAAAGTTTGCATCTTCAGGAGCTGCTTGTCAGATTTCAACACATAGGTACTTTTCATCAAGTATTATGGCGAGCAAATTTATTCAACCCAGAAAACTGAAGCTGGAAAAAAATTGTAACTTCGTACCCTAAATACCAAATAGGCACCAGCTCCACAGTAGATACTGAAAATAGTATCAAGCAGCTGCAAAAAAGGCTACAGAAAAGTATGTGGATATGTCAAAGCTGCATTCCGTTGTTCCACCATATGCATACATTGGGGCCTTAGTAGATTCGACAAACCTTTAGAAGATAACAATGACGATACTGATTTGTTTTAGACAGGTAAGTACTACAGAAACGCATTTCTTGTCAAAATTTATAAATTATATTGTTTATTTTGTGTTAAATGTTGAATTTCTGCTATGCGCACATTTTTAGTACTCTTTGATGCTCCATAGCTTAAAAACTATAACTCGTATCAAAATGAATGTTAATACTTATTTGTAGGTAATTTATTGACAAATAATTTAGTTCTTGACCATTTTGTCCTAGCTTGTATAGTTTTCCTGAAAATAGAGAAAATATGAAATTTGGGACCTTTATCAAGGGGGGGAGGGGTGAAGCGGCGGGTTGGGGGGGTGGGAGAGTTGTGTTCTATAATGTACTCACTTGGAGCTATAACACAGCAGCAACAAAATAAAATTATAAATTTTGCCGCTAAAAAATCTAGAATGAATATACTAATATTATCAACGACATCACTAACACGTGATTCATTAATTACTATTAATTTGATAAACTAATCTCTAATTGACATGTTTTTAAATGTAACTAGATTACTTGAATTTGTCTACGCAAGTCTTTAATAAAATAGCTGGAGTTTGCTCGTTGCTGTTATCTGCTATTGTTTTAGAAAAATATCCAATCAACCGTCTGTGATAGAATGTATTGACAGTTGCGTATTTCATAGAGAAATGCTAATCAATCATAAATTATTTATTTTAAAAATCGTGAAGGATTATAGTTCGGCATTTCAATCCGGAATTAAAAGCACAATATAAATGTGGCTGGTCAGTTTGCAAGAGACGACGCGAATTTACCTTGTTTTCAAAATACGTTACGTTAGGCGAAGTCCATAGCCCATGTTGTAGACATTTATGCAAAAAATCTGTCCAGGCACTACAATTTCGTCATGTGATCGGTTTGGAGATCACATATTGCACGGATTGCACCGCGTATAGATAGTGCCATCCACTAAGGCGCGCGCCACTCACTTTTGATTGAGGAAAACGCGAGGTGCGGGGGTGGGACAAATATTCATATATAATATTTGACGATTATATTAATTATATTGGCAAAAGCTCTAAAGACGACAGATCAACGACAAACGGTAGCGCGCGCCTTAGTGGATGGCACTATCTATAGTGCATTCGTTTATCAGTCCAGTCACAAACAGACATTCTGTTAAGGGAGCATTTTTTTTAATGTTAAGCGTCATAATTTACCATTACAATAAATTTTATATTTGCTAATTTATTTATTTTTTTCTGCTTATGTTGTTGTATTAATTTTCTAAGGAAATTGTTAGTCTTACTGTGATATCATTATTTTGAATGTATTAATAAGCTGTACAAATCATTTGAATAAATTATTGAATCACCAAAATGGTTTTATTAATTTATAGTCGCTAAAAATAAAATAAATAGTTAATATTCAATACATTTATTTAAAAATAACTTATTATTAAATATAGGTATATCTTATATACTTTTAATTACACACTAACAAACTTTGTTCATAATAAGATGATGGTGAAATGTTATGTACACTGTATATAGTGAGTGAATTTACATAGGCATATGCTTTGAATAGTTACCACAATAGTGAGTAATTTTATTAAAAGAGATTATCCAATGGCATGGAATTTAAAGCATACTGAGGTGTATTTTTGATAAATTAATTTTACATTAAAATATGACGGACATACATATGTATATTTTGTAACATTTTCAATAAACCGAGTAGCTGTTTCAAATAAATAATATAGAATATGCCCAACACCACTCGCATCATATTGCTTTGTTATAATTAATTAAGACTGCCTTGTACGACGAGAAAAAACATGATGACGTGATAATGACTCTTTTCATATAACTTTTATCTAAAACAAATTAAAATAACAATCAATCCACTTGACAAGACGATACATTTAAAAGAAATCCACAGACGATTGAAACAAAATAAAGTTCAAAATGCAATTTAATAATACTTTTTAAAATATTGGCATTTCTGTAAGAAATTAATGATTTTCATATACTGATGAATGAGGCATAGGCATGAGTTAGTTTTATCAAAACGTAACTGAAAACCGATATGACTTACATATCGATATCATATCGATGCCCTTAACTACGTAACAGTTATTATAAAAACTATAAAACCGATGCAAACGCAAAACTTATACTCGGATACAAGTTATGAAAAACCATAACGGTACGACATAACGCAAACTACGCAAAACTATATCGTAGCCGAAACTTCGTTGGCTCTCCATATTCGCGCCGTCCCTTTTACTCGCGCATGCTTAAATAGGAGTACAAGAGATGAAGCGAATATGATATCGGTATCGCTGTCGGTCGGTGATTATCATCTTCCTTAGTGTATTTGCAAAAATGAACGTAATATCATTGCAGTAAGGTTGAGTTTTCACTGTAACTTGTAATGTTTGTTATTGCTTGGTGTATTTGGTGACATATTATGTAAATATTTTTTAGTTTTGGCGTGTCCTTGACCTCGAGTGGCACGTGCGTGCTGTGGTCGATTTGTTTATTGCTAAGATCTTTGTTTGTTGAATGTTGATGATGCAATTGCAAATTAGTGCAGTATCGTATATCAATAATTAGTGTTAATAGACGTTTAATTAGGTGTAGTATTGTATATTATAAATCCCGGGATAGTTTCATCTGATATCTATATCTGAAAACGGATATTGATATCGATACGCATACTACACATCGGTTATATAACGGTTTGCCTAGAAAAACGAAAACGCCCATGCTTAATGAGGCATAAATATTCGACACCTAAAACTACATACGTGTAAAATCATTGTTGAATAAATATACTAGCTACTTCTGAAAAAAGCAAATAAAGAAATAACAATCCAAATCAACATGTATTGTTTCGAGACTTTGAAATAGATGCGATATTTATGAGTAGTTAGTATATCTTTCTTAACTATCCTGTGTTTACATAGGTACATAATATATAGGTACAATTGATAACATTGACATATTATGATCTTACCACAAATTAATATTGCATTTACAGCACGTCCAGCCTTAATTATCCAAAAGAATGATGGCAATAAAATATTATTTTTTTGGGTCAAATTAGTAATGATAACTACAACAACCACCTTAATTTGTGTACCAATATCAAGTGAATTTATGTAGGTAGGTTTAAAAATTCGCGGAATATATGAAATTCGGAGCCTTTCTTTTGTACAAATTAAGATAACGTATCAGAGGAATAAAGAGAAATGCATCCGTACGGTTAACCATTTCTCTTGTTATTTGTGAAATATGTGTTTTCACAACTGGGGCAGTTGTCTCAACATTACGTCAGGTTTTGAAAACAATCATCATAAGAATGAACATATAATGCTTAAATGCAGCTTGTTAAGTGTAATGTATTTTCTAATTCAAGAACAAACCGAATGCTCTCCGCGCGCTACAGTAATCATGATAATAGTGTGGACAACTACCCTTCCATAAATAATATAAATTTAAAAACTCATTACATAAAATTCGAAAACAGTCATACTGCTTTTTAATCACAAAAGGGCATGCACCTTAACAAATTAGTACAACTGGGGACAATTCGAGTAATAGCCTAAATTTCGTTTTTAAATTTCACATCTTCGGCTATTCAAATATTATGTTATAGCAATATTGCGTAAATACACTGTATGAACAATATTACAAAAATGAATTAGTTTTACGTTTCCCAATCCTCGTTTATAAAAGCTACTTATACTTTTAGTCGTATTCCGGGCACAGTCTATCCATTGCAGTCAACAATATCTCCAGTTCCACCCAATAATAACATTTACATTTTTCTAATATTATCAGTACAGTATACTAGCTACTTTTAAACTACCTAATCTTAACTTGTATGGTTTTTTAAGAAATCTAGGGTCGCTATTACATTATTCATGATGTCATCAGTAGGTACTTATAAATACTGATCGATATGATAAATATTGCAGTCACAATTCTACTGGGAACAAAAGATGGTCACAATGTTAAAATATTACAGTTATTAGGTAAGTATACAAAAAACTAAATAGTTAAACTTTAATATGCATCAATGTTTTATAAGGCACTAAAAGCAGAAATTGCTATATAAATGTGATGTTTGTTTAAGTTAAATAATTTATACAGACTATTTATCATTATATTTTTTATAGTACAATTTTGTAACTATTGGACTAACTCTTAGTTTACTTTGTTAAATCACAACTGAAAAAAAAAACAGTAATGCTTAAATTATCTTACTTATAAAAGTAAAATGAGTAACAAATAAATTCATTCTTCTCCGAGTAAATTATTTTAAACTTATATTCAAAATCAACAATGACTGACCATGTGATCTACTACGACCACACGAATTTAAATAATAAATTTTGAAACTGTACATAATCGTTTAATACAATGGCTACATAAATTTGGACTACATTTCTAATGAGCAGTTTGCACCAGTTACGGCCGATCAGGCTCTAATTAGTCGAGTCGGTGTTTTTTTTTTGCTAGTGCGTTTCCTCCTGCGCGGGCGCAGGCGCGCGGCGGCATCTCAGGGGCGCGAGCTCATGGGCGACTGCAGAGTCACCTGCGGTGTATTCAGCGTCGACCCGTCCGGGATGGGGGACACGCACGCCTCTTGAGAATTGTCACCCTCCAGATCTGGCATAGTTATATACTCAAAGTCTGGAATATTCCCTGTATAGGATATTAGCTGATTTCCCTCAACTGAAAGTCACCCAAGAAAAATATATAGTCAGTAAGTTGTTCATAACTTATCGTCATAATTGGCCGGTAACCAAAGCGGTATCAAGAATGCACATGTCACCGTAAAATTTTGAATACCGTTAGATTATAATTTCTCGCGATATTGTAAGCTGTCGACACTCTCGTTATATTGTCAACTGTCATAAGGCTGCCCCCTGATTGGTCGGACTTACAGATGGTCGTCCTGTGTCCTTGAAGTGCAACCAATCAGCGCTCAAGGTGCGTTATCCCTCGCATGCCATTAAAAAAAATGATTGCATTAAATTGTAAACAGTATGCTAAGGTTCACAATCAATCGACAGTTTACAATGTCGCGAGAGAGTCTATTTCCTAACGATATTTAAAATTTTACGGTGACACATACATCATAAAATAAGAAAAATAAAGTAAAAAAAAGCTGCTGTAATGAAGCCATACAGAAAATTATTAAAAATAGTAGAGTGGCTATTTTTAGTAACTTTGTGCTTTTTGGTACTCCGATGTTATGACGTAAATATTCTTGTCAGAAAGTTTTATCAAATTTTGCCAATATTATATAAAATATATTAAATCAATAAATAAATAAGAACAAATAAATAAAAACCATGCGAAAATCATAAAACAAGTTAACAATATTATATTATTATTATTGTTCAACAACTACACCCACACCAAATGCAGCATCATAATTATGATCTTCACATCGTTATTTATAAAATATAAACTGTAAATACTTATCTGTATAATACAACATAAATTACGATCTATATTCTACACTAAAAAGCATTCTGTTTTGTCATGTGGATAAACAGCCTAAAACTCGTCGATTATTGAAGATTACAATTATGGCAGTATTAGTTATAAGTTTTTTTTTTGGGATCTAAAAGCAAAATAAAACCTGTGTATACGGTGGAACGGTAAGCACTGACCTAACTTATGACGGTAGAAAAAGGTGATTATATCGCCAATTTTGGCAATTTATATAAACCTAGCTATAAATGTATGTAGTTACTTACTATAAATATTTATACAATAGAGATAAGGGCCATGCCCTTTAACTATACTATTATCTGATCATTTTAATATAACTTTATCCTAATACAAAATACTACGAATCAAATTATTCTACCCATTATTATATAGCAGCTAATTCAAGCATGGTGTCAAAAAATATATCATTTGTAGCAAATAAAAATGGTAAAGTTGTTTGATATGCAAAAAACAAAAGCTACAGTTTATCTAAAATAATACTCAATTTTAATTAGGAAGGAGCTAATTATAGGAGGAGCTAATTAGGAGCTATAATAAAAAAAATTTGAACAAAAATTAAAGACGGGTAAGCATTAAAGACGAACGAGCATTGAAAGGTAACCTTTCGATGCTCTGTATTTTAGATTACTGAAATAAACGTCTTTTTACTTTTACTTTACTTTAAATAGATGGCAAATCGACGTAATACGATTTTCATACATACTGTAATATAACTGGAAACGAGATACGTAATGCTAAAAAATCAGCGACAAATTTGCCATGACGGAAAAAAAGTTAACTACTCAATTTTCTTTTGATCCCGGAACCGGTCAGTATTGCTGCCTAAGTAATTATTATAATAAGCAGTACAAACTACATTCGAACCGTGCACTAGGTAAAAGTTCAAAGTGCAATATTATTAGTACCGTCTTCGTCCGTACACAGGGTCTCCGCGTGTTCTTCGCCACCGCTTACATTGGTTATTTCACCTTTCTGCTTCTTTGCTTTAATTAATAATAAAACATATCTATAGTATACTTAGATGATATTACAAGTAACCGTTAATTATTATAGATCTATCTTATCCAATTATCCATCAAACATCCCGCACACATACGTCATGTCGCGACGATTTTACTTAGAAGATTTAAACTTTTGTACGTCATTGTTATGTGCTTTGTGTGCGAAAGTCATCCTAAAATTATATGTATAGGTATATCATAATAACGAACATAGATCCTTAAATAGCTTAACAATCTTAAAGAAAGTTCGGCTTATATTGTCATAACATAAATTCCTTTCATACTTCACACAAATTCCTGTCAATGGATGTGCACCTAGCACTTAGTTTTAAAGAAAAATCTCATAACATCGCATTGAAAATTAAACGGCGAATAATTTTTCTTTAATACTTAACAAAATTTTGATGGTAACACGTGATAGTAGTAGCTGTAATTCATTTATACAATGTGTTGAGATCCAGTTAAAGGAATAGTTTATCACTAAAACCGCTTCCGCTGCTGCCGCGACATCACAACCGATTGTCCGTCACTAGTTTTTAACCACCACAATAACCCCATTACCGAAAACATCCAATTCGTCATTTAAAATGTCTTAACAAATTTCTTGCAAAAATCTTGAAAGTTGAGTAGCAGTAGTAACAGGCTACTTGGCAGGTGAGGCCTCACAGTTACCGATCAGCCAATCAAAATCAATCATCGGATACTGTTTGGTTGTATCATCTACAATTAACATAAACGTTAATAAAACTTTGAAATTATTTTATGTCCTAAAAACCTCTTTTATCCTGTTATTGTAAGGCGAAGAGTAGCGTAATTAGTAGGAAGTGCAGGTATAGAGTAGCACAGAAAATACTTTGGTATTACAATTGGCATATCCGAGATTTTAGGTTAAAATAATTAAATATTCTGTAGATATTGTTTGTTTCAGGTGTCATGGATCGGAATTAAAATACAAAATATGCAGAGTACGTACCCAACCATAAGTCGTAGTAGTGATAAGTTTTAAGTTACATAAAAATGTAATACCAAGTTCCACAGCTGTTTTGTATAAGTTTTAGATGCAATGTATTTTTTCTTTCTGCTTTCTTATGGAGTTTCGGTGTTATAATTAAATTTAATATCAAATGCACCCTATGATATCAAGGATAAAGAAAGGCAGGAGAAATTAAAACTATATTGTCAACTTACCACCATTTGACGTTTTCGCCCTATCATCCATAGCAGGGTAAGACAGCCCATAGAAAGGATCATCTGATCCAAATAGCTGAAAGAAAAATAAAATTGATTTATAAAATCATATCTTTTTTCTAAATCATGCATGACACGATGAATGGACACCCCCATTGAGTAGCGCCAAAAAGCCCGAGATATCTGGAAGTACAGATTAGTTATGTTAAAATCACAAATTTTGCAAAATTCAATTTTGTTTATCAAGCAAAACAATAGAGACTCGGCAAAGCATTAAGTAATAAATAATAGGAACTTTCTTGTTTCAGACTGTAAATAATATTATTAAGTATGATATGAGTGAATGACGCAAGCATATCATTCACTCATCTGAGCTGCCAACAGCAGTTATTCAAGAGGGCAGAAATTATCCAAGCAGAGATATATTCTTTAAGGAAAAGCTGTAATCATATTGACATTTCTCGTACTGAAGATTGAACTAACTCTTGGCAAGCTCGGGCTTAAATTAGAAACTTATTTTGTTAACTATTTTGATGTTACAATGACTATTATCAATTTACAAAGCACTTAATTCTAATGAATCGTGGCAGTAGTCAAGGCATGACAAATACACATGAATTCGTTATCCAGTATAAGAATGTTATAAAAATATAATCATACAGTTGTGTAAATTTCAACCCTTTTTATAAATGTTTAACAGTAGCTATATCAGTCAAAAAAGATAACGTTACGCGAATACATTATGAGTCACAATAAAAAGTAAATAAAAGTGTAATTAATTCAACTAAACACATATTTTAATCCATTTCACTATTTATATCTCCCTCTTCTCTATATTTTAACTAGATAAAAATATATTTAATCAACTGGAATCCATTTATAGAAAGGCAGAAAGTAGTTCATTAGAAATATTGAAAATGAGATGATATTATACGAACAACAGCACATCAAGCTATGCATTGCGGGATATCAATTGCTAATATGTAAATATAATTTCGATTTTTGTTATATGATTTTGCAACCGAAAATGCATAGTCGGATGTGCTGGCGAGTGTACACTATATCAACAATCTCAAATATTACATAATAATACCGTACACAAAATTATATTAATGTTGTACACTCCAATACATTACTAGGCTAAACAACGAAATTCATATATTGAAATAATGGACATATTATTATAGTTATTCCAAATGATAATTTAATAATTTTGACAAAATCTTTACAACTAAAATAAGACATGTGTTTACTATTTCAAGTACACAGGGCGCACTGTGAATACTTAAGTGTAGCCACAAATTGAAAGCCTTCAAAATAAAACCAATTACCGTGACAGATCTTTACAACAGGGATAATGGTATAATTATTCATTAAATGCTTTTAGTAGCACATATTGC
The DNA here is from genome assembly GCA_963584085.1 of Pyrausta aurata. Classification (NCBI taxonomy): domain Eukaryota; kingdom Metazoa; phylum Arthropoda; class Insecta; order Lepidoptera; family Crambidae; genus Pyrausta; species Pyrausta aurata. The sequence continues at coordinate 9,017,243 of OY757252.1, forward strand.
TAAATTAACAAAATAAGACTTGACCGGACAAGGAGTAAATAAATATGTACGATGTTTGTAACTATGTAAGCATTAGTTCCAAACGCAATTGACAAAATAATCAAGTACTGTCAATGTTTTTCATTAGCATTGAAAACAACATCCCTATTCTATGAACTTGATCATTAACGAAATGATTACGTAGCTACACTTATGAATTTCAGATGCACCTAGTGCTTCAGCCTTCACTAAAAATATTGCAGTCTTTGTTGCAGTATTTTATTATTACCAGCTTAATGATAAAGTATAATAATTTTATGTACCTTGTTGAACGAGCTTAGTTCAGAAGATCCTGCAATCATTTTGTGATAATTTGTTGACGTATCCACCTTTTTAAATAAGTAACACATTTTCGTTAAAGAAAAAACTTCATTCATAGTTAGCAGTTATAAATATCTGAAGAACTCAGACGTGGTTCATTTGCTGGCAAGCATTTATTGTTTCCCAGATACCACACTAAAAAGATTGATTGACAGCATACTTTAAAAGTGGCAAGGGCTGTCAATTAAGGCTCCATTCGGAGACATGAAGGTGATCGATTATAATGCCCCTCATTATAAGCTTGTCACTAAAATACCTCTACAATTTAGGATAAGACGTAACTTTCATACTTTTTGTGTTTTGTTTATGATGTCACTTTAGTAGTCTTGTACGTAGCGACTTTAGTAGTATTGTAGGTACGCATTTTATATCTTTTATTTGATAAATAGGACCACATGTACAGACTTACCTCGTTAAAGTTAATCGAAAATCAAAAGAGAAGTGTTCTGAGTCACATAAATGCCTTGATTTTGAAGCTCTTATAGTTAATATTAAAAGTTGACCTGATCAAAATAATTAGAAAGATCAAAAGTATGTGCATAAACAGATATAAATGTTGAGTTCTAGTCGTCATTAGGTTAAACAAATTAACTTTATTATAAAATGAGAATACTTATTTATTTATTTTATTTTATACAACGGCCATGGGTTATGTTTGTTGTGACGTAACGTTTTTAAACCCTGACCTAGTATTAATAGACCTAGAGTAATGTAGTATAAATATATGAATTTTCTTATCAAATTGGCTTGCCGCCAACGTCATAATACAATCACATAATCACATAGCGCGATAACGTGCTTACTAAATGACAAATGTAATATCCAATAAAATAAATGTGTACACCCTTCTTTTACTTATGGCGACAAATTAGTGTCAAGTTAGCTGAATCATAGAAGTTCTACTTTTAGACTTTCTTAATTTTTTTGTGTTATTTATACAGAATATTAAACTAGCTTTATTTATATGAAGCCATGATTAAAACGCATAGAGCTTCTGAAAATTATATCAGATTGCGCACGGGCGGGACTCGAACCAGCATCTTTCTGGCTAAACGGGCCAAACCAATTTATATCACATTTTATTTCATGGCTCTTAAATTACTATTAGTTTTGATGGCCATATTCACCTACAATTTGGTGACTATTAAATAAAACAACATCCATTAATTTAATATCGATAAAGTGTACACATATTAAGAGAACCTAATCGAATCTGAATTCATATAAAACAGGTATCAAAACAACCTGCGTCACAAATTAGGTAATCATGAAAGTCGCCGATATAATATCGCGAAGCCGACCTACAATGTTGATGGCGCAGTAGTGTGCGTGTGAAATTGGTTCGAGCTACACACGGCGCCGCACGAGGTCCCTACACGTTGGTTGCAACGTGACTCGGCGCGGCGTTGCCAACATAGCGAGCCGAGTGTCATTGTTTACATCGACACCGCGCGCGAGTGTGCGTGAGCGGCTTTCGCCTCCTCGCGCGAGCGAGGGGCCTTTCAAATTAAACGCGGGAATACCAAACCATATTGCATTCATCCCGACAATTTTTTTACACATTAACATTTTAGTCTTGTCTTTAACAATTTACATAACAAGTAATGTGTAAACATTTACTTGGACGCCATAATGCAATGATTGTTGATATTACGTAATGTTTTTCTATTAAGTACCTTTGCATACTTGAAATGTCAACATTTACCTCAATTTTTCTTGCAGCTTTTGTTTAAGATAAGAGTTTTTTTACTCTTTTGTAGATTATGCACAGTCTTTTATGTTTTCGAACTAATTTATCACGATTTTAGTAAACAACCAGAATGGTTATAATATTATGACCAAGATTTACTTTGTAGAAATAAAATATTAAAAATTGGTTAGATAAAATAAGTAGTCATTCTTACCCCCATCAAGGTGTTGGTGTCAAAGGCATAGGAATCACTTCTCAAGAGTTCCCTTAGTGATTCAAGATCAGTTTGCATCGAATCCAAGTGGTCATCAATGTCATTCCTGGAATTACCATGAATTTAGATGTTAGTGTTACATCAATGCATCTTACCAATAGTGTATCAAATTATTTACCTACAATTTTCACAATTTATAACAGCCACCTTTGCCAAGCATTACATCATTAATCACAATGCAACAAAACCGTATTAAACTCAGAAGCAGAGCTTAAGTGATTTTAGTGGTTAAGTGAAGAAAAGTTAGTACAATTTGAAGATGTCAATGTTGTGTTTCTTCAGTGTCAATGAACGAATTTATTGTTGCAAAATAAAAAATAGGGGAATCTACGTAAGGTCTTTTGATCCAAAATACCATATACCTACTTTTAAACTACATAAAAATTAAAAACCGATTAAAGGTTTTTTTTCTGTATCCTACTTATTTTTTAATCAATTAGTTTGTGTATGTACTTGAATACTCTTTATAATTGTCATTCATATTATTGTTAATTTAAGAAGATAAAGCCCTATTACGCAAGCAAAATCGTAAGTCTAATATAAATACTTATCGAAATGAATACTGCAATTACATAATTCAGCAAGAAGAATGTATAACAGTAAATCAAAGTTTTCAATAAATATGTATAAGTAGCCTCAAAAATATCAGTTGTTTCACATACTTGTTTGCATTTGTTCCAAAGAGAGAAGCAAAGTCTTCTCTGTTTATGCCGATGTTATCTCTTCTATTCCTGAGTGTCAAAATTATAATCATTGTACACATGTACACAAAATACTGGTCGTCAGCCGTTTTAAAACAAATCCAACTCTACATTCTTATTATTTTTCGTTTTTATGATACTTTAGTAATAAAATGGCAAAAGGTTATAGAATATTTGGGAGTCCTAGATAAAAAATAATTGCCTATGTTAAGTATGGTAGCAATACAGATTTACAAAATATTTTTGTTAGCCATACCTTGTCTGAAACCTGTTCACATTTGTGTTGTTGTTAACAGTGGCCAAAGTCATATTGTTCCAGTCTAGGTCATCCTGAAGCTCCGTTTTGATGTCTGCTAAATTCAAACTCAAATTGTTGCTCTTAGCTGTCTTTTTTGATTTCTTTGAAGTCTTGGAGGATACAGCAGGTTTTTCCATTTTTATTGTTAATCCAGTCCCAAGCATTTTATCTTTAGCAGGTTCACAAAGTTCACCAGTGAGTATTGAATCTGCCAATAAGTTCTGTGCACTGAGGTCATCAGCTGTAGTCAAACCAGTGTCACTCACAGAGTCATCACTAGCAAATATCTCTGCAGGGAGTTTCAAGTCAGCCGATGGGTTCATGGAATTAAAGTTTGTAGTATTCATTAGGGTCCTACTACTCATGGCAGTACTTTTGTGTCCATTAGCCCTAGCTTTGGGTTTAGATGTTCCAGGGGATGCCATCACATTGGTAGCTACTTGTCCTGGAGATGTAGGATCAACATTTGTTGGAGAAGCGACAACAGGTAATGATTCACCCGTATGTAAGGTGTTACCATTTGTTTTGCTCACTGGATAAAACCGGATTGCTTGTGTCGCATCTGAAATTGGATACACTTTACTTTTTGTATTCAAAACACACTTAGGATGTATGCATTAAATTGTTCACCGTTGAGGGGGTGACTGAATATTATAGAGAACCCACCTGTTTCAGCTTCTTCCCCATCTTCCATTGTAACATGGTACTGTAATGCTGTAGAACCAGTTGGGCTATGGCTGGACAAGGCATTTGCAGTAGGCACATCCAATGTGATAAATGTTGATGAATCTAAAGCATCTTGAGAACCCTCATTATGTAAGATATCATCATGTGCAAGCTCATGTATTGTGGGACCATCTTCCTGCAATACAATAACATAGAATATGTAAGTATTCAAGTGGTGCTGGTAACAAGTTTTGCAAAAAATAAAACAATATAACACATACCATATTTTCTTCATTTAACTCTTCTAAGATGTCTTTGTCAAGCTTAATATTTTTCGCCTTGGTAGGGTAAGATCCATCAGCGGCATTGTGCGCCGCACTATTGATCATCAATTGGTAAGGTCTCTTCACGCCCACATTGTTTCCATTGGGAGGGGGCGGCCGCGCTGGCTGGACCAGTGACATCAGGAATTGTATTAACTGAAATCAAATAAAGAGATGTGTAAACACTATGTAACAATTTATTTTATTTAAAAGAACTTGAAACACTTGATGCAACCTACAAATCACAAACTTACATTGTTTACAATCTGTTGTTGCTTGATATGTTTCTGCCTCAGTATTGCGACTTCCCTCCAAAGAGCTTCATTTTCTTGTTTCATTGCACTAAACTTAGCATCCAGAGTCTCTTGTTTACCTTTCATCTGCTTCACATCTGCCAGAACCTTGTTCATGAGCTCAGGTTTGAGTAGAATTTTTTCACCACTCTCCCCACTGGTCACAATGGACTTAGGATTAGCTATTTTTCTTTTTATATGCTCCAATAGATAAGCATGACCTCTCATAAAGCAGTGATGTGAAAACTCAATTTCATCTTTTTCATAGCGTAAACCTCCATTCTCGACAGATGTGATTTTGTGAAACCCATACATATTCAGCTGCCGTATAAAACTTGCCATATTGTTGTGTTTATAATAAAGAGGTAACAGTTCTCGAGCAAAATCTGCTTGATTTTTTATCACAAATGTCTTGCCTCCCTACAAATAAAAATATTAACATAGTTAATTCAATGTTAAGGCTAACATGACCATAAATCCATTCCATTAACACAAAAGAAAGTAGTACTTCAGTAGCAAAAGTTTATTGAAAATCTGACTAGATAGCTTTTCATCATCCCTTCTTCAAGTTAGTGTACCAATATCAATAGCTTGGAGCCTTTTCTTTTTCTCAAGTAACTAAGTACTTGTGTGAGAGGAGGGACACTCAATACACAGAATCATACTCTGTACTGTGATAGAAGTCAAATAATTTCTCTCAGAATCTCAAATAAGTTCCAACATATTTAGTGTAATCAATATTGATGACACCATGGTCAAATAATAACAAAGAACAGTAGAAACTAAAAAACTTGGTGTGAATATAGTTCATGTACAAGCATGGAACAAAACGTGACTTTATTTATGTATGTCTACTGGTATTGTGACGGACTGTGTCAGCTTTCAACATTATAGGTTGTTTCCGAAACACTTTCTACATATAATTAAATAAAAGGTCTTATCGTGTAGATTCTGGATACCTTCTCTATTAACATCAAAACATCGTTTCTAAAAGACAGACATTAAACTTACTGGGCTCCATGAAATCAAGAGATTCGTCTCTGTATCATTGACCAGTTTCCACAGTTTCCCAAGAAAAGCTGGGACACTAGCACCTATTTCTACAACAGAACGCATTTTGGTAGCGAATAAAGATATATAGACGTAGACTTTTTATGTTTCTTTAGTAAAAATAACGATTTATTCTTTTGTACACATCAATCGTTCACGAATCGCCATTTATTCACTAACACATAGACAATTTGAAAGATTTGCATGTTCTTACAAACCACCTTACTCACACACGCACAAGCGAATGTGGAAAGATACCCAGAAATACCAACGTAAAGTTACTAAAGCGTTCATTAATCATTATTTTTATAAATATAAATCTAATATAAAGTATTAATTTTCAATGGTTTCAATTATTAATTCAATTGTTTTGCGCCGAAAATTAGTGAAACATACATGATATGCACCTTATGGTAGAAAATGCCTTCAACGCCATTTTCATCCAAGAAAGCTTTTCTTTGACTTTACCATGGATGGGTAAAAACCGGTTAGGTGCGTGTCGGACCCGCGCACTGAGGGTTCCGTGCCACCCTTAACTGAATTCAGGGTCCACTTACTTTCACTTAACGAAAACATCACAATATTTTGTGACAGCAAAAATAACTTTGTTTTTCATAGTGTTTGTATGAAAGACAAAGTTATATTTGCGGTTGATAAAAATGTGCAATATCTCAAAAACTACTGGTTCGATCTCCTTTAAACCAATTTTCGTTGCAAGCTTTTGTTAAGATCTACATCATATATTTTTTTCAAAATTTTCACTTTCTTAGTTCAAAAGTTAGATGGGGGGGACGCCCATTTTACCACTTTGGAAGCGTCTATATCTCAAATTTTACACTTTTAGAAAAAATGGTTTTAGAAACCTCAACATCATTTTAAAAGACCTATCCATAGACACCCCACACGCATAGGTTTGAGTAAAAAAAAATTTTTAGGTTTTAGTTTCATGTATGGGAGCCCCCCCTTAAATATTATTTTTTTTCTTACTTTTTGTATCTGAATCGGAAAGCGGTGAACAAGATACACCTACTTACCAAGTTTCAGCTATGTGATGCTTTTAGTTTCAGAATAAAGTGGCTGTGACATACGGACGGACAGACAGACAGACAGACTTGACGAAACTATAAGGGTTCCGTTTTTTGCCATTCGGCTACGGAACCCTAAAAAAGACCCTAATAAATAATAGACTCCCTGAATCAAGGGAGATTTTCTTGCTCTGGCTACCTTATTGAATGCTAGCACCCCCCTGTCAATCTCGTCAGTTGGCCAGAATCAAAGCCAGAATCCTTGTCGCAAGTTGTCGTATTCTTCACAGTGCGACATGGATCTTCTGGCGAACGGTGACAGGCGGAACTAACGCTGTCAAATTAAAAAATCCGGTTGCCAGATCGAGTGTAGGAAGTCTCCCCAATCATAGAAGAGATTTTCCGATTTTCCCTTTCATTTTATTTTCGTACGTGGTCTGTGTAAAGTATTAATATGATTGTTTTTAAATACCGTAGAGCTAAACTCCTAAAATTAAACTAAAAAATAAATAAATAAAACTATAAAATTTTAATTTTCAATGGTATTTATTGATTGATACAGTTGTTTTGCGTCTAAAATCGGTGGAACATACTTGATATGTCTCATAAGGTAGAAAATGCCTTCTACGACATTTCCATCCAAGAAATGTAAGAAATCTATTCTTTGACTTTGCCGTGGTTGGGTAAAAAAATAGACTCCCTGAATCAAGGGAGATTATTTTGCTCTGGCTACCCTTATTGAAAAAGCGCCCCCCTGACAATGTCATCCGTTGGCCAGAAGATCCTTGTCGCACTGTAAAGCACATTGGCAAAAAGTTGTAGGTATCTTGTAGGTATCTAGATAAAAAAAATATAACGACAGATGACGTTAAAGACGTCAAAAATGAGCAGTTTTCTTGTCATCATGAGATGTTTCTATCATCGAGAGATGGCGCTAGCGACACTTTAGGAATAAGTTAGGAATTAGTAGAAATCACAGATTAGTAAGAGTGTAGGGTAGGAACATAGCTGGGCATTAACTCGTTAATCCGTTAATCGTTAATTAACGAAGTTAACATTTTGATTAACGGATTAACTTTTAAGTTAACTTTAAAAAATGTTAACGGACACGTTAACTTCCGTTAATATGCAGCTAAGTCCGTTAATCGTTAATCCAATGCCTACTGTTTACCGCACGGCACCGCGGCGCAGCGCGAAAAACAGGTGCAGACAAGTAAGTTTTTTGTCTCTCAGTCTATTGAAAAACCAAAAACCTCCAACTCTCTAACGAGTAAAGCGCAAAGTCTCGTTCAAATGTAGCTGGACATGAAATCAAAAGACTCTTTCAACGATACTGCATTCTTCGGGAAACAGATATTCATAAATCTATTAATTAAATACAATACTGCTATACCCTCAAGTACTGCAATTAAACGGCTGTTTACCATGAGTGCAAACATTTTAACATCAAAACGAGGATCGCTTTTAGTTTGTAATTTTTATAAATTTTGATACAGTATTTTGAAATTATTAAGGAGTATTTGTCACCGGTACTCAAAGTCCCTCAGAAGCTGTTTAATTCCGTGCTGCTAGAGGGCATCACACCTGAGGCATGGAACAGGAGTGTGGTGGTGTTGTTCTTCAAAAAAGGAGACTAAACCTTATTGAAGAACTATAGACCCATCTCACTCCTGAGCCATCTCTACAAGCTGTTCTCAAGGGTCATCACGAATCGTCTCGCACGTAGGTTTGATGACTTCCAGCCTCTCGAACAAGCCGGATTCCGAAAAGGGTATAGGGTATAGTACCATAGACCACATCCACATCATAATATGATATATTATAGAGTATAATATGCCTCTATGCTTAGCGTTCGTGGACTATGAGAAGGCCTTTGATTCGATCGAAACTTCGGCGGTGCTTCGGTCTCTTCAGCGGTGCTACATAGACTATAGGTATATAGAGGTGTTAAAGTGTCTGTATGACAACGCCACCATGTCGGTCCGAGTACAGGAACAGAATGCGAGGGCGATTCCACTGCGAAGAGGTGTAGACAGGGAGACGTTATATCTCCGAAACTGTTTACAGCGGCACTGGAAGACGCCTTCAAGCTCCTGGAATGGGAAGGATTCGGCATCAACGTCAATGGCGAATACATCACACACCCCGGTTTACCGATGATAATATATTATAGTCACTATGCTCGAAGACCTTGAGAGTATCCCAACAAGTGGGTCTTCAAATGAATATGGAGAAGACGAAAATTATGTCGAACTCCCGTGTTGTATCCACTCCGGTATCTGTTGGGAACTCAATTCTCGAAGAACCTGGGAGTTAGTTAGTTAGTTACCTGGGACAAGTAATCCAATTAGGAAGAGGTCCAACTTTCAGAAAGAGGTCAATCGAAGAATCCAACTCGGCTGGGCAGCGTTCGGGAAACTGCGCAAGAGCGTCTTCTCGCCTCAATTACCTCAGTGTCTGAAGACAAAAGTCTTCAACCAGTGTGTGTCACCAGTGATGACATACGAACCCGAAACGTGGTCTCTAACTATGGGCCTCATAAAGAAGCTCAAAATCACACAACGAGCGATGGAGAGGGCTATACTCGGTGTTTCTCTACGAGATCGAATCAGAAACGAGGAGATACGTAGAAGAACTAAGGTAACGGACATAGCTCTGCGAATCAGTAAACTCAAGTGGCCTAGGGCAGGTCACATAGCGCGTGGAACTAATGGCCGTTGGGGCAGAAAAGTCCCAGATTGGAGGCCCTTCGACCAAAGGCGCAGCGTAGGACGTCCACCGACAAGATGGATAGACGACCTTGTAAAGATCGCATGATCGCACTGGATGCAGACCGCTCACAACCGGTCGTTGTGGAAAGCCATGGGGAGACCTATGTTCAGCAGTGGACGTCCTTCGGCTGATGATGATGATGAATTATCAATGTCAAAAAGTTGTCAAATTACTAAGCAGAAAACCACTGACTACTGTAGCACGACAGAGTCACTACAGCAGCCGCTGTCAGAATAGCGAGGCGTATCTCAGCACTTTCGTTGTACAAGTGATGCACAACTCAGTGAAGACTCAATTAGCGGAATTGGCACCCAGATGAGAGCTTCAACATGTCAATGTGCATGAAGGAAAATATGCACCAAATGCCCGACGATTAAATTACACATTTGAATGACACAAGTATTTTCTTTTGTCCCTAACCTGTTTACTTCCAGAACCTAAACCAACAGGTTATATAAGTTCACTAACGCAAAATTAAAAAAAATACACATATTAACGGATTAACGATTAACGTTAACTTGCGTTAATTCTTCCGAAATGTAACGCTTTAACGTTTAACGAAGCTAACTTTTTTTGTAGCGGATTAACGATTAACGAAGTTAACTATTTGATTAACGGTGCCCAGCTATGGGTAGGAATTAACTTTTTAATTGTCATCATGAGATGTTTTTATCATCGAGAGATGGCGCTAGCGACACTTTAGGAATTAACTTTTTATACTTTATTTTAGAATTCTAGCAGAGGGTAATTGCTTTTCGCTAACGTAAATAATAAACATTAAAACAATATTAATGTGAACTTATTATTAAGGGACATAATAATCCCAAATAATAAGTATCCTAAATTTGATTAAAGTAAAATAGCCGCTATTTTACTTTAATCAAAGTATTACAATGATAAGTCCTATTTGTCCCACAAAACTGGAACGATTGAGTATTCTAAAATTTTTGTATTTGATTATGAAAAACGTCTTTGAAATCACTATTACCACGCATACCATCAATCATACACGTCGTAATTCTGTCGCAGGCAAAACGTATAATTCCGCCGTTTACATAATTATGGCGTCGTCAGTTTATAAACGCTCGCGGATTTGCAAAATGCAGAGGGCAAAATGCCAACTGTTCAATTGTCATAATTTCCACGATTGTTGGTTAGTTCATGCCGATTTAGTGCGACCATGATAAAACACAGTTTTGTGGGACAAATAGGACTAATCAAAGTAATAAGAAGAAATTTCAAAAAAATAATAATATGAAAGTTAATCAGTTTTGTAACATAAATTTTTAAATAAACAATGGCAATGACTGTTACACTGTAAGGGCAATCCTTTTTTTAGAATAACATAGTCTACATCTACATATTTTTTAACAGTAATCTAAAAAACTCTGCAGGTGCCCTGCGGGTCTAAGATTCTATGGACACCTTAGCGTTTTGAGGTGCCGGTTAATCTCAAATTTTTTGTCATTGTTCGATGGATTTCATATCGTTCCCGATTGAGTATTCTACAATTGTTGTATTTCATTATGAAAAACGTCTTTGAAATCACTATTACCACGCATAACATCAATCATATACGTCGTATTTCCACTGTTTTTCAATTACATTTTCACATATGAACTAACTATTTGACGCCATTTTTAGGGTTCTGTAGCCGAATGGCAAAAAACGGAACCCTTATAGTTTCGTCTGTCTGTCTGTCCTTATAGTCTGTCTGTCCGTCCGTATGTCACAGCCACTTTATTTTAAAACTATTAGCTAGCTAGCTATTTATACATGAAACTCAAACCTAAAAAATTTTTTTTGCGATATGATATGTCTATGGATAGGTCTCTTAAAATAACATAGAGGTTTCTAAAAGCGTTTTCTCTAAAAGTGTCACGTTTGAGGGATAGGCGCTTCCAAAGTTGTAAAATGGGCGTCCCCCCATCTAACTTTTAAACTAAGCGAGTGTTATTTTTTTTTTAAATTACATAATGTAGATCTTAACAAATACTTTCAACGAAAATTGGTTTAAGTGAAATCGAACCAGTAGTTTTTGAGATATAGCACATCTTCAATAACCTTAAACATAACTTTGTTCTTCATACAAATACTATGAAAAACGAATTTATATTTGCGGTCAACAAAATATTGTGATATATTGGCTAAGTGGAAGTAAGTAACCCTAATTCAATTAAAGCTGGCACGGAACCCTCAGTGCGCGAGTCCAACTCGCTCATGGCCGGTTTTCTTTAATGCTCAATAGCTACACCCGTGGTGCGAAAAAGAACTAAATTCTACATTTTCTCGGCATTAAGTACAATGCGTTTCGGTTGTAGATTAAATATTGTGGCATTATACAAAATGACTGGGCATTATACATTTTACCTTCGTCATTTTGCAAATCCGCGAGCGTTTATAAACTAACGACGCCATATGTAAACGGCGGAATTATACGATTTGCCTGCGACATACATAGTGCCACAAACTTATCTGGAGAATGACAGCATGATGGCGCCACGAACTAAAAATGTTGCCGCTTTTTACAAAAATTACACTTATGGTTTTTTATATTCTCCGTAAATACATGATGAAAAATTAAAAACGTATTTATTTAATCAGTCAGGTATCAAACGAATGCCGAGAGTCGCATAACAATGGAATTTTTATTGTGTCTCGTTTACACATACTTGACGAGTTAACTTTATTGCTTATCATAAGGTGGAATTAACGCCAACCGGCATTCTCTACCAGTTTTACCTAAATACTAAGGAGATATGGGCCATTCTATTGTTTTCCTTACTCGCTATCACCGAAAAAAAATAGGTTCAAGAAAATGGACTGCCATATTAATATATTAAATCAAATTAGCCGGTGTTTGGTAATACGCCTTACGCGATTTTTTTAATATCAATAATGATAACTCTTGCTTGTACCGGCAGCAGTGACGTTTTCAAAGTGACATCTGTAGTTCCATTTTTGGCCATTCTCCAGATTAGTTTGTGGCACTTTAATACACACTCTGCTCTGCTGGCTGACAGATTTTTTATTGCTGAAAGTTTTTTTTTATAATTCCGTTTTAGGCTCTGGAAGAAATCTTTCCAGCGTTGCCAGATTGTACTTGTTGAAATCTAAATCACAAAAATCACTCGAGAAGAGGTAATTCAGTCTGCAATCACAACGTTTTGGTGATTACTACCCGCGACGCGACGACAAAAAATGTACTATGGTGCTAATTTTCGTACTATGCCTAACAATTCATACTTTCCTTGCAGTCCTACCTGGCAACCCTGCATCTTTCCTTTTTTCACTCATTTCATTCATACATAGTGAGTGATTCATTCATTCATTTGTGCGTGCATTGATTGGGCACATAGAGAAAGAAAAAATCTTCGCTTTAAAAAGAGCGTGCTACTTAGTGAAATTCTATAGGATTTGACAGCAAAAGTCCTTATGACAGCGAGACCGTTTTCTAAGAAATAATGGATTTAGTGGATACGTCAAGTTTCCGTCGTTGGAATTTTTGAAAAATTATGAATGGATATAATTATAATTTAAGTTTTGTATAACAATTTCAGATGAAATGACTTGTGCTTTCAGCAACTGTGAAGTGCGCCGAGGATACAATCCCGAAAATCATACTTTCCACCAGTAAATATGAATCATTGATAAAAAATTGAAATCCAAATTTTATAAAATTTGTGAGTGAAATCGACTCTGATGCCAAATTGTACAGTAAATTTAGGACTTCCTTTGTGATTTGCAGCCATATATCAAAGTTTCCAATAGATTAATTCAGGTATTTTCAGTAAAATAAGAAACCGTTTCTTTACACTAGGGCTTGACTAAATGATGACGTCATCAGTATCGATAAATTTTTTGACTGATTTTTTTAGGTAACCGTAATTCTTGCACAGCTTCTTCTCAGCACTGGCCCACACAACTGGCCCGAAGCTGTGCTGTGGTAAGGTCTATGTTGGAACGTGTATAAGTGTTTCTAGAATGTCTTCATACATAAATAAATAAATATGTAATTTAACAAAAATGAGGTTGTCTTGTTTATCAAATAGAAAGTATTATGTAATTAAAAGTGCATTAATTTAATTATTTTTGTTTCAATTTACATGATTTATCGTAACCTCGTCGATAAAACTTGGACCACCATAAGATACACATCACTATTGAACGCACACATGTAAAGTAACTTTTTGGTTACGCTGAAAATCCGCGTTTGTCATTCTATACTATACTACTTTCTATGATTGGGCATTATTGGCATTCATTTCCACAGATTAAAGAGTTATAGAGTTGTTGAGTACGTTGAGTTGAGTATGTTCATTCATTTTCATTTCTTTTTCGTACCTACCTATTTGGTTGGATGGATGACTGTGACTGATTTGATACTGAAGTTTTGGGCGAAGTGAGATTGCAGCAGGAAGGAAAGAATTTAGTCATTTACTGGATAACGCTCAACGAAACACCTGAAGATAAGGCCTTGCATGAATAAAAGTGACCTTTTGATTTTTCTAACTATACCGTCGTTGTGAAAAAGTACCTATTGTAGTGAAGTGACCAGATTTCACAGTGGTCCCATTCCGTAAAATGGAAGTAAGTTTCTACATTTATTTCTCCTTTCCTCATAATTGCTCATATCTTTGTAATCAGTAAACATTATTTAACTACCTAATACTTTTAGATCGAAATATTAAGCACTTCTGGCTCGAAACCAATTGGGAAAATACAACTCAATGAAGATGCAACAGTGAAGGATGTAAAAGACAAGATTTACAGAAATTTAAAAAAGTCTCTGTACCCTGACCGCCAAGCTGTTAAATTAGAAGCAAAAGGAAAAGCACTGAAGGATGAAGAGTCTCTTAAAACTTTAAATGTACAAACTGGCGCCAAGTTGTACCTAAAAGATTTGGGTCCTCAGATTTCTTGGAAGAATGTCTTTTTAGCTGAATATGCTGGCCCTCTTTTAGTCTATTTATGGGTCTATCAACGGCCATGGCTAGTATATGGGTCTCAAACATCTTCTCCAGGCTCTGTTGCTAGGTAAGAAATCAAAGGTCCTTACAGTCAGGATAGGTCCTCATTTTCAAGAGGACTTTTTCACATTACAATTTTTTTTAACGAAAATCGCTTCCACATAAAACAGGCATCACTTCTAACTTAAGATGATGCTAGGTGCAAGCCATTTTGGCCTATAAGGTGGTAAGGCAGTGATGACTTCCTTACTCAACGGTATTCATTGTAATCTTTTTAAATAAGGTAACTTTTTTAAGGTAATGTTACTATGTATCTTATTTTTGCAGTGTCGCTGCATTATGCTGGAGTGGTCACTATGCCAAAAGACTTCTGGAGACTTTGTTTGTTCATCGTTTTTCGCATGGCACTATGCCACTACGCAATCTATTTAGGAATTGTGGATACTACTGGATGTTCACCTTGTATGTGGCATACCACATAAACCATCCCCTGTACACACCACCAAACGATACTTGGTTTTATGTGGGGCTGACCGGATTTGTGGTATGTTTTTGCATTTTATGATAAGATTAAATTATTAACTTGATGCCAGTTTTAAGGAAAATACTTATAGACATAAAATTTGCAGTATATATTGATAATTTTTAATATTTTTCCTTTCAGCTTTGTGAATTGGGTAACTTGAGCATCCATATTTTGTTGAAAAACCTGAGGCCACCAGGTACTAAAGTGCGAAAAGTGCCTGTGCCAGATGGGAACCCTTTCTCTCTCCTCTTCAACTTCGTGTCTTGTCCAAATTACACCTATGAATTTGGTTCATGGCTGTTCTTTACAATAATGACAAAATGCGCTCCAGGTAAATATGGGAACTTTTCTTTTTTTTTGTAGTTACGGTATCTTTTGTTTTAATTAGCATACCCGAAACGAATTCACATAAAATAAAACATAAAGAAATAGTACTTCTCTTTAGTAACACAGTTTGACATTACAATAACCTATGTCAAAAATCAAGTATACTATTGTACCATTGTATAGTAACTTAACATGCATGTTGTATGTTATACATTGTACAGTCAGAACAGAACAGAAAGCTATCTCAAAAACATCTCTGTTGTTTAATGTTCATTTTCAAAGTTTGCATTATGCTAATAGGTATGTTCCATGTCCATTTATTTGAAAACATATACTTGTTTCACATTAGTCTGTATCTTTCTCATATTGCAAAATGGGGTAACTCAGTACTTTATAAGTTAATCCTAATGGAACTAGATCATATTCTATACACATGTAATGGAACTTGAATCAACTCAATGTTTATTTTAAAAATTGCGGCTATGTATTAAACCAGGGGTTCCCAAACTTATTTGGTCTAGCGCCCACTTTGAAAATCTTTTTTTCATAGCGCCCCCAAATTTAAATAGCGACGCTTAAATTATTGTTTACGACGCTTTTCAAACCAAAAGCATGATAAAATATGATGCGCGAGCGAAGTGAGCGCGCAAACATCGGGTTTAGACGTTTATCAAACCAAGAGTACCATAATAGTAGAAGCGCGAGCGAAGCGAGCGTGGAAAATAATTGTGTACGATGCTTTACAAACCACGAGCATGACAACAGTAGAAGCGCGAGCGAAGCAAACGCGCAAAAATTTTGTTTACGATGCTTCTCCAACCAAGAACGTTGGTTCGCGACCAAAGCAAGCTCGCAAAAATTGGGTTTACTACGTTAATAAACCAAGGGCTTGATAAAAATTGATGCGAGAGTGAAGATAGCGCGCAACAATTTGGTTTACGGCGCTTATGATTGTGATTAGGGTTGTGAGCATGCCCACCGCGCTTTCTAAACGGTGTATTTGCGCAGTGTATTTGCGCTTGTTTCGGATATGATTAGTTATTTAAACAATAAAAAGGGATATACTAAAGTAATAAATGGATGTTGTGTAGTAGGAGAATTAAAATTTTTGTGAATTTTAAAATATGAAGTAGTTAAAGTTACAAAATATTACCCAGCGATCCTTAAAACACATCAACGTCCCTCATTTTTTTATGGGCCCCTTACCGCCCCCTCGAGACATATTTTTTTAATTTTGAGCATTAGTTTTTGTAGTGGAATCTGAAATAGGTACATAATGTGTACATTTCAACTGTCTAGCTATCGCGGTTCTTGAGATACAGCCTGAAGCCCTTTCACCAAAATCCGTTCAGCCGTTTACGCTTGATTGAGTTACATAACATAGATGTCAATTTTTTGTGGACCTTGCTGTCTGTAGTTTGAGCAGTTTATTGGATAAACATTGCACTCGTTGAAACAAACACTACATTCGAATCTCATTTATAATTCAACAGTCAACACTGACAATGAACTTTGACTCATGTAAATTTTAATTTACATAGAAAGATACATTTAAAATACGTTTAATGTCTTGTCTTACACTTATTAAATATTTCGTTATTCGTAAAAAGTACAAACCTTGCGTCAATGTTGGTTTTTAAATACAAGACCCTTTTTACATATTTCTGGCTATTTGTACTTATTGTTTGAAAATTGATTATTTTTTATTTAGGTTTAGACGTGAAAATTTAACTACAACCACATCACATGTTTTCGGATTTTAAATGAATGTTTGTAGCGTATAGCCTTCGCCGTATGTTAAATTAACACTCTTTTTTTTATCGGACCAATGGTTCCGGAAATTAGCGTTCAAACTAACAAATGAACTCTTCAGCTCTCTTCATAATATTTTGTTACATGTTTGGATAGAGTGAAATCCCGAGAGGAGGGTGAAAGAAGACCTAAAATGATACACACAAGATAAGCAAAAATAAAATAGTATTAAAGCTTCTATTGAAGAATAAAATTCTCATTTCGTACAGAGACGCGACATACAAAAATGACGATTTATTTTGAACTTTGATCGTGACAGGTATGGGACGAAGTTCGCTGGGACCGCTAGTAATAAATACTTTATTGCACACCATAGACAATAAATAACACAGAAAAATATTCTTAAAAGATGAAATATGAAACCAAAAATTGCGCACGGGCGGGATTCGAACCAGCATCTTTCTGGCTATCCGGGCCAACTGCTCTTCCAATTGAGCTACCGTGCCGTCGGTCCGACCGCGCGAAATTCTTGGTCTCATTGATACGTCATTGCGTGACGTTAGCGCCATCTACCCGTCTGTTTATGCAACAGCGGGCCAAGTAGTTATTCTTTACAGAATAAATTCAACTTGGAAATGATAACGCTTCGCTACTCAATGGTTTTACATTATTTTTAACACTCACAGTGTCATATTTTATTCTTAAAAGATGAAATATGAAACCAAAAATTGCGCACGGGCGGGATTCGAACCAGCATCTTTCTGGCTATCCGGGCCAACTGCTCTTCCAATTGAGCTACCGTGCCGTCGGTCCGACCGCGCGAAATTCTTGGTCTCATTGATACGTCATTGCGTGACGTTAGCGCCATCTACCCGTCTGTTTATGCAACAGCGCCCGTGCGCAATTTTTGGTTTCATATTTCATCTTTTAAGAATAAAATATGACACTGTGAGTGTTAAAAATAATGTAAAACCACAGAAAAATATCTTAAATATAACGCAGGTGAACAACTCGGGCGGTTTTATTTCTTGAAGCAAATTCTTTTAGACAACCTTACAACTCTTACAAGGTTATTAGGAAAATCATAAAGAATGAAGGCATTGGCATGGCGATGAAATATTTCAACTTATAAAGTCAGATTTGATTAAGAACGCTCTCGAAATTTTGCCCTTTTTTTGTACTTAAGCCCAAGTTTACAAAACCATAAAACAAGTGTAAAAACATACATGTAACATAATATTGACACTTAAGTTAACACGTGTAATTTAAAAACACTTAATATTTCTAAATGAAAATTAGTACAAGAAAATAGCTTGAAACTTTAGATAAACAGGCCCATCATTGCCTCGTACAGTGGTTGATTGGTAGCGAATACCTTATTGCATTAAGGTCGCCATTTGTATTATTTTTTATTTGGGCATCAAAAAATAATTTAATACTAATAATTATTTCAACTTAGAAAACTAAAAATTATAGCATTTGATCAACATTTTTGGTTGCCATTCGACGCCGCGCTGTTATTACAAATCAATCAGTAATAATCTTCTTGTGTATATAAAAAAACCGGCTAAGTGCGTGTCGGACCCGCGCACTGAGGGTTCCGTGCCACCCTTAACTTAATTCAGGGTCCACTTACTTTCTCTTAACGAAAACATTACAATATTTTGTGACAGCAAAAATAACTTTGTTTTTCATAGTGATTGTATGAAAGACAAAGTTATATTTGCGGTTGATAAAAATGTGCAATATCTCAAAAACTACTGGTTCGATCTCATTCAAACCAATTTTCGTTGCAAGTTTTAGTTGAGATCTACATCATATATATATTTTTTTAATTTTCACTTTCTTAGTTCAAAAGTTAGATGGGGGGGACGCCCATTTTACCACTTTGGAACCGTCTATATCTCGAACCTTAGACTTTTAGAAAAAATGGTTTTAGAAACCTCAACATCATTCTAAAAGACCTATCCATAGACACCCCACACGCATAGGTTTGAGTAAAAAAAATTTTAGGTTATAGTTTCATGTATGGGAGCCCCCCCTTAAATATATTTTTTTCTTACTTTTTGTATCTGAATCGGAAAGCAGTGAACAAAATACACCTACCTACCAAGTTTCAGCTATGTGATGCTTATAGTTTCAGAATAAAGTGGCTGTGACATACGGACGGACAGACAGACAGACTGACAGACAGACAGACTTGACGAAACTATAAGGGTTCCGTTTTTTGCCATTCGGCTAGGAAACCCTAAAAAATCCTTGTAATCTGTCACTTGTAGAAGTTGTAGACTTGTAATTTTTGAGGCCATAGGTCTGTGGTTGATAGTTGATAGTTGTTTATTGTATGATATTTTATTTGCATTGACGCATATTGGTCAATTTAATCTAAATGCTCTTATTTATTGTCAAGCAATCAATCGTATTAACAAACCAGAGATAAGTAATAAAAACTCGAAGCTGTTTGTAACATTTATTGATAAAAAATACGTTGTTTTAAGTTAAATAAAACAAAAAGATATTCACGAAATGTATAACTTTTGTAGAACTCTGACATCAAAATTTTAAGTGTCTACCATAATAAATACTTGACTTCCCTACCACGTAGCATCGGTCAAAGGTCACATTACTTACATTCTGTTAGCCATTTACGTGTGTGCTACCTCGGACATGTACTGAAGTAGGTATATAAATAACTAGCTTTTGCCCGCGACTTCGTCCGCGTGGAATAGTGACTTCTTTCTCCCGTTTTTTACACAGTTACCACTATATCTTTGCTCCTATTGGTCGTAGCGTGATGTTATATAGCCTAAAGCCTTCCTCGATAACTGGACTATCCAACACAAAAAGAATTATTCAATTCGAACCAGTAGTTTCGGAGATTAGCGCGTTCAAACAAACAAACAAACTCTTCAGCTTTATAATATTAGTATAGATAACTTCTCTATCGGCATTTTTATGTATGATGCAGTCAGAAATATTTTTAGCTATGTCTGAATGGCTTGAGGTCACATTAACCATTTACGTATATGTACAACTTCGTACATGTACTGTACTAGGAGTATATAAATAATATCTTGTCTATCAGTGTGTCTATGTCTATGTATGTATGATGAAGTCAGACATATTTTTCGCCGTGTCTGAATAGCTTTAGGTCAGTTCAAGGTTCTAATACCAATCATTAATTTTATGACATCGATCATTGACTTTCTTCACTACACACAACGCAGCTACGATTTCCATCTGAGTTGGCCATAGGTACTGTGTAATTAACTTATTGTGGACACGTCGTTATTAATAATTGTGTTAGTCCCTTCCCTAGCTAGTAAAATATGATTTATTTAAAATAATTATCGTCTATGATTAACTTAACTAAACGATAAGCAATCTTTAATCTCACCCATCACTATCGTACTAACCAACCGATAAATGTACCTTTGTGTTAATCATTTGCCCGGTAATACCATCGAATTGCAATTCGATAAGAACTTATTAATTGTGTTTGTGTAATAAGAGTAATGTTTATCTGTTTCAGCGGGACTGTTCGCGGCAGCTGGTTTCTACCAAATGGCTGTGTGGGCCATCGGCAAGCATCGCACCTACAAGAAGGAATTCCCAGACTACCCCAAGGGACGCAAAGCCATCTTGCCATTCATCCTCTAAGTCAAAACTTACATTATCCGCTTGTATTTTAGAAAAAAATATGACAAGTAGACTTAGTAGTAGCTTTTAGTAATGAAATTATTGATAACTCATATTTCATTTGTGCATAACTTTTTTCAAATATACCTGAAATACTTATCAGAACCACTTAAATGCCAAAGGGGTTCGTTCTTAGCTTATATTTTCCTGATAATTCTCGTTTCATTTTGGGGTCGCATTTTGCAATTATATTAATTAATGTTCGGGTTTTGGTTTGAAAGTGATAAAGTATACAGGTGATGGTACATGTATTTGAATGCATGAAAGTATGTTATTGTAGTGTAACTAAGTTGTGTATTTTTACTATTTTGTATTTCGATTGAATTATCCAAATAATTTGATGTGTGTAAGAACACCGTTATTTAGTTCTAAGACTGCGAATTAGAATCATTTATATTTTTGTTATTTATTTACCGTCAAAACGTCTAGGAAATTAAATTCATAGTAAACAGATGCATTTAATAAATATTTCAATAAATACTTTCAGAATTTGAAACATTTTTTGCTTGAAATTATACTAATGCACTACACTTTTATATAAATTGGTTAGCGGATTAAGGTCACATCACACATATCATTCAACCATAAAAAGGATCGTCACAAATCACAATATCAACTAGTGTCACACAGTATTGTTTGTATGAAACTCGGGTTCGTAACGTAATCGCTTCGGGGCAAGCTCACAAACCACGGTGGATTATTGAAAAATATTTTAGGTCGCCTATTTGACGGCGAGGCAAAAGGCGTGCAGAGCCTCTTGCGAATTTATATGTGTACTTGTGACCTTAGGTCGTTAGGTTTCTTAACATTGTGATGACAACATTGTCATTGAACTTGAACGAGTAACCTTTAGAACGCCCTGTTTTACAATTTTCAATACAATCAATAGGACAAAAGTATTCGTAAGTTCATTGGCGAATCCGTATGTACATACATGTACTAGGGACTAGACTAGTCAAAAGGTCCTATTATAAGTCGTATTTTTGGCATCTAGGTATTTTCTGGCGGTCTACTACGAAAAACGAAATCCGATAAGAATCTAAAACTGGATAATGATTAAGGTTTCTGCCTACTACACCGTACGTGCTAGGAACGTATCGGGCAAAAAAATGTTATTTGTATCGAAAACTTTGACACCTTTCCCACTCCGTCACCGACCAACACCGTCGCGTATCAGCACTGGCAAAATACGCTCTCGCTCCATATAACGGTGAGATAGAACGCTGTAGATCCATTCAGTGGGCATAGTAGAGCGTATCTATCATGGTATGATACGACGGTGTAGTAGTGGGCCCAGGACCTATATTTTTGAATCACTCGCTTCAAGATGGCGAGTGATTTTTGTTCGAAAACGAGTGATTTTCGTTGACTTTTAATTTATCCTCGAACGAAAATCACTCGCCATACTGAAGCGAGTGATTCAAAAATAGGGCCCCTGACCTTTATTAGTTAAACAGTGCGCTTGAATGGAAGCATTTTTATTACTATAATACATTATTCATCTCTAGTAGGAAAGGCAGGCTCTGACTCTGTAACCTTTGGGTCGTCGTCGACGCATCTTATTTTGCCTAGAAGTCGTTCATTTTCTTCTTTGAGAGCAACAATAACCTCCTCTCTTTCCTGAAATTGAATATTGATTGGAATGACATGTAAAAGATGATTTACAATTTAAATACGTTATTTAATTATTCGTTCTCATGAAATCTTTGTACGTGTCTTTTGTCACAATCATAGATATATCATAATAAAATATCGTTTTTATGCTGTACCAGTGGCACATCACAGCTCTATAACTTAATAAATTTTATGCAAAAGGTATCTTAGGTATGACGATGCAGATTCCAGATGTGCTTTAGATAATTTCTAAGTTTTGTTTTTGCGATCATCATCATCATCGTCAATCTTTTGTGTATAATTTTAGGCCTTCTTTCACCTCCTATCGAGTTTTCACTTTATCCAGGGGAACAATATAAGTGAATGAAATAGTTGAATGAGAGAATTAATATGAAACACTTTTACTATGGGGACATTATTGTCGAAATCTTAAATAAAATTTCAGGTGCCCTATACAAAATCAGTCAGCTACATTGACGATAATGAATGGAGACGCAGAAAAAAAGGTTTGAACGATGGCCACACAGTAAAAGATGGAAGGTACCATAGAGAAAGAAAAAAATCTTCGCTTTAAAAAGAGCGTGCTACTTAGTGAAATTCTATAGGATTTGACAGCGAAACACCTTATGACAGCGAGACCGTTTTCTAAGAAATAATGGATTTAGTGGATACGTCAAGTTTCCGTCGTTGGAATTTTTGAAAAATTATGAATGAATATAATTATAATTTAAGTTTTGTATAACAATTTCAGATGAAATGACTTGTGCTTTCAGCAACTGTGAAGTGCGCCGAGGATACAATCCCGAAAATCATACTTTCCACCAGTAAATATGAATCATTGATAAAAATTTTAATTCCAAATTTTATAAAATTTGTGAGTGAAATCGACTCCGATGCCAAATTGTACCGTAAATTTAGGACTTTCTTTGTGATTTGCAGCCATTTATCAAAGTTTCCAATAGATTAATTCAGGTATTTTCAGTAAAATAAGAAACCGTTTCTTTACACTAGGGCTTGACTAAATGATGACGTCATCAGTATCGATAAATTTTTTGACTGTTTTTTTTAGGTAACCGTAATTCTTGCACAGCTTCTTCTCAGCACTGGCCCACACAACTGGCCCGAAGCTGTGCTGTGGTAAGGTCTATGTTGGAACGTGTATAAGTGCTTCTAGCAAGTCTTCATACATAAATAAATAAATATGTAATTTAACAAAAATGAGGTTGTCTTGTTTATCAAATAAAAAGTATTATGTAATTAAAAGTGCATTAATTTAATTATTTTTGTTTCAATTTACATGATTTATCGTAACCTCGTCGATAAAACTTGGACCACCATAAGATACACATCACTATTGAACGCACACATGTAAAGTAACTTTTTGGTTACGCTGAAAATCCGCGTTTGTCATTCTATACTATACTACTTTCTATGGAAGGTACTGATGGTCTCATTTCAAATTTGGAACTACCTTGCAATGTCACCCTGTATCAGTAAGTTGTTACTACTGCGTATAGAGAAGCTGTGCCAAGCAAATTTTTTTCGCAAAAACGACGACAAGATTGTGACGTTATCTTTGAAATTTTGAATTTCAAATTATTATTTGTATTAAGAGTTGATAACCATGTCATCAATTCAGGGAGCACAAAATTTGTTCGTGATGTCAGTTCCATACGCTAGTAATAGTACCTAGTTCAATGCCCTGTATAACTATAACAGCTAGTCAGCTGTTATAAGCTAATACTAGCCTCAATCCTCTGTTTGAATCGTTCGTCCAGCTTTTCCCGGTCTTCAGTGACGTGTTTGAGTTTGGCGCGCGCGGTGGCGGGCGGGATGTACCGCGCGGACAGGCCCAGGATCGACTCCATTTGGAAGCAGCGCATGCGCGTTGACTTCAGCTCCGTGCGTAGGTTGTTAATCTCTGATAGTAGGGTGCAGTTCTCCTAAGGAATTCGATAAGAGTTAGTTAGATTAGCTTCGCAGTTGAAAAAAATATGAATTGCTTAAAGATCTTTCAGAAATATAAATAGGTAAATACAGGGTGTCCCAGCGGGTGTCTGGTGGTAGAGGACACCAAAGGTATCAACCATGTTCAGCGAAATTCAAGTTGTTTGTTTTTTTCGTTTTGAGTCAAAAACTGTCTTAAGCTGCCATTGTGTGATGAGATGACAGTTGCCGACAACCCGAAGTAGTCTCAACGGTTCCGTGTATGTATGGTCGTAAAATACTGTGGTTAGTCAGGCATTCGCAGCTTAAAGCTTGAACTATCGATGGAAAGAGCTTCAAGTTGTCCGTGTATTCTGGCCCTACAATTAATGTGGTATACTAATGTCCGTAATATTGACTTGGCCAGCTACTGCGTTGAACTCGCGGCTCGCCTCGTCCTCTGCCATGACTAACTAAATATTCACAATGAAGAAAGAGTGGTGCTCACGTCCATTATCTTGCCGATGTCGCTCTTGGAGCCGCCGAGCGACTTGGCGAGCTGCTGCTTGAGCGCCGCCACCTGCTTCTCGAGGTGGTCGCGCTGCCGGTTGAACTCGCGGCTCGCCTCGTCCTCTGCCATGACTAACTAAAAATTCACAATGGAGAAAAAGTGGTGCTCACGTCCATTATCTTGCCGATGTCGCTCTTGGAGCCGCCGAGCGACTTGGCGAGCTGCTGCTTGAGCGCCGCCACCTGCTTCTCGAGGTGGTCGCGCTGCCGGTTGAACTCGCGGCTCGCCTCGTCCTCTGCCATGACTAACTAAAGATTCACAATGGAGTAAGAGTGGTGCTCACGTCCATGATCTTGCCGATGTCGCTCTTGGAGCCGCCGAGCGACTTGGCGAGCTGCTGCTTGAGCGCCGCCACCTGCTTCTCGAGGTGGTCGCGCTGCCGGTTGAACTCGCGGCTCGCCTCGTCCTCTGCCATGACTAACTAAAGATTCACAATGGAGTAAGAGTGGTGCTCACGTCCATGATCTTGCCGATGTCGCTCTTGGAGCCGCCGAGCGACTTGGCGAGCTGCTGCTTGAGCGCCGCCACCTGCTTCTCGAGGTGGTCGCGCTGCCGGTTGAACTCGCGGCTCGCCTCGTCCTCTGCCATGACTAACTAAAGATTCACAATGGAGAAAAAGTGGTGCTCACGTCCATGATCTTGCCGATGTCGCTCTTGGAGCCGCCGAGCGACTTGGCGAGCTGCTGCTTGAGCGCCGCCACCTGCTTCTCGAGGTGGTCGCGCTGCCGGTTGAACTCGCGGATCGCTTCGTCCTCCGCCATGCGGCTGCGCACGAAGTCGATGTCTTCTACATACTTGTGGAACAGCGCCTGTTGACAGATCACATTCATTTTCATTGTCTTACCTGATGGAGAGAGAGGAGGTGTAGGTGTATTAAGATCAATTAGTTACACTTATTTAATCGATGCTGCTTTATGATTAAGCGACGACGTCAACATTTTAGATAAAGGACTTGAAAAAAATTCTACGAGTATACTTTCGTTTAGTCCAGACGGTTGTTACTTTCGTTACCGTGCTATTTGAAGAAGCTTACGTGTGGGTGATAAAGTGTTCTAATATGCGTTTTAAGTTTTAACGTCTGCTAGTTAGTTTCTCGATTATTAAGGTCACAGAATTTCTGAAATACGGGTTCTGGAATATCGGTGTTTAGAAAAAGCAATAGCTTGCTAATACTCACTTTGACATTCAACTTGAGCTTAGTGGGGTCTTGGAAATTGGCCGTCATGTTGTGTAAATCGATTTTTATCTTCTTTAACGTATTCTTCAACGTCATGTTACGATCTGCTTCATTTAAATAATCCTTCTTGGCTGATGATAGCTTTTCGTTCAGCTGATTGATTTTAAGCTCTGTAGTATAAAAAAACAATCATCATTATTACCTATTTAGCACATGTTTACATACCAAGATATTTCTATGCTGTATGATAAAATCTAACATCGCTACTTCAGATATGCATACATAACTTAATTAGCACTAGCTAGTAGCTAACTACACGTGACATTCAGTAGCAGAAAACAAAATGGATGTGCGATCAATTAGTACTAAGTTGTGATGAGGTCGAGGCGACATCAATTACATGATAAATAAATGTAAAATTTGAAAAAAATTACAACTGTGTAGTTTTACCGCGGAACGCTCTCTGCTTTAAAAGGGTTTCTAGAGAGACTTCCAGCTCTAAGATACGAAGCTTTTTCGCTTTGATATCACGTTCTAATGGCTCTATCTGTTTGAATAGAATAAAATAGACATTGTTAGAGTCATAATACTACGATCTTTGCATAAATACGTGGAAACGAAAACAATTGTAGGCAGCTGTAACTTTTTTCGGCTGGAATGTGGGTGATGAATGCTCTGAAACAGCCTACATTTAAATATTTCTCGTGAATCATACCAAGTTCATGTTTAACATTCAGTAACTTTAGCTCTTCATTTTCCATGTCGTCTATCTGAACCTTCAGTTCTCTAATAGTTTTTTCCTTAGGCTCAATCTATTAATAGTATTATTCTTTTCATATAGTTATCAAGATGCTGCACTAAATTTCAGATTCATTTGCAAAAAACATACGCACGTACCTGATTTTTCAGTTCCGTTATCTTGAAGTTCAAGACAAACTTGTATTTCTCCAGTTCTTGCTTTTTCCTTTTCAGTTCATAAATTCTCTTTTCCTTATCTTGGATAGTCCCATCTCTCTCTGATATTTCTTTTTTAAGGTCGGCAACATCCCTCTCTAGAGTAGAAATAGCTTTTTGAAACTGTTTGTGTTCCGCTGAAAGATGTAAAAAATAAATGTATCATTAGTTAAATACACTAGGGGCTTATTTAAGTACCCAAAGATTTGATTAATGTAAATTTTTCGTTACCTTTTAATTGTGAGATTTGATGTTTGAATTCATCTATATCTTTGTTGGCGCTGATGAGCTTCTTCTTCATAAGTCCGGTTTCTCCTTTCAAACGAACGTTCGCGTCTTTCTCCTCTTTGAGTTGAATCTCGTATGCTGTTCTAATCTCTATGATTTCACGATCTGCATCTTCTTCTATGGACGCTTTAATTGTTTCGTGTTCTTTCGTTTCCATATCAGCTTGTTCTTGTAACTAAAAAAAAGTAGAAAATGAAATACTTACCTTCGTTACTATGAATATGTTACGTTACTATTGGCACAAAATCACACAACCGATTTGAGACCTTTCTACTTAAGGCGCAACGTCAGACTTTTAACGACAAGATGGCCAGACGACCTATGCCTATGTTCAGCAGTGGACATTATTTGGCTGTTGATGATGATGATTACTATGAACAAGAGGTTATCGTTAACTTTTTGTTTGGTGTATTCTCACCTCTAGCAGCTGCATCTCCTTTTCTTCTAGTTTCGCCTCAAACTTCGCGTTCATTTCTCTAAGAGCCTGACGCTTGCTCTCAGCGAGTTCTTCTAACCGATGCTCGTAATCTTTCCTCATTCGGGCTGTTTTATCTTCCAAACTCTGAAAATAAGTTATGTTAATATTACTCCATTGTTATTGTAGAGTTATTGTTAATTTACAATGAGCAGTATTAACTTACCTGGTACCTGTCGTACTCACTGATGAGTCTGACATTGAAGTCAGCCTCAAGAGCCTGCAGAGTCCGTTCGTGGCCAGAACGCAGCTTGGCTATGTCTTGCTGGATCATCCCGATCTCATGTGTGTGCTCATTCTCCATTGTCTAAAAACATAAACAAAGAGCAATATACTGTGAAGAGTTGTTTATGGCTGTAAAAAAGAACGTTATCTTCAAAGAAGTGCCGTTACGCTATTTTTATGGTAATATTTATTTAAATTAATAAATGAGTTCGTTACTTGCTAAATCCATATTATTTTATCTCTAGAAACGATCAACATTGTGATTTGTCCTTAGCTATTGTGAATTTACTTGTTACTTAGTTTGCTAAGCTACAAAAGTATTTTGGTTCCCACCTCGTTTTTCTCTTTGAGTTCTTCGATGGCAGCGCAGTACCCTTCATGGACTTCCTTAAGCTTCTCAGCTTGAGTGGCTTCAGCTTGCCGTAGCTGATACGTATGCTCTGTCTCCAACTCGCTCATCCTTGTGCTAAGTAACTAAAACAAATCATTCGCATCTATCATTTCAATTTACTAGTTATATAGGACCAATTGATAATAAGAGTATCGAACTAACGTTTATGCTGTTGATCTTCTCTTGCAAATCTTTCTTGCTGATCAAAATCTCTTTGGAATACGCAAAATCCTTATCCAACGCTATAGCTCTTCCATCAGCATTGGTCAACCTCCACAGACAAATCGAAGAGTCTTCAGCCACTGACACCAACGTCTGGTCATCATACGACAAGGCAATGCAGGTCACTCTTGTGTTGTGCATGTGGAACTCATTGTATATAGCTTTGTCCAACAGCGGTAGTTGAACTGTAGTCACCCCTCCTTCTCCTCCAGTGATGAAGAGCATCATGTCAGACCGAGATAGCACTACTGTGTCGAGTGGGCAGCCGATCAATGGTAGGTTTCTTCTGATAGTGTTAGACCCGATTTCTTTGATTTCTCCGTCGGAACCCACTCCGTATGAAGTTTTGCCGATACTGGAAGGAAGAGAATGGTGTCACCTGGTTCTATTGTTCCTAACCTAGCAGAATTAAAGTTATCTAAATAAAGGCGATTTTTACTTGTTGACGGCGCATGCGGCGAACTGGTTTGTCTTAAGGATGACCTCCCCGACGCGTTGTCCAGTGGACATACTCCACTCGTACACGGCACCCTCCGAGCCGCAGGAGACCAGCGTCAGGTCGTTGGCTGACCACGCCAGGCACGTCACCTTTGAAAATTAAGTACAATTTATTCATCATACTAGCCAATACGATACAGGAATGTCATGCTTTTAAGATGATAAGTTATCATTGATAACACACGACATCAATATAAAAAGGGGTCCAAAAATAAAAAAATAAATACTTAAATAAGCCTCATTACATTAGTGCTGTGATGAACAGATATTAATATAAGTAGTTTATATATCACAAAAAAAGATCAAGTATGTACGAGTATGTTGTAATAAGTAACAACGTGGTATCCTGTAAGTAAGCGCTCTTAGGTGTCACTATGATGATAACACGGTCGATCGATGTTTACTTATTTATACTTGATAAACCCAATTGACCTTGCAGTAGGTAATACAAATGTGTAGTTTATTATTACAACCCAAGCACTTACTAAACGGATGCTAACATCGTTTAAATGTATCTTGACTGGCGAACTTCATTTGAAGGGTATATATAGGGCCAGTTTCATTATAACTTGATGTATTTTTTCCGCCTGTTACTAAGACTTGGGTGGTCTGGTCAGGCAAGATAGCAATAAAGTGCTATCCAAAATGCTCTGATCTGACTGTTAAAATCGTCTTAGTTATTAAGAGGGACCGCCAACAAATAAGTATCATAAGAGCGAATTAAACTAGTAGAATATTTAGGAGTTTTGAGTCAAACCATCAACAACAATAAAGGAGAGTGAAAACAAAGTAATCATCTTAATCTTATGCATACGGGTGCGCAGTAAACAAGAAACACTAACCCGGCCATTGTGTCCTTTCAAATTATAAACATTCTGGAAGGACACTGTCGAAAACACTTGTATGACTTGTCCATTTACGGCGGCGAAGAGGTGACCATTAGTGCTAAATTTAGCGCGCTTGCAATTTCGTATGGGGAACTCTCGCATCACTTCGAAGTCGTCGATGAGCACCACCATGAAACGCAGTTTGTCGGAGAAGCCGACGATAGCAAACAGACCTGTGAAAAGCACCATGACGATGATAATCTTGTAGAACAAATATTTATTATTTAACCTACTTTGCTTGAACTTTGAGCAATGTTCTCCCCCAACACCTTCCATTGGTCCCTGTCAGCAGCTAATGCCACCCAATCTCTCGGAAAGTTGGCCTTGGCGTCTCATCACCTCTTTTTCGGTCTACCTTTTCATCGGTAGCCGTTTGGTGCTGCTGGTAGTGGCGGTGGGAGTCGGCGAGGTAGTCAGAATGCACCCAGATAGATGGGCCCAAGCCGTTACGCGGTGGATACCACCAGGAAAATATTATATTTCCAAAAGATAATAAAAGACTTTCATCTCACCAGTAGGATGCAAAGAAACGCAGTGTATCTCTTCCTGGTAAAGCCTGATCATCTCGATGTCGTCGGTCATGTAGTTCCATATTCTGATGCTCTTGTCATATTCTCCAGAGGTCATGAAAATTGGCTTCCAAGCGCACATCGACAAGGAATTGATTTTTCCGTAGTGCATCGCTGGGCCTAGCTCGGAGAAAGGTATTTCAGGGTTCTGTAACAACCAAAAAATACTTAGGTATCTATTTCAATTAGGCCTTATTTTGCAATATGAAAAAAAGCGCCCTATTTTAATATGTTATAAAGTCATTTATATGAGTATATGTAAAAAGGTTATGAAGTTTCAAATCATTTCAATATTGTAGAAACTACTCGGCAAGCATTTTTTAACTGTCCATTGAAAAATCAGCCCCTAATTAAACGATAAAATTAGATTAAGCGCCTGTTTCACGATCGATCAATAAGCAATCCAACTAATATGGAACGTCATTTCGTATGTAGTATTAGACAGATATCGCTAACCAAAACTTAAAGACATTATAAAATAGCCATAAGTATATTTTCAAAGTATTTCTACATACCTGCAACATGTGCACTCCGAATAGTTTTACGTAATACAACTGTTTCCTTAAAGTAGTTATGAGCAATGTCTCTTGATTAGGATCTATTGCGATGTGCTGTATCGCATCAAGCGTAGACCAAAGAGGATGTTCACGAGTGTGCCTGAAAATTTATATTAATTTAAAAATATACGCATTATATACGCTCGAGGTCTCTGGTGCCTAACCACTTATCAACAATAATCGCTTGCACACACGACACGCGACGAGAGGGTCGCGATTTTGTTTCTGTAGGTGGTTAGGCGGCCTTAATAGTACATGTTCTTAATCTGGGATTGGAGTATGTATTAATATCAGTGGTTATTAGTTCATACTTGTAAGATTTTTTCGATATCCTGAACAAATTTCTTTTTCTCCAATGGTGTGGGGTTTCTTTCTCGAACATGTGCACATAGCCGGGCCCACAAGCGAAGGCAAATCCTGTAATTATTAGCAAAAATAAATATGAAGCATCGTTGTTAACTACATGCACAAAAAATCCGTGAACAAACAAACATACACTTACAAAATTTTGCACACCTGTTTGGATTGGAAGCCATAATCCTACTACTATTATAAAGGCGAAAGTTTGTAAGTATGGATGTATGGATGTTTGTTACTCTTTCACGTAAAAACTACTGAATGGATTTGAATGAAACTTTACCACAATATAGCTTATACATCAGAATAACATATAGTTTTTACTACAATTTTTGAGGTTTCTAATGTGAGGTCGTAAAAAAAACTAGACGGGACGAACCTGAAGTCCACGCGAACGAAGTCGCGGGCAAAAGCTAGTAGACTAATAAACTCAAGTATTATCAAATTCCAACCATATCACATACATGTGAAGTTGATAGCCACCTTTTAAAAAGAGACGGCAAAACTGAAAACATAGAGCACTGCTCCTAAGTATCTAGTATCCATACCTTTTGGGAAATTCACAAAATTTGTGACTGCATGATTTTCTTCAAAAAGGCTTCCTTCTCCTTCACTGGAACTGTCTTGTTTACTCGAGGTACTCGCTTTCTCACTATCTTCTACCCTGTTTGAAAGTAAGACATTTACCCATCGTAAATATTATTTACGTTACGCATTACATTACAAGCAACTATTTATAAGGTGTCAATGCTGTGCGCTCCGGGAAAAGGAGATTCTAACAATTAAATAAGTACATATGATTTAAAATAGGTATTTAGTGCTCTATCTTTATGTCGCAGCCATCTGGTTAAATCAGCCAGTTAATTGGATGCCTAGGCAGTTCATTAAACGCCGGCATCTAATAAAATGGCTAGGCAGATGATCACTGAACTGAACTGAACTGAACACTTTCATTACACAATAAAAACACCTACGATTAACAATCTAAGCTACATACTTACTTTGGCTTAGCAGCTTCCGATCTAGGCATGAAAATTATACAAAGTTTTCAATACTCTGATATCTAAATTTTTAAACCAGTTATGATGATATCCATAGAACAGATTCAAAAGTCATAGTGATAAATAGTTTCTTTATAAAGTCTATTCGTTGAGCGTGTGGGCAGAAAAGACCCGGTTACCGGGATTGCCATGCCATTTACGCGTCAGGATTTGGTTAGTTCCGGATTAAATCATCATTCTGTAACTGCCATTATCTTACAGAGACTGGATGATGATATAATCTATCCAAATTGTCACTCACTCAGCCTCGACTTTCTTCAGCGACATCTCCAGCACCTCTGCAGCTTTGAAGATGCAGTTCTGCCTGAGCTCTCCGTTTTCTACCATCATGATCATTCCGGTGTCCGTACCAAACAAGATGCGGTCCGGAGTGAGCCACATAGATGCGGTTATGTTGATCTGCGTATAGAATTAAACAATTGCCAGCACGTGTTCAAGTGTCCTGACAATCTTGGCTCGAGGTATTATACTGGCTAGACCTAAAGGTGTTATATAGATAGTGCCATCCACGACGGCGCGCCCCACCACTCGTCCAAATCGTCTATTGTACATGTGTGCAAGCTTTTTCCAACATTTGAATTGAATTTGGAACATCCTAATGACTTATGAATGACAAGCACACTTCAAACAATACACTCAAAAGGGAAGATGCTCTACTTATATATAGTTTTAAGTAGGTATGGTTAGCTACTAGACGAGTAATATTTTTTTTAAAATTGCACTAGTAACATTTTTACCATTGTCGTAAACGAAATACGTAAGAACGTTTTATAACATTTAAAAAAATTTTTAATAGGTTTATTTTTAAGAGAACTATCGGTCCACCGGGACTTCATACGTGTAAATAGTTTTTTCTTTGTACACGTAGGTCCTAGTTTGATGTTTTATAGCCTTCCCCGATAATGTACATCCCAGTAATATTATCAGTACCACATGTTTTTTTTTAATTTAAAATTGTTTATGGTGTTTAAGTTACCATTATAATTCTTTAAGTAAATTTAATAATGACAGTAGATTTTACCAGGTTTATCTTTTAGTCCAACATACTGGGTATTCCTTGACATTTTAAAAATAATTTAAGTAGAGCCACTTTCGTGAAGAGACTGGATTTTTGAATGACGGCCGGTTCGCAACTGACGCGCGTGTCACCCCCCGCACCCCGCGCCTTCATCAATCAAAAAAAGAGTGGGGCGCGCCTTCGTGGATGGCACTATCTATACCACCGGCAGCAATTCGATATAAATGAATACTCATCTAGAGAAACATGGTTAGCGATTCAGTCGTTGGATCTTAGAACCATTTATTGGATTTACGGAAACAAATATTTGCCACTTTCCCAGAGATGCCTGGATGGATTACCATTAATCAAAGGCTGAATTAATTTGATTAGTTAAGTTAGCCAGTAGGTAGCTAATATTTAATCTAGATTAGTGTACACAAGGAGAGATAAATAGCTTTAAAATAACTTTTATAATAAATATTGTGTTAAGAATGATAAAGACATACGTTTTCAGCCTTACACCAGCCCCACTGTCTCCAAACAGTTTCCGCAACATTCATGATGCGAAATGTGTAGGGGCCGGTAATAACAACTAATGTGGCATCAGTAGGGTTGCATTGCACCTGTAAATTGATTATTACAAGTAATTAATAAATAACGCAATTATTAATTACTTAAAATAAGCAATTGCATTAGTATTATTATAACAGCAATTAGTCGAATCGAATATAAATTATCCGCGGTAGAGATTGGTCCATTTGAGCTAGGAAGTTGTTATTTTTTTGTAATCGAGGTCTAATAAAAAGGATTAAGTAAGTTTTAGTACTTTAAATTTAAATAATTCTATTTATACCGTATTATTTATTACTATGTCGTATTACTATTCTCTTCATTTCACAGTGGCACTTCATTCGGATTTCACATAAAAATATAGAGCCGTAGTCATTCGTTTTATTGTTGCTTGTTATTTTATGTCGTATATTTTCTTTTTATTCCACATACTGTTGATCAATTTATGTAATACCTACCTAACTTTGTATTTTTAAAGTCTCAGCAATGTAGTCATAAATACTCACACTTTCAACGATTCCTTGGCCACTCGGATTCTGCGCCTTGGCATGGCTTTCCACTTTCCCTTTATCCCAATTGTAATAGTATAAGTACCAGTCGGGCTCTCCTGTTATAGCCACCAGGTACTTCGAATCGAATGTGAATTGAACACACGCGAACTCCCTGGCCGTCGAGTTTTCGAATGGAACTGTTAGTATCTTCCGCCTCTTGTATGTAGTCAGGTCGTAAATGGTTATTATGGGCTTTTGGCCCTCCTCTGCTATTTCGTTCAGCGCCAACCATCGTCTGCATATAGTATCTTATGAAGTTGTAATAAGAGTTTAAGAGTTAGGGCGGTTCCGCAGTACGTCCGATCCGAATCCGTAAAAATATGGTCCGAAGTAATCGTAGATCTATTTCTATGGTAATTTACACACTAGTTGTAATCTCCGTCATCCGATTTCTTTCCTTCATTCTAGAATCTCCATTCCGGAGAAGATTTCGACGGACCCGGTCTGGGTTTTCTTTATTTTCACGAGTTCGTATGGCATTCGGATCGGACGTAGTGCGCAACCGCCTTAGTTTTCAATAAAAATGTATGACCTGAAGTGCTTGCGACCGTACATAAAAATAGAGATACATTATAAGAATCGTTCCCCAAATTGAGTTAAGTCCATTCGTTTCTAATCAATGCAGTGTAGTGCAAGGGTCTTTTAATGATATCTAATCTTTCTTTTATGAAAAATATTATTTGTAAGTAAACTCTAAGGACTCTCAAATATGTAAACAATAGAAAAATACCAAGAAACCGCGCCTAAAGATACACTCTGACCGAAAACAGACCTGTTTGGTGCTAAAATTAAAGACTTGATAGGCTTGTGCTTGTCCTGAAGCCTGATGAACTTCTGCTTCTTCTGCAGGTGGTTGTGGATGACGATGACGCCTCCGGCCGGGTATATTATCTCCGACTCGGACAAATAGTGAGCATTGTATCTGGGGAAAAGTGAACATAATTAATTTTCATCTTGCTGCACTAGATTAGATTGGAGAGAAGTCGATACTAATTAAACGGTCAAAAATATCTCAGGCGGCAATGCAATGTGACCTGACTCGCTCGCTAGCTTGTGTTTTTTACCAAATTATCTTATTGTAGGTGAACCTACGGATACACTCTGACCGATAAGTGGATTGTGGGTAGATCAAGGTAGATCTGGATCTGGTTACAGCTACTCTTTTTTCTGAAAACTTACTGAATATCTGTACGTAGCCCGTAGAATATCCGAGCAGAAATATTAGGCGGGGTCGCCGTAGCAGCCATGATAGTTTCAGTTGCAATAAAAGACTTAAAATTATTATCACTACTTATAAAAGCAGAAATACACTAAATAAAACGACTACAATAAACACGTCCTTTCAAATCGGTTCAAAATATTAGTGGTTGTCATAGTTACAGTGTCATGTTGATCAATCAATGTTACTTTCCAAATAGGTTACCTCAATCAAAGAGGAAACACCTCCATGACCTATTTTTAACGTAGACGTGCTTAGGCTACGTTCACACAGTCATCTATCCAATTTCTGATTTTCCACATAACGGCTTCTTTATGCAGACAATAGGAATATAAGGCACGCAATTTCAACTTTTTCTTTTCTACTTAGATCCACTTAGGCAATTACTACATTATCCGTATGTGAAGTAGCCATTCTAGTGTATCTAAGTATTACTATTTCCAGTCATTAGGTAGTTAAAAACTTCGGAATCTGCGCATTAGAAGTACCTTTTCAAAACATAAATAATCTATATAATTCTGTCATATCTCGAACTCGAAACAAAACACGCCCATCTATCAGAATTAATAACTCATAAACGATATGCAAGCCAAGCCAAGTTCGCAAACTGCGCATTCTAACTCGCAGGTCACTAGCGGCGATTGGTCCTCAATGCCGCGCACCATCCGCTTTGCAATTTCCGAGATAAGTCGCAGCTTCCTTCGAGATGCGAGACGTAATGCGGAGTTTTTTAACACGATAAATGATGAGAGCTAGCTGCATAATATTTATAAAATAAGAAGAGGGGAGACCGAAACAGTTCAACAACAAAGAAGTTTGTAATTACAAAACTATCCGTCATTTCCACTGCTGAACATAGGCCTTTCAAAAAGTTTTCCACAGCGACCGGTTGAAAGCAATAAATTGTTACCAGTGGAGGTTCTTTAACTGATAATTATGTTGATGATGATCCATCATTTCATCCTTTTCGCAATTTTCGCAAGCGAAACCCGAAGCGAAATCCGAAAACGAAAAGGGTACAGACCCTTTTCCAATAGCTAAATATTATTTCAAAACCAAAAACAGGTTTAAGACTGGAGGGGAAACGTACCGACCATGAAAATTCTTCAATAAGTACCTATCCTATATTGCTTAGCTTCGGATGAGTTTAGTCTCACATTCAGGTGAAATTTTGAATTAAGCTTGAGGTTGCAAGGAGAGACGTGGTTTCTTTATGTAACGAAAGTGGTTCATCCGTGTTGACAAAATAAGCGATGAAAAATTTTTGAAGATTGTTTAGTTATAGGATTGATATAACTAAACAATCATATGTATTTATTACTTAGTTCAAAACTTCCTTTCGTGGAACTAGAGCACGCGCACGTGCCTTCTATTACTGTTGTATTGTAGCCTCGATATGATTATTATTGTAGGTCATTAATAAACATATTATAACACACATTGTACAATGTACATTAAATATTTCGATGTTGTTATAGTAATAAATAGATAGAGACGTGTTAGTAATTAATGGATACAGTCAGCCCTAGTAAACAGGTCCAATTTACCAGTACCTAGTTTTACCATTGAATTACAATATTCACAATTTATTTAAAACAAAAGCACAAGAAATCTCAAATTTTTGTCATTTTGCCCTGATAAGTTTATTTTTTGATTTTCTGCTGCATCAAATATATTTTTATCTTTAATAAATTAATCTCTCTTCTCAATCAATAAATACACGAGAAAAACGAATTTTGTCTCACTGTGTTTGAGCGCCCACCTCGTTCGACAGATAATACTTTGTCGGGGGACTACTATTCCTGCTGTAGTAAAACCCACACCAAACAAGAACTCGCCCCAATAGCACAGACCCATAATAAGTACTGCAAACTTAAAATTAAAACGCGCAGAAGACCTA
The DNA here is from genome assembly GCA_963584085.1 of Pyrausta aurata. Classification (NCBI taxonomy): domain Eukaryota; kingdom Metazoa; phylum Arthropoda; class Insecta; order Lepidoptera; family Crambidae; genus Pyrausta; species Pyrausta aurata. Next base: position 9,054,981 of record OY757252.1, read on the forward strand.
GTGAAATCTAGATTGCGTGACACACTTCTGCAAATGCTAATTCCTCGGTCTGGTTTTGCGTCTCACTTTATTTGTACAGTCTGTCTGCAGCTTTCTCTTTTGTTTCGAACAACAATGGACAATATTTTAATTATCCTCTGATTAGAGAAGGCTCGTAATTATATTTGTGAAACCGTACGTTGTATTGTATAGGTGCACATTCTATCAAATACTTCCTCATGCATAGTCGTAAATATGTAATGTGAGAGTAAATTCACACAATACCGTTGTGCGTTGCACATTATTTCAACGAAAGTTGTTCAATCTAAATAAAAGAAAACATTTTAAGCTTGAAAGGCGTAGAGCGATAGACATAGGACCTAAGTATAGGTAGACTTAGGTAAAAAAGTATTGTAGGTACCGTAAGAAAATTTCATGGGAATACATGTTTCATCAAATACCAAACAATGTACTTTATTGTATTGTAATTAATTATAATATACACATAATAATTTATGCATAATGTGGAAGGAGGAAGCCTAAAATGCAAATTTCACAGCGTATAGGTTTGTAATACATACAAGATTGCAAATTCATTTCAACCCGTGTTCGTTAACATCGTTTTAGGTTTTAGGTTTAGCAAACAAACAATAGTTAGTCACAAACAAAAGAAACGAATCGTTGACCCATGGGCAGTTGAGCAATCAGATAGCATCCCGTGACCCGGTCAATGAATTGGCGATATTGGCCGCAATTGGTGGTGCAATGTAATCTACCGCCTACCGCTCGATAGCTTCCTGATTGCTTCTAGATAGCTCCAAGTATGTTAAAGGGATCCATTAAGAATTGAGATAAGGTTGAGGTTGAAAATGCTCGATTAAACACACGCATGTAAAGTAATTGTTAAGATTCCGAAATGAGCACACTATTTTATTGCCTTCAATCTACGTTCCTCATGACAATTTATTTTATAAAGAGCTCTACATTTATTTCTTTGCATAAACGTGGAGCAAAAAGAATGAACTTCATAATTAAATTGCGTGCTAATTAACATGCTTTGTGAATTTTGATTCACAGGTCAACAGTAAAAGTTTTCTGATGCTTTGTTCGAAATTATGCATACTTACGTCGAGTACCTACTTTACGAAGGTAGGTACAATGCGAAGAACAAAAGCGTACGTCGATCAGGATGAGTAAGCCGTTTTGTGTTTATTGTGGAGTCTCAGGCAGCTAGCCAACTCCCTGGCATTTCATTTCGAAGAAAAAGTAAACGCTAACGTTATGCATTTAGCACCTGAATAGGACAAACGAAACTACAAGGTCTACAAATATACGCTACTGTATTTCTACCACTACCTCCGCCAGATCGATACTGCCTCCATCGCGTGCTGGCTCCATTAGTTGGTATTTTGACCGTCCAAAAAAACTAGTCAGGTATAGTTATAGCCCGCTATTTTACTTTAATCAAAGGTTATAGCTCTTGTAATTTTAACTCGCTCAATAAATCTTGAGTCTTTCGAGGTTACGTTAATACCATAGTAAATAAATAATACTTGCATTGTTTAGTCAAGGACAAATTATAAATTGCATTGAAATAAAGGCAATCAACCCTAAAACCGAACTAAGCGCGATCTACCCACTTAATAATAATTACGTATGTATTTTGAATCAACCAAATCATGTTAAAAAATACGCGTTTCTTGATTGTCAAAATATTAGAAGTAAAGTTTCTAACTTAGTGGGTGGACATGTTCATATTAATACGTGTTCAAGTGCCACATAAGGCATTTGTTGTCCGCCATTGCGTCATTCATGATCGTCAGCTTTTATCTAATATTTGGAACCGATGATATTTTCCTTAGTTTACACGACCTTCGCCTTTCGGTAGGTGACGTGGCCCCCTGAAAGTAAATGTCTGGCGTCACCATCAGGCGCAAACATTGTTAAGCAATAAAACGTACAACTTTATAGCCCATAACTGTATTTGTTTATCACAGTTCGGAAGTAAATCTTCCTTTACTACTAAAACTAAAACTGCATTAGACTTTAACAAAAGATGCTTAAATAATTATCTTACACAACAATCTATCCTACCTATTTACACAGATAGTTAAGCTCATATATTTCACAATTTTACGAGTATTAGACGGACTGGTGTATAATTATTAATTATAGAACTAATTACAGGACATTAGTCCTAATTTCTTGTGTGTCCTAAGTTAACATTCTAATAATGTGTTGTCATATGATAGAGCCGCATCGCAATGCGGTCTATATTGTTGTTGTAGGTAGTCCATAGAATGGAACGACGAATGTTCGCCAATATTAGAGTAAAAGAAACAAAAAAAATTGAACAATTATTTGTGTTTTTGACTTCTCAAGGTATAGTAAATAACTTGATATTCGGTAACTCATTGCGTACGCAGCTGTGTCTTCCGCAAATCGCCAACAAATGACTGCGAAAAATTGCGACTGCGCATAACAATCCAATTACTATTGTGCAACAATAGCGCAAAGTTTCGAATAGTCATTTGTTACGATTTCGACTCGTAATCGATTAGCCGTCAAGAAAAGCCGCATCGGGTGTGACGTAGCGGTATGAGGGCACGGATGCGTGATGTGAGGTGGCATGATCGCTGAAGATGTGATAGTGAACGCGGCGGCCGCGTGCGGTCTCGGACTGACTCGGCTCGCCGCTAGTGTGGCCCCGAGCGCGATGCAGAGCGCCGCGACGGCACCGATCTCGCGCGAAAACAAACACCAATTATCTCGCGCGTTAAAACGATACAACTTTATCAACGCGATAGCTCCCTAGTGTGATAACAGATAACGTACGAAGTGGTCGACGCCTATACCGTGTATTATGTAAAAGTTTAACAAGTGTTCTCTTCTGTGTAACCATGACTGCCATGGCGGCTCCTCGGAAGTCTTTCTCGATCCACGATTACCCGGAGCACCTGAACCCCTTCCACGAGGAGGACAACCACAACAAGATCAGGTTCTGGACCATCGGCAGGAAGCTGAATCGGTCGAACAGCATCAATTTCTCTGGGATCAAGGACATCAAGAATTCATGGTAGGTTTAGTGCAGTTTACTAAGTACATTATTAGATTATTTTGGTTTTGAATATCACGTGCAAGATTTACAGTCCGAGAAAGTACAGAAACTTTTTGTACCTGTTACATATCTACTTACAGACGAATCGTGATTTTCAATTCTGCCAAACCACAACCAAACTAATTTGTAATAACTACGCAACCTTGATTTCGCTTGTTGTTAGTTACCCGGTAAATCGATTAGGTATTGGCAATAATATTCATTACTTACGTTATAATTTACTAAAGATGACGTATTTTATAGATAAAAAAAATAGTTAACTACTTAGTTCCAATAATATATGCACTCGGCTATCTTAGATATCGCATTCTATCACGTGGGTGGGACTGTAACTGTTTCTCAAATATTTTTTACTTCAAGCTATAGTATACTTGTTGGATCGTTAATGGACTGAAATTTATACTGATAGACCTGGAGATTCGTAGGTGATTCATATTAAGCGTACATAATTACAAAATAAATAGAGTGTGTTACGAGGACCCCAAGGAAAAGTAATGGACGTTGAGGACGATGTTTGTTTTTAAGTTGCGATTTATGCGGTCAGATCGCTTCATTGGGTCATGTGACGGCAGAACACTAATCAGTTATCCCGACAGAAATCAACCAAGAAATTTAATAGGAATATGTAGGAATATCATATATGTAAAGATATAAGTTTTAGCCACAACAGTTTAGGAAAATACTTTTCCTGTTGTAATAGACACTTTATTTATTTTAAACAATATGACTTTTAACCACAAAACGTCCAGTATGATCGACCACAAACTTTCCATAAATAGTCATACTGTCATGTATCTACTTCGTTTCTTTTTTGTTAACCTATCTACAAATTATTTAGCTACTACTATTGTAGTCTTTGCCGTGATGTCATGTCATCATCATGTGCTGAGTGGATCTCATCCTCCACTACGAAGCATTAAATAAAAACGTTAGGTTTACTTGACATATTTTAAATTTTGCAAGGCCTTAGCATGATGTAAAACATTATTTGCGATATTACTTAGACACGACCAGACACGACAGAAAATGCAGTCCACTTGATATTATCTGCGATACGTTTCAATGGTCGTCATTAACTCTAAACTATAGTGCCGTGACTCTACTTGAAATTATTGGCATGTTGCTCACACCTCTAGAAATCATAAGTAAGCTAAGTAAGTAAGTTAATTATAATTATTAGGTATATGGTATTATAGTTTAGTGTGTTAAGGTCGAAGCTAGTTTGTCCTAGCACCTAGGTGTGTACTTACATGATATGTAGTTAAGAATGTTTATAAACTTTCCCGGCTATTGTTTCCCCGCGGAGATTAGGTAGCGCTCGAAATAGATACGGTTACAACAACGTAATTTTCTTTCATTCAACAGAGAGTGTATCCTCGTAGCAGCGGAGATGTAGGAATGGAATGGAATTTCCTGTGAAAAGTTGCATCGTGCGTAAGTCTTGCGGAATCAATCACCAAGTTAGGTACAAGTGGGGTATTTCCTTACATCAGGCATAGCAACATGAGGCTGGGCCTTAACACAAATTCTTTTGTTGTCATATCAAGCTCTAGGGTCCGTCGCATAATGCAAGCAAAGTGTAGTGTCGTCAGGATTATTTTTAGATCTGAAGTCATTATTGACACTGCTGTACAATGTCCACACTTGAATATGCAACGTGATTGGTATTTTATTAAGTTGAATACGTGCCTTGACTTGAATTTTGGTCAGTTAACGTTTATGACGCCAAATAATTTCCAAAAGATACGCAAAATAAATTAAATATGAAAATATCCCACTCAGAATTTTCTTTGAACGGGTTTCAAGAGCAATGACTAAAACCGGGTCTATGAAAGATTATTCATACCTATCTGTAGGTATCTAGTTCTCATGAACAAGTTATAAGTAACTTTAGGTTCTTTCATTAAGTTATTTAACTATCCTTTGTCCGTCTTAGTTTTTGTGTCCCTTTGGTATTTTAAAATGAAGGCACAACCTTTTTTTTCTGATCATGCGCAACAGTGCAACAGAGGTTATGCCAACAAACACATCAAAAATATTACGACAACATTTTAACTAATGAAAAACAATTATTCTTTTTTTGCCATTAAATAGAATTAAGGTTCAAATAACCAGTCAGATAAACCTCATAATAACATAAATGAACACATTAACCTACACGGATGTTACAAAGTGAAACAGACGTGCTTTGGCTCTGACCCAAAAGTTTCAATTCGAATACTGCATTATTATTTACATATTAAACTTATTTTTGGTGTTTAACGCATTTAATTTTAGGTCAGTGGTACCTTAAATACTATTTAAAAGGTTAAAAGCGACTGACCGATTTTTATCAGATACAAGATTCAAATCGTGACATAAATAATTATATTATACTTGGTGTGAAGTGCCTGAAATATTCGAGCGAAGCGCATAGTTGATGATACTTTACAAATCATAGAAGATAGTGGTCATTGTGCATTGTTTTCTAAAGATGGTTCTATGTTGGTCCTTCCTTCGACCTGTCTGTGTCTGTCATCATAGGTACTTATAATGAACTATTTTAGGTAGATACTTATTGGCAAAGAATGGTTTTATAAACCTTTTTCTATGAAACATGATTAATAAAGCCAAAACATTCAAAACAATGTAAGAAATTACTGTAGTTCATGGACTAGGCCTTGATTCTCATGTCAGTCGAACTTTTTCGTGTGGTAGTTAGATAAGTTACTTAGACCGTTTTAACGAAAAAATTAAGTACTAAGTACTACATCCACACTTAAAAACACTGCATAGAAATCGTGACTTTGATAAAGCAAAAACTGTATTTTATTCGAAAAAGATAATTCAATCGGTAAACATTTTTCGAATGCAACTGCGCGAGAAAGAGGCACTCTAATCTCTATGGACTAGTTAATTTATACAAGCATTAAGTGCTATTTTAGCCTATGCAAAAGTCTAAAACTAACGGTTAGGTTGGGATAAATATAATTTAGTTACGTCGTGTTACGCGTTTTGATTCGCAGTAATCAAAGCGACTGGTTTCAATCTGCTCAAATTTAATGCATCCCATTAAAAGTGCAGCGCTGCAGCTAAACAAGCGTTGCAATATGCAATAAACAAATGCATTCGGCCTTGTGGTGGCTTCTTGTGATACGATACTGGTGGTAACTAGGATGCGAGTGCTAAGCAGTAAATCATCATTGTTAATTCTAACATCCTTCATTTACACTAATGCCTACTGGTTTGCCTGGATAATATATTATTGTTTTAACTTATTTGTATTTTTTTTCTAGTATTTGTGGCCAGCGTAGTGTAGCGTATTTACTTATATCAGTGGCTGTCTCTATCAGCCTCTTATTTATATAATACTTGATGTATCAACATAATGATCGTAAATCGACTTCGAATAATTATGTTCGTATGCTTCTGTCTTGATACAATTTTACCTAGATACTTATGGTAACTCTTCAGCAGCGAGTATGAAGTTTTATTTTCAATTTATTTCCAATCACAGTCAAATAAAACTAACATAAAGAGGTTCGTAAATATTAGTAGGACTGATTTGATTTAATACAATGCCACTGAAACCGCTGTAGCCTGTAGCAAAGTTCACGAGTCAAGAACGATTAGCGCAATAGGTACCTACCTAACATAAACAATACTCATTTTCATACACAAGTTATTATTACACATACTTTAGTATTTATAGGCTTAGGCCTGGCTAGGAATCTGATGCCAGCGAGCAGGCTATTTACACCTGTAAGCTGGCATCTTGTGTAAATACGTAGCCTTTTTTTTAATATTGTTTATTTTGTTAACACTCAGAGAAGTTTATTTATTTATTTATACACCTGGGCATCTTTTGAGCGCAGGCATAGCATAGTTATAAAATAAAAGTGGAGAAAGAAAACTGGTGGTTATTTAAGTGGGTAGGCCTCTCCCTTCTGGAGAGGAGAGCCCCACATAACCCTCCGTCCGGCCAAGCGGAGGGTATGCAATTCAATGCATTTTTTCCACCTTAAAAAAAATGGTGTGCATGGTTCGCGCCAGCTCCAACAGCGTCAGAGCTTGTTTGCTTCGAGGATGGATGGTGGTACCTAAATCATTGCGCACTGATTATTGTGCTGACTAATAAAAATACATTGAAATATAATATATTTAAATTAATTAATTGTTCTAATCGTTTATTAATGACCCAATTTCTTTTTACTTATAATAATTTACTATGATCTCTAATCGTTACTTTGCCTAAGCCCATGTAGGTACTCTAAAGCACATCAGAACACATCTTATTAATTATGACAGTTGCACATTTGCTCTTTGAAACAATAGGGGCTCTGCAGCCTGATTGATCATGTCATGACTATGAGTCAATGCTAAAGTGGAATGATTTATTGAAATTTTCCATTTTAAAGATTTTTTTGATCACGCAATCTCTTGCTGATAAAATGTATGTATAGCAACCATTAGAACGAAATGGGAACTTTAATTCGTCATACACGAATGTTACGTACAAGCGGGTATCAATAGTACTTTCCATTGTTCAGTATGTATATTTAAAACCAAAAAGAAAACAAACACTTGAAATATTGTGAAATTCTGAATTAACTATGAACTACTGCCATAGTTAGTTAGTAGGTCTCTACTGAATAGCTTAATAAAGGTGATCGTATTGACGATTTTCGTATTACGAAGTAAACCTTATTAGTACTTAGTCTTATTTAGTACTTTTTTACAGGCAAGCTCGCTTCATCGTTAGAGAACTCTCCAAAGTGGTCTTGCAGCGCATTGGTATAGTTAGGTTAAGTGGTGTCATATCCTGCTCTACATTTCCACAGCATGAAAACGGAGGTTGCATTAGCACGGAGATAACCTGTGATTTACGACTCTCGGGTGTTACAAACAATCACACATTGACTGGCATGTGCACGACATTAAATCTGCTAGGTCGTAAAGATAAATTCCAGATTTGCCCGTCCTGCTCTTGAACTGGCTGACTTGTGCGAATGACGTCGTTATACTTTGCTTACTTATCAATAATTACTTAAAGAAAACGTTGTTCTTCACCAACATTTATCGAAAAAGCTATTAACTATTGATCGATAGCCTTTGAAAAGGTTTTAATTTTTCGTTTATCTCCAAGCATCGTAATTATTAATTTAATTTGCTTCGGAGAAGTGTAGAGGTTATTCTTTGGTATTATACAATACAATACACTGCGGTTTATTTATTTTTTATAATTAAATTGATGTTGAACAACAGTGAATTAATAAAGCTATAAATAAACTAGCTACAGTAATTTGACTTAGGTGAGGCAACACCATTTTCTTATATTTTTCTATAATGCATTGATCAGATAAACCATAAACCGCATCACTATATACGAGTAAGTCTTTTGTCTATGGTAGTTGACATCGCGGTGAAGAAAGAGATAGTGCTCTACAAACTTGTTTGTGTTTAGTTACTCTCCGACTTATGTGTCAACTAACTGCTGCTACTTTGCAAGTTGTTAAAATGACTAATTCGTAGGAACAACCACTGAATAGATAAACAACCTTCGAAAGGGCTGTGCACTACGACCTTGAGAAACAGACTGCTAACTACCGTTGGCTGTACTGTAGCTAACAAGCACTGCAAACAGAACATGACCCACTTATGCACTTACATATTTTATCACACTTTTCATAGCAAGTGAATGACTCATCGAATTATCTTCGTGAAGTCATTCTGTTTGTAAAGAAGTCAGTAATGAGACAATCTAGTTAATTGTTTACAGTTTATAAGAAGAATAAGTGGCTCATCAACTGCTCTGATAGGTCTCATCCAATGCAATCTTTAATAATGAAATGTTTCGGATTCGCGAACCTAGACCTCCAGTACTCATATGTTCACCGACTTTTAAGATGTTCCGGTTGAGTTAGTAACCCTTAGGAAGCACTAACGTAGGTAGTCAGTTCCACTAATCCTGAAACATTTTACACCGCCTTCTACTTACTTATGGTCTGTTTTACCATCAACAAATAAACACTAACTAACCAACAAATAGGTACAATTACGACATTGTTCAAGTGTTTATTTTGTAATAATTATGATTGTTAATCAAGTTGGTCAAGTGCTAGGTAGCATGCCTAACATACGTTAAAAATACTTAATAGTGATGATACCTATTTTGAAAACCAAAAAAAGCCTAGCGTAATATCAGGGCTTCTAGAATTAGCAGGTGTTTTGGGTATTAGTCACGGATCCGGGGCTCTGTTTTTGAATCACTCGCGTCAAGATGGCGAGTGATATTCATTGATTGAAGTCGAATTTTGGACTAAAAACCAGTTGTAATTTACACAGGAAAGATTTGAAAATTCATTGTATAGTCTAGATTTTGAGTGATTTCCGTTGATTTTTAATGTGTTTTCCAACGAAAATCACACGCCATATCCAAGCGAGTGATTCAAAAATAGGGGCCCTGGACTTACAAAAATAAACAAACTGAATTACATGGTATCAGCCGAAGTTAGCCAAGCGTGGTAACATATCATATTAGTCCTCAAAAATTCATACCTGTGCAAGCCCACATGGCGAAGATGCGTGGGCGCATTGGCCGAGTGTCCGCGGGCCCGTCACGGCACAATTGCGCCCGCTCAAGTGGAATCAAGTGCACTAAACTTCCATTACTTTTGTCAGTGTTGCGCCTACAGACATCCGTTACCCGGGTCGTGAGAGCTCCTCGCTCGGTCGAAAGCACAATCCTCGTGGGCTCTTAAGTAATTGGGTGACAGTCCCTTTTTGAATGTCAACGTTTTGTAGTCTGTTCGATGGATCGGTCACATGCGCTGATTACGGAAATCGATTAAGACCTACATAGCCTATTTATTAGAATGATATTCATATAGATAGGATATGAATAAGGTTATCTGCATAACTATTAGCATTACTTTTTATTCCAGACCATGGGCCGTACTCTTGAGACTTTGCCAAGATTTTTGAATATCGCCATCTCTTTCCCTCGCAAGGCCATCCTAGTATGAGCGACAAGGACGGCTAGATTGGGAAACACAATCTTGTATTGCAGAGTAAGGCCTCAGGAGAGCGACAAGTCCGAACTTTATCATTGAGAAGCCTGCTATATTATAGCCTCCAACCATCAATCTAATGAGAAATTATCATTTTTTCAGGGCGTTCCGGTCTTTTATGAAGAAGGGCAAAAAAAGTCAACAGAATGAAAAAAGTCCTCAAACAAATGGCGACAGCAGTCCTATAGTATACCGACGCGCAATACAATGTAAGTATAGATACCTAAAAGTAAACCTCACACAGACAGGTTAGCGTGACACAACAATAACTTATTTACATGGAAGATTACAAGCAACACGCCCCAGCGACATAAGTCAATAAACTTGGACTAAGTTACTTAGTTCTTGCTTCTGAAGACCTGTAACGCTGAGTTTACATAACGGTGAAGTTTTCAAAGTCAAACCGTCGCTAGCGTGAAAGTATAGTATTACTTCTTTTTAATATCAACAAGAATTGATCAAACTCTTCGAGTAAGTGCTTGATGTGCGTGCATGATCTATAGACATATTTCCTTAATCCTTGTAGGTTATCTTAATCACCATCTTTCCACAAATCCGTTTCGATAACATTTCCAAATCGATACCAGTTGATGCCATAACACATTATTTTTATACATAATATATGACACATTTCTGAGCTCAGCCTTGAGCAAAGATTAGAATTCAAGTAGATTTCATACATTTTAATTGTATGACCAGGGTATTAGTACTCAGGTCACTATTTAATCTATGCTTAGGTTACTATCATGTCTTCAGATCATCTTTCTCCATCTTTTATTATCATAATACCAGTCTGCATTAGCGATGTTTTTTCTGATATTCATCCTCATACTTCGCCGTTTCAGACTCGTCGGCATCAACAGGGACGCGCAGCACCGTAGCGTCACCGGAGCGCTACGTGTACGGAGGCTCGATAACCCCGCTGCCGCGCTCGCGCTTTCAGGAACGCCTGCGCAGCTCCAGCCAGTACGAGGTTAACTCGCTAAGGTAACTTCTGCACAGAAGATAAATTACGAGTATTTGGGAATGAAATATAAGATGTGCGTCCACCGGCAGGACTTGTAAAGACCACACTGGATACAGACCGTTTGCAACCGGTCGCAATGGAAAACTTTGGGGGAAGCCGATGTTCAGTGGACGTCCATGCCTGATGATAACGATGATGAGAATATAAGATCAGACCTCTGACTAATGACCTTTAATGAGTTGCTGTCAGGCAATTGGCCTATCTGAAAAAGACTATAAGTTTTTTTTCAAGCTCACAACATGGGACATATCGCATTAAATGTTCCTTAATGAATGACATGCGCCTTTGTATACGTAGTACGTTTTGTATTACGTATACTCGATACGACTAGGTTCTTACTAATGAAATCGATGAAAGTTAATTTAGCTAGAACTGGCTAAACAGGAGTTTAGACGATGAGAGAATCTTTAGCAGATAAATAGATGGTTCAACTGTAACTGTGTTTTCCACTTTTGGTATGCTAGGCGCCTCTGATTGTGACACCTCAGCCACTCATTTATGAAGGGGACTTACTACGTGCGCATCTCGAGTCAATAATTAGATACCTTATCAAAGATAAACCTACGCGAGATAACAATATGACCACATACCTTTCCTATACTCTCATCGTTGTTAAACAATGTAGTAACTCTTAATGCTCTTATTAAGGGGATCTTAAGTTCAACCAACGGACCATTTTTGGCAGACCAAGTGTGGTTACAGTAAAAAAAATTGCCATACATCCACAAAAAGTAGGTATTCAAATTTGGGTTGACTTAAAAACATAAGTATGTACCTACTTATCTCTTAGGTTTGCTTAGGTCCAAAAAACAAGATGTTTTTATGAATATTACTAGGTGTAGGTACCCATTCTCGCAAGATTAAAGATGATGTCATCTCATGTTTTGCCTTGCTTATTAATATCATATTGTTGTGCAGATATACAAAACATTATAATTAAGTTTTAATATGACTAAAATACACATTAAATAGCGTCGATCCAAGTCGTTCACTTTTTCCTTTGCAAAGAATAAATTTTCTTTTTCGAAACAATTTAGACACAGCCAAATATAGTGTTAAATATTTAAAACATGAAACAAGACGTACTGTTTCCAAACATTCTAAGTTGTAAATAAAAACCCTGTGCCACTTATGAGATCTTACCTTGAGTGAACACAACAATTCATTTGAATAAGCCGAGTGCATGTAACATTTTCCTTCCGCCATTGACCCGGAGATCAAAACAATTGCCTGAATGAGCATATTTATCAAATGCATTCGTCTTATGACTGTGTTTCACATCAAACCGGGTAGTCTTGAGGAAAATAATTAAAAATATTATTTATTACCCACTCCATCTATCCACTCGTGAATATTGTGTTAAGTTTTGCAATTTAGCCTGGGGGTTTTATCTGATGTTAGAGCAAGACATCAGTCAGTATAAACTAAATTGCACATTCGGTCATGCAACCAGACGCATTACTTACCAAGCGATTAGTCTGTTATCCGGAACCGCAAATACAAGATCACATACATAGATACTTTCATAAGCAATGGTTCTTTCCTAATAGCTCGGTAATCTTATAAACTATTCCCGTACACACAATGGAAATCTAGAACTGTTAATACCCACCCATGCATGATCATTTTTAATCATTACTCACTGTTACTATGTCTTGCTTACTGACATTCACACAAAAACCTCCCGACCCGCATGGGTCACCCTCATCACCTACTAACTTCCGCCCTCATGGGATATGTACAGACGGTCGGGCACTCTGGTACCTGACCACTTTTCAACGAACATCGCTCGCACACACCACACAAAACGGGCATCACTTCAAACAAAGACCTTTGGATACCTACTAAAACCTCACGCATTCTATCACCACTGCACTGCTATTAGATAGAAACTAACAATCCATTTAATTGTCTTCCAGTGCCACCCCCCGGCTCGCCCGCAGCGAGGTGACGGGCTCGCGCCTCAGCGTGGCCAGCACCAACCCCTTCGAGGAGGAGCCCGTGCCGCCGGTGCGCGCGCGCCGCAAGAAGAAGCGCGCGCCGCCGCCCCCCGCGCCGCACGCTGACTTGGACGCCACTGCTTCTACCCTCGATGTAAGATGAAGCTATTACTATGATAAAAAATATGTTATCCTTTATAAGTGGCACGAAGCCATGGACGAAATCCTTCGACGAGGAACCCGTCCGCCAGTGCGCTCGCGCCGCAAGAAGAAACAAAGATTTAAGGCTATCAGTTTGATTACTTACGCTACCTAAACTATTTCATTTTTGCTATTAAAAGTAGGATGATTTGAGCACATTCTGATTTGATAAGTGACTAGTAAACGAGCAAGATCCTCGAATTTAAATCCGATACTGACTTCATGAAGTGTCTTCGGACACGTCATTAAAGAAGTGGAAAGCTACTCGGCGACAACAGTGAAAACGAACGAACGATACGTTATCCCTTAATGTCGTTTATATATCAAGGTTATTGTAACAAAATATATAAGCAATCTTCTTCTCGCATGAACTAGCCTGAAGTAAGACACACGAGTATTCAACGTATATTTGTTTCTTTCAGGTGAGCAGTGAAAGTTCTGCACTGCATATCACTGAAGTCAACGATTCAAAATTGAGTAATCCAGAAGAATTGGAATCAGAAAACATAAACTTCAATATTGAACTAAAAATTGTTGAAGACGAAGATGATAAATTAGCCCGTACGAAAAATGATGATGTGGAGTTGAAAATTGAAGAAGTTCCTGGCGACAATAATAATGAAGATGCAAGCAAAGACCACTCTGCAGAAGATGCCATAAAGAATGCAGATTCAGAAGGAGATATTCTAGCAAAAACTAAGTTCGACAAAATAGACATTGCTAAGTATAGGCGAAATTCTAGCGTTAACGAAGACGACATTCGATTGCGTCGCGGTAACCTAGAAGACTTCCACGCGCTTTCAAGTAAGAGAAGCAAAAGTCTAACAAATGCACTCGATACTAGTTACATGATTTATGATATAAACCTAAACGAAGAGAAAGTGGTGACCGATGCAAACAGCAATGAGGAACCTCAGAAAGTGGTTTGTAAACTTTACGATGAATTGCCTCGGAAACAAAGTATCGAAACTATATCCAGTACAGAAAAGGAATTCATGGAAATTGACAAAGCTACACGTGAACTCGAAAGAGAGATAAGTAAGCTAAACTCGGCCCTGAACGAAGATGACGACGCCTTGCAGACAGGGGCGAGGCTGTCGGTTTCAGACATAAAAAGGCGGTTCGACAAAACGGACGTTTCCTCGCCAAATCCAATCCCGAAACCCAGAAGGAGCCACTATGGTGAGCCCGGTTCACCCGTGAATGGAAATATCCCCTCTTAAACCAGAATAGTCCTTACAATTTAATCAAAATTATAATTAGTGAGCAAGAAGATAAAAATTGATCGAATTGGATCTCAAAATTGGTAGTCGTGCCCAAAATACAGTGCCTTGAAAAGAACGAAAATGAAGAAACTATAATGCATAATTATATTCGTAAACAGCGTCATTAAATTGATGTTCTGCCATAAATATTCGTGCAGTAGATTAAGAAGACATAATGTGATAACTGTATTACGTAACTAGTTAATCATGCTTTCGTAGTACATAGTTAATTTATATTCCAAAGATGCGTTTTAGTAACACTAACGGCATTTGTAATTTTCTACTACGCAATAAATAAACCATTAGTTAACTAATGTATTTTTTTACTTTCAAACTTAATTCATGTCATAATACAAGACAAATATGTTTGTCCTTTGCCTGAGTAGATTATTAGAGTGGTAATAAAATACAAACTGTTGTTGTTATGGTATAAGTAGAATGATACTGTAAATTGCACAAAACTTTACGTAATAATTATACGCATAGTTAATATTTTCAGTCAAACGCACATGAATCGCGTGAAAATGTAAAAGTTTCCTAATTATTGCATTAATCGTTTTTAAAAGGGAATTAAAGAGTTACTATTTATTAGTTCAATCGTTGTTGATAAATTATTACACATGATCAGTGTTTTATTTAACCACCTTCCATCCGTTAGAAAAAAAAACGTAAATTACATGAACTAAACTTTAATAGGCATCTGTCAAAGATAATTGTAATTTTTACACAGAATATAAAACTGTATCAACATAGATACTGCACAATAAATAAATGTTCTGATAAATTGTACTTACAAACTACTTATCCTGCCTTTTTTGTATTTTATGAATCTGGGTAAGTTTGAAGTTGCAGTACTGACCAGGACTTTGTATTCTTTTGGCAGTCGTTTCTGCTGCCTTGCCTGAAAAGATAAACAAGCAGTATGACTATAAGTAAACACCTTCATTGAGACTTCGCCTGCGGGGCAGCGGGGCGCGGAAGAAGGCGATAGCGAGGTGCGGGCGGATGTATTTTCGTTGACCGCCCGCTCCTCTTACCCAAACCGCCCAGTTTGCGTAAGAGGAGGTTCACCTCCCCCCCGTCCATGTGCCCGATGCGTGTCCATGTGTCCATACTATCACTTTAAAAAAACACTTTAGAGAGAGAGTATTGGTGAAGATACATACCTTGTTCTTCAATATAGGCGCTAAAACTGCCAGTTTTTCTACCAGCTTAACTTTAGCAGCTAGAACATCAGTTTCATCTTCAGAATACAAATCCACTATAGTGTCAATAGCTTCAGCTAAAACCCAGACTTCGTTTTCTTTGTGGGCCTGCTCTAGAATAAATTCTGTTATGGTGCAGATCACATTTGAAGTAATCTCATTCAAATTGTTGACTAACAAGAGCGCTAAGATTCCTATCATCCTTATGAGGTTTGCCCTTATTTCAGGCACTTGACACTCCTTGATACCAGTCAACATCATCTGAAAGACAATTAGGATATGTTAATAATGTTACAATATTACTATGGTATAATGGACAAAAGTGTTAGTAGTAGGTGTAATGAGACCATATAAATACCACCACCATATAAGATAACTGAACACCATCTAAGATAAATTTCTTTGTTATTTATTCGCCTAGCAATGCAAAATAAATAACAAATATTTTTTTAAGGAACATACCAAAATATGAAGCCATAGTTTGATAGACTTATTATAACATTATATCCCTTTAGCCTTACCTCTATATCTGTAAGGGCCATATCACTGAATAAATTGCAACCGTTGATGTCACCATTTTCTTTGACTTTCAACTTATCAAGAGAAGCTCTCATCACTGCTGTGGCTGACTCTAACAAATTCACATTATCAGCATTTTGCTGGAACACTAATTTCCCTGCATCCACCCAAATTTTGTATACTCGGTTCACTCCACCCAAGCTTTCAATGGGCAAAGTAGACAACATGTTGTTGATACACAGTAGAGCTCTTGTTTGTACATTATGTAATCTGTAAAATGAATAAATAAGGTGAATAAATTGCAAATTTTCAAATCATAATAAAATTACACTGACGTGTTTAAATTTTGTTATACATACTTTTTGTAAACCATCAGTGAACCTTCATATTCTTTCAAAATCATCATAACATTCTGGGCAGGCAACTGTGTTCTTGACCATACTTTGTCAAATATTTCCAATGCGATCACTGCCTCCATAACTTCTGGGGGCAGTTTATCTTCAGAAAGAAAGGGCACATCTCCATTGTTACATATTTCCTCTTCTATTTCACTGTCTGACGAATCTTCCTCTACATTGTTATCATCATCCTCTGGATTTACAAAGAAGGCAATATTTACTTACACATTAACAAACCAAAAATAAGATTATAATTATTTTTTTCAAATAAAATACTAACCTTCACATGAGCATAAATTTGCAACTATTTCAACAGCACTTTGTTGTGCATCTAACAACTGAGAGACTGCTTTTAACTGATTTTCTAAGACCTTAGCTTCATTTCCCTTGGGGGCAATAACTTTGCCTTTACTGTCACCTAATGGCACATTACTGGACAATTGATTGCAGGCCATTCTGTGGTCAACTGACAAAGTGTTAGCCAAGATGGAGATGATTTCATTCATCACATTGGCTGGTAAACCAACAACATTTCCAGCACATGTATTTATTATCACACCTGCTGCTAAAGTTTTAGTCAAAAGTACAGATGGATCACATCCCTCCAATGTGATAAGTCCTTGTAACTGTTTCTCGGAGTTGGCCTTAACTTTTTCCATAGCCAAGGGATTATCTTCTACAACCACAAATAGACACTGTAATACAGCTATAACAACATCAGAACCAAAAACAGCTAGGTTCAAGTACCTCGGTAGAATGTCTAGTATCTTTGATTGTCCCAAATATTTTACAGCAAGCTCTGCAAAATAAACATATTGTGTATTAAATAAGTATTTAACATATATTCATTTGATAAATTAACATAATTCTATCTACTTACCAGAGCTTTCACATAAATTCAAGAGTAAGTTTGTACATTGAATGAATGTGTCTTTATCATCATCTTTAGTTTTTGGGCTTATTTCTGGAGTCCATTCTGCAGCATGCTGAAGAAATATTGAGATTTTAAGTCAACAAACTGTGTTTTACTTATGTTGAGTAGAATAATAAATTGTTTAGAATATTACCTCATGATAATAACAAGTGAGCGGCGTCATTATATCCTGTTCCATTAATTGGTCACAAACTTCTAATTTGACAGTAGACAAGTTTCTCAGGGCACCTGCAGCAGCATTCCTCACTGAGCTGGCAGGATCTATAAGAAGGGGAGCAGCCACTTTCACGATTCCCCTGTTTAGTACCGGCTCAATGTTCTCCGGACTCTCTATGAGCATTGCCAATGTTTGTAATCCACAATATTTCTCTTCAACATTTGCTGCCTGAAATGAAAGGGAAGCTTAATATATTACTTTTATTCTACTGATGTGGAACACCGATGAGGAACATAATGTACAAATGTATAACAACATCAGTAGTTATTCATGCCTACATAATGATTTCGTTTGTTGCAATTGTCCACCCATTAAAGAAGTAGATTGTGTTACTTACCTCGGTGTTAAAGTAGACAATAATTTTTCATCGTCACATCACATAGACTACATTTGTAATAAGTTGAGATTACTCCTAGGTAAATTTTACCACTTAAGATTTAAAGTTCCTACTACTACATTAAAATTATTATACCATGCACTAGTTGAATCAGTTTTGGGTTACGCTCTTGACAGTTACGGACTAACATTTAAAACATACATTGATAAGCTTGAAATACTGCTAATTAGATTTCTTAAACTACTAGTGAATAACAAAACGAAAGCTAATTGCAAAGGTAATTATCATAAACTTTTTAAAATTTGTAAAATTCTTCCGGTCAGTTTAAAGCATAAATACCTATTATTAACAAATAACCATGGCAGTCGGGAGAATAGCCCAACATTGGTCAACCATAATCATTGTACCCGGTCAGTGTCTGCGGGTAAATTTGAAGTACCTAAAGTAAATAACTACTTTGGTGATAGAACATTGAAGAAACGGTTACCATATCTTTTAAATAGTTTGCCCGGGGATATACGCCGGGAACAAGATACAAATGTTTTTAAAAGAAAACTTAAAAAGTATTTTTTAGCTAACTTAATTTAGTATTTAAGTTTTTATTTGGAATGTTGAGACTCGTGATCCCACAGACAAACTATGTAAATAGTTTTGTGGGACTACTGTAAACTCATCTGTAAAACGCTGTTTGTATAATAAATAAAATAATAATAATAATTGTTTGCTAAATATTTGGTACCTTAATACAACTAGTATTATAGAGCAAAGCATTAGAGTAATTGAAATGTATTTACAACGTATGTGATTTTCAAAAGAAGTGAAATATAACAAGATTCTAACCTGTAATTGGTCCAAAATAGTTTGAAGTGCAGTTTCCTTCGAATCCACGGGAATCTGTTCTTCCTCATCGGAATGACTTTCAACTATCGGCTTTCTGCTCTTAGCAGGCTTAGTTTTTTTTACTTTTCCCATTGTTTTTCAGGGAAAATAAATAGTTAACCTAAAACTTTGCACGCCGCGCCCACTGCCGCGCCGTGGCCGTGAAAATCTGTCTGTCAGTAGTGTCAACCAACTGTCAATGTATTTTTTTTATAAACAAGTTTAACGTCTGCGGGTCTTGTAGCTATACAGACAATAGGCGTTTAAGATCAAATCACAATGTTGGTGTAGTTTCTAGTAATAAATCATGACTTTGGTTGGAGTCATCATAAAACAAATATTTATGAATTTAAATAAGGATTATTTAAATCGCAAAATATGTAGGTAAGCGCATAACTCAACAACGCCTGGACCAATTTGGGCATTTCCTTTTTTAAATGTTTGTTGAAGTTCAAGGATGGTTTTTATTACGGAGAGAAAAAAATGAATAATTTCCGGAAACACCCTAAAACAGCACTTATTTTTTTCCCTTACAAACGTTTTCTAACTAAAAAGTAGAGTCAAGGAAGATAATAATTATCCATAAAACGGGGACGGGGC
Source organism: Pyrausta aurata (assembly GCA_963584085.1). NCBI lineage: Eukaryota > Metazoa > Arthropoda > Insecta > Lepidoptera > Crambidae > Pyrausta > Pyrausta aurata. Next base: position 9,074,649 of record OY757252.1, read on the forward strand.
TGGGGGCGAAACGAAGTTCGCTGGGACCGCTAGTATTTAAAATAATTTAGTTTGTCCAAAACGCACATTTGGTCATGTGACCGCAAATGCCTATCAGAGGATGTGACGTCATGCCTTGTGCGATTGCGCACTTTGTTTGCTGTCATTGACAGCTCTTCATAGTATTTTGCTGTCAAAAAGACTAGAACTTCCGCTGTGACGTCATTTACTACGCCATGTCAGTTCGAGTGTTTCAATAGTAGTCATAAATAAGTAGGACCAGCATAAAAACCACATTAATTTACTCGAAAAAAACAAAATGAAGAAACAAAATCCATCTACCTCTTTTCGTTTTCCGCGCTTAACTCCTGTCAATGTCAAACTTGACACTGACATTTGAAATTAGAGATGTTCAACTCAATTTGCTAACTCGAGTTGAATTATCTATAATCGAATTTGAGACTTGAGTACAATACTTCTTTGTTTATGTCAAATAAGCAGTCCCCGACCAAACAGCGGCAGAATTATCAGAATAGGAGTCTTGTACTCTTGTGGGATGGGCTTCTCTATTATAACTACTACTAGATACATATGTTATTCATCTGTGCTACTACTTACGCATTTTTAATATTAGTAAGATTATTTAGGGTAGTTGTGTACGATCAGCCCGCTTTACAGCACTGTTGCAAGCACATGCAAGCCGTTTGCAACTGTTGCAAATTACCTACAAAATAAGTAAATCAAGTACAGCAGCAGTGTCACCGATAAAATTCATAGGTATTGGAAATTAGACAGTAGCCACCTCGCAAACGTGCGTCTACAGCGCTACTCTGAACCGCGACTGTAGCGCTACAGTTGCGCCGCCCTTCGTAGCATAGTACTTATCAATAATGTAAACAAATCGTAGTTCGTAGTACAAGTACTAACAATGACTGTTGTAGTCGATCTGAAGACATCTCTTTAATTTATCCTACCCCCTCTGCCACACGCTTATAAAATATGTGTGAAAGCACATTTTTTACGCAATTTGAACAAAAATCCGATGTAAATGTTTAGGTATTATCGTTCACTGTTCTTCTGACTAGATAGTAAAATAGTATTTTCTAATTTTTACTCGTACGTACGAAGCTCGGTCGTTTTTTTTCTACAGATGTCTTAAATTAAACGCACCGCCATTTTTGTTCACTATAAAAATCTCACTTTTTTTCATTTTGGTCAATAATGAACCATGAGCGAGCCACGTACGGCATTCCTAGCATATGAACTCATCTCTGTTAGTTACGCCGCCCTTGTATTTGCACAGTCATTACAGCGATCCGGCCAGCCCCACGCTGTGAGGATAACAGTCGGAAGTGATTACCTGGCGGGACCGTTCGGTTGGGCCCTCCGCCCTTGGCTAGACAGAGATCCAGAACCTTTAGCCCTATGAGCGTTAGCTAATAGAATGGTATTTTTAATCCATTCTGATATAAGCGAGGCACATGAACTAATGAATGTAATAGTAACTAAATCAATCCTTTTAAAGTTTAAGCTTAAGCAGTTATGGTTTAGACTACGAATTCAATAAGCGAAAGAAATATATCCAAATAGTTTATTACCAAATCCAACAACGGATGCTGGCTACTTGCAAACTACCACTGAAAATCCATAAGGCAGGCCGATGACCGGCTGTGTGGTTCACGGGGAAATTCCTATGGTTGATTATGGTAGAGATGATTCTGCTTTACACTGAAAGTACTGAAATACCAAAAAATAACGATGGCTTAGATTTACTAAGTTAGCAATTAAAAATTTGATTCTTTCAAAAGCAATCTACAAAAGGTAAGTATATTTAAGCATATCCAGTTAAGCAGATATTATGTTGTTTCGATAATATATGAAAAAGTATGAAAGATGAAATAGTTACTCACCCCTGTCTTTAGACGCACGTCCAAAAGTAATTGCCCCAGATTGATTGGTGCGGCGGGGGACGGCGACGATTTGACGACTGGCACATTGAATCATCGAAGGGGCAGTTACGGAGATGGATATTGAAAAATAAATACCTTTAACCACTCACTTAGAAAGAAAAATAACGAATTGATGTGATGAGCTTGCATTGCATCAATTTTTCGAAACTCGAATACTTCTGGTCTGGTACATCTAGAAGAAACAACATAATAATGAAATCAGTGAAAACATATTTAAGAAATCTTGACTGATGAAACGCTACTTTCAAAAGCAAAGCAAAAGCAAGCAAATGCATCCAATGTCATTATAAGAATCAGCAATGGCCTGCTCAGTCTATAGTTTAGTAGTCAGATTTAATACAACTTAAATATCTGTCCGAGCTGGCCTGTTAGCTTTATCATTTTTCATTAGCAAAATCCATAGAGCTACTAACATTTCCAAACATTAAGATCAATTTTAGCAGATCAACTTTAAAATCCATCCTAAAACCACACGAAACGAGAGTGGTTCGGTTGTTGAAAATGGAATGCAAAGACGTCTAGGTCTAAGTTGGCAGTATTCAAACAGTGCGGGGAGGTAGAATTGAAAGAGCAAACATGGCCCGCCCGCCTGGCGCCGCGGAACTGCGCCAACTTTACAGAACTTTACTGAAACTTGAGATCCGAGCACTTGGATCGGACGGAAATGCACTAGTACTTACAACAATTCATTCTGGCACACAGGTCTGATATCTGTAACAAAATGCAAAAGTTTGCATGCAAAATGTAATAGGGTAGTTTTCAAGTTAGTTAGATCACAAGCTCTGCAAAATTCTTCCTTATGTCATACCACGTCATTTTACAGAGAACAAAATTGTATAGTGGGAAGGTAGGTTGCATTATCAAGTGGGTTTGTTTCCTCGAATTTTACAAAAAGCAATGGAAAAATAATTTAACCTCGAATGAAAATAAAATAACGAGGTAGGAAGTAGATACATTATAATACTCCTAATGTAGAAAAGTTCTAAGTTGAAAAATAAATACCAACGAAAATCCATTACTGAAAGGAAATGGAGCTAGCGCGCTAGGTTTCTTGGATTCGTGCCACGGGAAAGTGCTCGTATGTACTGTAAGTACATTTATATTCAGAGTCAGAGTGCATTAAACTTAATAGGGATTTGGAGTTTATCCTCCCAATTTGTAGGAAAAAATCTGCAATAAGAATGAGATTAGTATTACCGTAGCAATAGGCAGGTAAACTAAATAATTATAGATATTTATTCAACATTTATTTAAAACTCAACTTATATAGCTACTCGTGTATGCCTACATAATAACGATAGTTCTAGCTACTAAGATGAACAACAGCTATGTGCAATTTTGAAATAAAGACATTAAATTAGTGAATAGATTTTTGCTTTTCCGTACAATTAAAGTACCAGTTAATGGTATGTAGTTATAATTAGTACACGTAAAAAATCAATCAGTCGCAGCCGGCAAAAACGATATAAAAACCGAACGTCCGAGTAGGTAATCTGCGATATTTTATTTTATCAGAATTATAGCTGTTATTTATGTACAATTAAAGCGTACCTAATAAAAGGCTTGGGCGCAGGCTGTAGAGGCGGCGCCTTTGAGGCCGGAGGCTCATTTACATATGTTTCAAAATCTGGCGAGCGCGAGTGTGCACCGGACTAGTCGGCTGGGCCAGTGCTGCACATACCTAAATATCGACACATTAATTTAAATGTGTTTTGGAAATAAGAATTTAGATTATTTGAAAAAGAGTGGAAAACATGAGAATCTAGATCAGAACATACTGAACAAGAATATAGCTTGAATTCTTCCATGTTTGATAGAGTAACCCTTACCTTACCAACATGATACAATCCGGTTGTAATGGAATGCTCGATTGTAAATATTCACTGCCCAGCTAGATAGATACCTAGGTCCATCCATACAAATTTAATACTTACTGCGTGACTCTTGTCTTCAACTGATCTCCAGCTTTCCAACAACCGTCTGTGAGGTAAGTTGCATTATTTATGAGAACCACCTCAACCTGCAATCGACAACATAAATAAATTACTTAAATATGCTACATCTTCAAACTTATAAGAAAAATAAATGCTATTTAAAACATACAGACAGACACCTAAAACATTTTATACAGTTGCCACCATTTTATACAGTTTTATACTGTGTGTTTCATTGCATTAGTTAGATGTCTTGATAGAAATCGAATTAAGTCCACATTCTGATCGAAGTGATCGATGTAAGCAGGTCACCGCGCCCGCGTGGCTTCACTAAAGTGCAGCGAGCGAGAAGCGCGGCGCGGCGCCCGGTAGCCGACTCTCGGCTTTCTTCATAAATCAAAAAGTTGTTTTTGTGTCTTATCGGCGGATAATCGGCGGCTGCTACCGCGCTGCCACCGCCCCCGTCCCGCTCGCCCGCCCCTCCCCTCCGCTCGCAGGATGGACATTAACTTTTTGTCGAAATTATATAGGGAATTAAACTAAAGAAACCGACAATCATTATGCACCGATGCCGCCAGCGTCTGATCCCCAGACCGCTAAATGGAAGCTATTAAAGGATTTTACTCGAATAGATAACAAAGGGCCTAATGTAATGATTACGAAATAATGGGAAAGCATGACTCCCGAGGATTGGAATGTCCGGTGATAGAGCATTAGATTTCTAGACGACCGTTGTTGCTGAATACCGGAGGGCTTTACGAACACTAATAAAGATAGGTACCGGCCGACTAACGTAAATAAGTATTATTTATAATTAGTTTACTGTCTACGAATGATGGGTACATTCCAAAGAACTAAATGCCATGGATTATACCAGCCTACAAGACAATAGCATTAAGTTTACAAATACGGGTATTGATGTGAAAACTCGGTTTATCAAAAAAGCAGTCATTTAATGATTCGAAGAATTGTGTATTGTTTGAAAATTCCTGAAAGTGCTAGATGCATAGAAGTTATAAGTTGGATGTTGGTCTTTATTCCTACAAGTATGAGCAAGTAGATTAATTCATAAGTATTATTAAGTATGAATATGAAATAGACGATATTAGAATGAGTTACCTACCAAAACTTTTACTTGTCTAAATCAGCCAGCCGGGCCCGATCGTCGCTAGCACTGCAAGCCAATTTATCTGAGAGGCACTTTAGGGTACAGCTACAGGCTACATTACCTATTACTTCTTATGTCTTCAACATTGCCAACAACAAGACACAAAAAAACATTGATATAGGTACCTACGTCGGAACTTGCGAGCTCGGCATCATCATGACGTTTATTTAATGAAATCGCATATCCAACTAATTAAAATCCCATTAAGTATGCATAGAACCGCATTTGGTGAACATCACGAGATGGACGTGGCGTATGCGCGTCGGCGGTGCGGCGTGTCAGCACATATCTACGCCGCCTTATGTAGTGTGACCACTCTTTTAATGACAAAATCGAGACTGCTAATGTTATAAACTGAAATACGTAAACAAACACGGTTAATTGTCAGAAACGTTAGTAAATTACGATTACCCGCAATACAACAAGATAACCGCGAAAATAGATAAATTTAACAATAATAAAAACCAGTTATTTCAAAATTAATTAATTACTAATTAAATCATTAACTTGTGTACTTTCAGCTTCGAAATTCCTACACAGCTAAAACACCCTACGATGATCACTCAGCGAATGCGATTAGGAAAATGGGAAAGTCCCAAAGGAATCCGTTGACATAGACCGCGCAGACTAATTGCACCCCCGCGGCGTGATGGATCGCCGGCGGCCCCGCGCCCCGCGGCACACCCCACACGCACAAGGGTTGTTCCCAGAAATACCATTATCCTCGCGGGCCGCTCCATTTGACAACAAGCCGACTGTTACAATCGGCGAGCATTGTACGTTACGTATACACACCATTTCGAATTCCAGAACGAATTCAGATTACGCTCTGAACTAAAAAGCGGCATATAACATCTCGGTATTGAAACGGGACTGTAAAGTAAAAAGACGGTTTTTATTTGAAAATCGTTACAAAGCACACCGCCAATTGTTCAATTTTACCATGTGAAACTGATTTTTAGACGAACCGTACTAACTGATTTTTAGATTTACCGAACAAATACTTAATATGTAGATACGTAACTAACATTTTCAATTCACTTAATAATAATTTAATAAAGTTTGACAATTCCAAGGGGTGATTTTATGATGACAAACTGCCCATGTATCGTCGTGTTCACATTAGTATCGTCCCTAAAACTATAGAAGCTATAATAATAACATTAAATCAAACCTTACCATCTTTCCTTTTATGTCGTTTTTACGAGCAGACATATTATTATAGTCGCATGCGACGTTATTATCGATTCTCGTAATCGATGAGACATTCCGACCCCTAATCGCCATTTTAATGCCTCACTGTTTTATGATCAAATCCAATTTCGTATAGCTATAAGAATATGTCTACAAAAATCAATGATTTATTGAGAGCCTTTAAGAGCTTCCCATGTATGGGGTATGAAGATGTAGAGGTAGCTAGTATTAAATATGTTTATGCGAGCAACCCTTTAAAAACAAGTAAATAAAATTTTATACCTATACCGTGGAAACAATGCTTCCTCTGCAGATATTGCAAGAGACAGCTCAGCACGGCTTCGCGTATAGAGTGTCAGGTTCTCGTAAAGGGTGAACAGTGAACACTGGATAAAATGATATCAATTACAATACGTAGGTAAAATCCACCCTTTTCCGTTCGTTGGATTGAAACGGAAGAGAAAAAAGATCAATATTTGGACAGAAATGATTATAGCTCGCACGACCGGACGCGAATGCATTCACCGGCGCTAATAAAATGTAAAGAACAGGATGCGATTTTCGACGGAATCATGTTAACTCGTCTGTTCTCAGCGTTCTCTTGTCACAACAGCGATGTAAAAATGGGTGATTTTTTACAAATGCGATGGATTGAATTGGATATCGAGATCTACGAGGGCCCTGAATGCGTGTACTCATTCAATCCGGGTCGGGCACTTCCGTGCACAATCCGATACCGAGGCCATTCAACACGCTCGCTGTTTACTCGACACTGGCACGGGTAAAACAAAAACTATAGAATCATTCGATACGCCGCTCGAATTCCTACTCCCAATTGCCACTGGGTTCCAAAATCTTAAGCATTAGCAACTTCATTCTGTGAGATTGAGACTAGTTAATGGAGTATTTAACTGACATTTATAAGGCTTTAAGACGGCAGGCATTACGATTTTGATTATGATAATGAGACTTACACAGATCTTGCTTGCTTACCATTACTATGATTAAAAAGCTAGAACCGTTTCGTGAATTAATATATTTATTGTTAGTTATTTTGGATTCCTATTAAAAATACTGCAGTGGTTTCAATACAATGTTTTTAAACTTGCGTTTTATCTCTAAATTCTCAGACATTTAGCATCGAACCGCTCCGTTAAAACTACCTACTTAAATTTTCCAAGTATATTTGATTTGCCTCGGGCGTTGTGTGGGTCTTAGATAATGGTGTATTGTCGACTTACTTTTCGAAGGAATTTCATCTTGAGTTGGCACATATACACATGTATCCCATTCCATACATCGGCAATTCCGTACTAAGTGGAGAGGCTGAGTGGAGTGGTAAATTCAATCACATCTCGGGGGTTTGCGCTCTACCCAGCGCTGGCATATCTCACTAAAGTAAATAGACTCGACGTATGGTGCTTTTGTTTCCTGTTTACTTCTGCGGGTTATTTTATTAGGACTTAGCGAATCTGAAAAATTACTGTAACTACGAGTATATTATTCTTTGGAAGATATAGATACTCGTTGCATTTAGATACATACAACTTATTTTAAGAATGGTATTTAGTTGTTGTTTAAAGAATAAGCTAGGGATTCGAAAGTATAGAAACTTGAATAATTTTAGATGGATGAATTATCTGGATTGACTTATACGAATTCCTCTAATAATAATGTATGACCATGAGCTACATCTCAAAATATTTCAATGTTGAATTTATCACTGAAACGCAAATTTATCATGTGTGTCTGTAAGAAAGAGGTACGTGTACGAAAACATTAAACACTCTTCACTTCATACTGTAATTCTTTTTGTTATTTACTTTACGCTAGTGATAATACCCTGAAAGTTTACACTCGCCCGATAATAATTCTTTTTTATTTACACTATAGCAATGATTCCGGGTTTGTTTACACAAGTTGATAGATAAAGAGCGATAGGAAAGCGGCACTCTTGTCATAAGTAAGAAAGCTAAACAAATAAAGTGATTACGAGGCGAGCGTGTAACACTGGGGGTAGCTTTGATAACTCAAACAACACTGTTTTGGTTCTCTGGCTAAATCTTAGCGCTTTAGCTTTGATCTCCGTCTTTATAGAAACGAACCTTTATTATGTTTAGAACACATTAGTAGAATATGTTTCCAATAAAACTATTTAATATCAATGTAAAATAAAACTATGGTTTGATTAAAAACGAGACTTTTTCTTGTCTTTCTTAGAGGGGGCTTAACAAAACGGCTTAATTTTATCGCTACCCTAAAGATCCGGCAAGGCAAACAATTTGCAAAGATGTGATTTCGATTTTCGATGTCGAGTGCACGAGCCCGCCTCACGAGCTGATTTCCATTTATCTGCGGATATTGGGATTGGATTCTGAAGAGGAATTTAAATCAACACAAAACGTTTGAATTGAGTGAAGTGGTGGAATTAAATTTGTGGCTGGCTAGGCATCTACTTCAACGGATAATTGAAAATGCTTCTGTTGCGATAACATTATAAATTGAAACCACTTGGGTTGCTTGTTAAAATAAGAATATCTAAATTGACTTTGTAAAAGACCAAAAAACAAAAAGGGTGCAAAAACTCAACCCTGCCATTTTGTTATGGATAATTGACGCCATAAAGCAACTTCACGTTAATGGAGATGCAGATGGAGACTATTGAGTAATTAGTTATACAATTAGGCACGTTGCGCTAACCATAATTGCACTAGGCCGCGCCGTTACAGGTAGAATTTAGAAATTTCCTAGAAAGTGGCCTCGTCGAGTGCGCGGCGACTCTCCCGCAGCGTTGCATAGCACAATTCAAACCTGTAATTTGAATATGGGAGGCGGCCCGCTCGTTAAGCACGTGGAAACCAGCCCTACTCGGAAATCGTTATAAGTTCCAATTCACGGTTCTAAATTCCAATCGTTTTCGGCACACCATAAGTACATAAATAACGCAACAACCAACCTTTCTTTATTTGGAAATGGTAATATGAATGACAGCTAAATAAGTATGCATGCAATGCTTCAATGAGATGAATATATGTATCTATGTGAACATCCTAATCGGAACTAAGCACTAAGTTAGGAGGTATTCATAGAACTGTAGAAGCTTATAAAATGTTTTTCTATATCCGCAACAAGATGTTTTTATTTATTTAACGGATTAATATTAATGGATTTTGAAATAGACATAAGAAACAACATGGCAGGGCATCGACAGGGCACGGGCAGCGCGTTTAAGCTATCATCAGTTCAGTCACGCGAGACTCGCGAGAGCGTCGTAAAACGAAATCATTCCAAGGGTCTAGTTTCATTATAAGTGTCCATTAAATGGTCAGTGCGTCGCCATTACGTCGCCTATAGTTGTTAATTCTCCAATGCCTACTTATTTACTAAGTACCCGGCTATTGGATAGTACCTACTTCACCGTATTCCTCTGTTTACTAGCAACTCTGAGGTTATAGTTACGGCCTGAATAGTTAACAGGCTGCGTTTGTAAGATGATACTGGATAAACGGACACATCTTCAGTATAAATGTGTAGTTATTGTACATATAACAAGATTTAACTAGGCAATAAATTTCAGGCATTAGTTTAAAGAACTTGGTTTGAAAACTGAGTTACAGTGCGATAAAACTAGATTTGCAACATGAATGTCTGACCATTAGGAGTCTTTCTTACAGTACTCCGTAATGAAAGTGCTACAAATGTGCAGAAACATGGTTAATGCTAGGCTTGTTATTATATTCAAACCCAGAAACAGCAGAGAATAGCAGTATGCATGTCACCTATTGTGGTCGAAATTGAAGAGGACACATTCGTAGAATGTCGGAAATAGAACTTCCGAGTAACTCTTGCATCGGATCTCTTGTCGCCCGGCCCGCGTTTATTTATAAGCGGTACTCCGTAATCTGATGTAGAGCGGCGGCTGTGATTGTATCATTGAAATAACATTCTTGTCTGTCATCAGAGAAAACCCTTTGAAGTGACGCGGTTAACATATTGAGCACAACTAATAGCTGGCTGCTTAAATTAAAAAATCTAAGATTTATTTTATCAACTACTTTAAGCCATATTGTTGTATTAGATCAGTCAGAGCCCTAAATGCACAATTTAGAGAGTTTAAATCAGAGTAAAAGTTAGAGCAAATAAAACCTATCTGTACAACTAAAGTTCACTAAACAAACCGCTTACTGGCTAAAACTTGACATGTATAGGACAAGCATGAGTAACAAACAATGAGTAAGATACCTTTTTTTAAACTCATGGTAATTTAGAATTAAACACAATTTGAGAAGCAAAGGGAGAGAAATAAGAGAGACGCTGTGTCCAAAGATAGGATATAATAATACTCACTAATTAATTATGCTAATTGAATAATCATCGGAGGTCGCGGGAAAAAATATTATCGCATGGTTCACAAAGTTCTTAATCGTTTGTAAATAATAATAAACACATTTTCAATGTCCAAAGACATTATCTTATCTACATAGTGGTCGTTAGTGCGAGCAGAGTTTGTTTAGTAGAGTTATAGCAATAAACCTGTCAACAGCAAAAGTGGAGTCGAGAATTCGAGATATCTAACGCGTTTGAATAATATTTATCTCATCCTAGATACGTATGAGTACACTACACCAGACTCATTTTGTTGTATCTGGTTAACGCATTAGGGCAATATTCCCATGTGTTTGTCCGTGTGGTCCGGCGCCGTCTTGCGCGTACGCATAATCGAATCAACAGATGTAACCATTATAAAATGTAATAACGGCGCATAAGCCGCAACACAACAGCTGTCTGCCCGAGATTTCCTAATCACGACCGAATTGTTTTTGAATTCATTTAGAATTTAAATTCCATTATTACAATATTGTAAACTTGCCCGTTATTTCTTTTTCTCACATTATTTAACAATTACTTTCTTTAAAATAACACAGCTAGCTAGCGAGATAATCTTAAATGCCATCATAATAATAACAACACGAAAACCAGCCAAGTGCGAGTCGGACTCGCGCACTGAGGGTTCCGTGCCAACTTTAACTGAATTAGGGATTCTTACTTCCACTTAGCCAAAATACCACAATATTTTGTTGACCGCAAATATAACTTTGTTTTTCATAGTGTTTGTATGAAAGACAAAGTTATATTTGCGGTTGATAAAAATGTACTATATCTCAAAAACTACTCGTTCGATTTCGCTCAAACCAATTTTCGTTGAAAGTTTATGTTGAGATTTACATTACATATTTTTTTCAAAATTTTCACTTCCTTAATTCAAAAGTTAGATGGGGGGGAACGCCCATTTTACCACTTTGGAAGCGTCTTTATCTCAAACGTTAGACTTTTAGAAAAAATGGTTTTAGAAACCTCAATGTCATTTTAAAAGACCTATCCATAGACACCCCACACGTATAGGTTTAAGTAAACATTTTTTTATTGGTTTTAGTTTCATGTATGGGAGCCCCCCCTATAATATCATTTTTTCATATTTTTTGTACCTGGATCGGAAAGCGGTAAAGTGGATACACCTACCTATCAAGTTTCAGCGGTGCGATGCTAATAGTTTCAGAATAAAGTGGCTGTGACATACGGACGGACAGACAGACAGACAGACTTGACGAAACTATAAGGGTTCCGTTTTTTGCCATTCGGCTACGGAACCCTAAAAATCTAAACATAAAGCAGTTCCATAATACCAATTTCTTTTTAAATAATCTAGGTATGTTCTCAGTTTGGTGTCAGGGTCGTGTGGTGGGTGCTGTGTTGTGTTGTGGCTCTTATGATGTAACGCTTTGGGCGACACACATAAGATTTGGAGAAATTTAACATTTGTTATAAGTATGTTGATAAGAGTCTTAGAAGAAATATTCAGATAATATTGCAGTCTTTTTGCAAAGATGATTTGTGCGCAAGCGCATCCGTTGTGGTAGGTAAGTGTGGAAGCAGGAACCTCACGACGCGGCCGTCACAGTCAGCGGTCGGTGCCGGCAACTTCAGCAAGATCAAAGCTCGCCGCGGGTCGACGCACGCGGCTCCGGGCCCGATCCCCCCTCCCTCCCCTCGCGGCACCCCTCACAACAAACAAGCCCCGATTCGTTTGGACCGAGCCGACGCGCCTGCGTCGATCGCAAGCGGCGCGCGCAAAATGATGCTCAAAGAAAACCTACCATCTTTGAACCGGTTATTGTTTACAAACGACCAGTGTTTAATGGCCATAAATTGCTTGAACGAAATAACGATTCGTTGGTATTCTAAGAAATAACTCTTCCGCGTTATCCTTATGAGATTATGCGAAATGTTAGCACTGAATCCCCTATAGATAGATAGACTAGTGAAAACATAGCAAACTTTTACAATACACTACCACCATGAAAAAAAGCAGAATTTTAAATCTTGATGAAAGAGAAGTGAGAACCTTTATGCACGGAAACCTTTTTTTTATTGCTATAAAACTCACAGCTCTTATTACAAAAAAAAGCTAATCTTACATTCTTAACTTACAGCCAATAACGAATTTACTAAAAGAATAATTTACTTTGGTAAAAGACAACTCGAAGAGGATCTATCGTTATGTATGATTCGAACGCTTCTTTATGGTAATTTTGAATAAGAATGATTTTTGGTGTTCTCACTTTTCCTATCTACCAATGGCTACGAAGGACTGTTGTTACCACTACGCCTAATCGACAACAAAGCGGTGGTTTTTTGTTGACATAACGAAAATTACAATGCATTGCGGGTAGATAACATAATTTGTAAGGATTCAAATTATTAATGGGTTATTTCATTTGGGAAAGTGAAGTTAGTCACGTATTTGGTAAAAGAGTGTTTTGATTTATGTCTTTTTGGTTAGTTAGTATAGCCATTATAAAGCAACGGGTAAACTTTTAACCTTTAGTTATTACTAGCTTTTGCCCGCGACTTCGTTCGCGTGGACTTCAGGTTCGTCCCGTCTAGTAGCGCAAAAAATGTGTTTTTTTACGACCTCACATTAGAAACCTCAAAAATTGTAGCCTATATGTTATTCTGATGTATAAGCTATATTGTGGTAAAGTTTCATTCAAATCCATTCAGTAGTTTTTACGTGAAAGAGTAACAAACATCCATACATCCATACTTACAAACTTTCACCTTTATAATAGTAGTAGGATAAATCTTTTAAAATTATCTAACGCACTATTAGAGGTTATCGGGTAAAATACGTAAAGCGTTGGAATTTGTTGGAAAGTAATAATATGTGGAATTACGGAGACACTTTGCTAATTTATTTACACAACGAAACTACGAGCTTTTTCTCAAAATAAATCAGAAGCCCCTATGTCACAGTGACCAAGGGTGCGAATAGCTTTGTAATGAAATTAGAGAAAGCTGTTATTGTGGCGTTCAGCTAAGGGGTTCTTATGAAATTGAAACACATCATTATGAAAGGTGAATAAAAATCAACTAGAACTGCGATCTCACAATTTTTGAGTGGTTCGATCAAATTGGCCTGTAGTCTGTAACTAACTCAATTAAGTTTAGCGTGTAGAGCCGTTGCGTGCGCGTCGAAGCGAACCGTGTTGCAAGGAGTGGTCTCTATAATGGCGACGTATCATCAAACGCAGCCCACGGGCACCGTGAGACGGCCTGAATTAATTAGCAAGCAGCACACCGCGCTGCGCCACTCACTGTCTTTATAACATAATTTGCACTTCGCGCGGCGAGATCAAAGCACCGCTGCCCGATGGCGGCACCTTTGATCACAACGAGCCTTTGACTGCCGCCGCCTCCGCCGGGCACGCCTCGAAATAGTCAATTTGTCGCTGGTTTTTTCATGATTGCTAGAGCACGTAAACTTGTACAAGTTTATTTTGAAAATGTTTAAGTTTTAAATACTAGTGCCATTGTATTAGAGACAATGTGTATAATTATTGCATGATTTATTGCTATTGTGACAAGTTACGCGTACAATATTAAAGTTTTAAAATATGCCTTGTTTTTGCGCGTGTTACCACAAAACCAGAACGAATGGGCTAGTCAGGACTCTTCATCGCCGTTGATTTTTAAATGCTTTAAAAATTAGTTTGATAAATACTTATACATATAATATTTACTGTGCGAATAATACTTAGCCAAAAATCATGCGATAGGTACTTTATGTTGGATTGTAAGAATATGCCTATCTATTACGAATAAATGGCAGTAAACCGTTTTATAAAACGAAAAAAGGGATATTGGGTAAAAGATGCTATACACTACCACAGTAGTTTCGCGCGCGCACGCTCGAATCTCATAGGACTCATAGGTAACTATTTAGGGAGCAAGTGACACTGCAATACAGAGTATTAAACGCGCATTGCAGTCGAATAAATCAAACCGTGTGTCGCGCAATGCGATCGTATAAATTAGGAAAATGGGTTTGCTAACTCGAAACTAACGTTTAAGCCCGCGCAAATATGCGGTTGGCGATTTTAGCTGCGGCACCCGACAAAGAGATAATATATAGAGGTAATTAATTTGATGCCAGTGCGGTGCGCAGGGATGCCGACGTTGTCGACTGTCCGGTTTTCTCCCGTACTTGAAAAACTCCAACACCGCGCCACAGCCGCACCTGGCATGTGCAAAACAATTACCCGCCCGCAAAAAAGTTCTTACTGTTAAACGCAACCACCGGATACCGCAAAACTCCGATAATAATAGCAAACTTTAGCACCATAAACAACGTCTCGGAAGGCGTAATTTTTTCGCAACGCACTTGCCAAAGCTTCTGTATTTGCAAAAAAATTTGAGAAACTCCTATGAGCACCATAAAAATTTTAGACTTCCTTTCTTTAAAAAAATCTTTACGTGAATCATCGCGCGCAAATCTCAAATAAAGCTATGCTTGCTACACATAGGTAGCAGCTATCTCGTTGATGTCTTTTTAAGGAAATTTTATCCTGTAACATGATTTTTTTAAATGTTCGTTTCAAAGTGTTAGTGGTAAGTGTAGAAACACTGGCACCTCTCTTTCCCCAGAAATATCGCATTTTCTTATCAAGATTTTATATTCAAATCAAATCTGATATCATTCGCAATGGAAGAGTTGCGTTTATTAGAAATCTGCAACAAACCAATCTAAGCTTGATGTTCATATTTATTTCAGGCATGTTCTGTCATTGGGTTATAAGTACTGCAAGTACCCTGCGATGAAGGCGGTGAGGCCGGTGACGCGCGGGTGCATGCATCAGGCCAGCGATGCTATCATCACACTGTATTATGCCAAATTAAAGTGTACATTGGACGCCGTTTTCGACGCCAAATACTTCTTACATCTTTATATTTTTTTTCTTTCTATTGGTCTAGTCTGGTAGCTAGAGATGGCTTATAATTTCGCCTGAATGTTGTTGTCTCCTTTGAGCCATTTAGAGGCCTAATAGTACCATGAACTATGATGGCGAAATTTCTCCCACTTGATTCAAGGAGCTTAGCGGGCTATCGGGTATCGATAAATCCAATCTTATTCATACGTGTAGCCGCCACGCACGAGACAATGTGGCGAAGCGGTCTTGCCGGCAGCGGCGACATCAAACAACCCGAGATGAGTATCGCCCCGCGCCCGCGCAGAGCCCACGCCCCTTGTTTTTTATACTTTTTAACAGCTCCGCGTCTTATCTTTCTACATGTAGACCGAAGTACGTTTCCTCGTTTTATGGTTATTATGATAAAATTAAATGTATCCGGACTCTGAAGCTTTGTTTAACTACGGAGGCCTAGAGCTTTTTCACTAAGCTGCTTTATTAGGATAGTAGGACAACCAGATGTTATTACTTCACGTTCAAAACTTCAAATTCTCTTTCACCTCTTTTCTTATTATTCTTTTTTTTAAGTTCCGTAATAGGTTTACAAATATTGTTTAAGACCACACTTGAGCGATCACTGACGATGCAACTACGCTTTTGTGGCTAATAAGTAAATACTAAAACTCCAATCCAGAACCTACTAAGGTTGAGGCCATATCTTGGGCCATATTCATCAGCCTGTATGAACACATGTGGTCAGCACTCTTTCTTTTGAGAGTATCTCACTGTGACTAAAATAGGTAATATGTATTCAGAATATTATATTTTAAATTATCTTTCAATTTTAGGAATTCTGCTTGCGATAGTTACTTATAACTATTACATCCAAATTCGATGCGGAAATCAAATGTTACCGTCTATCCATCCATCTGTCTATCGAATTACACCGTTGAAATTCGATTCGTCTCGATGACAACTTCATAGCAGCCGACGACAATCGTAAAGCTGTGTATAAAGTGCATTTTTTACAAATGCAATATTGCAATTTGTAATGGCACGTGATGCAATATGACGCGGCCCTTTTGATGTCCGCTTTGAGCCGGTAATGGATCGCCGTCGACAGAGTTTGTTGCCTCTGATGTTGCCGCCTCAAGAGCGCCGACAAAGGGCCTAGCGGTAGCACAAAGCTATTGATATCATTTAAATCCCTTTGATAGACGCCGACACGTCGCTTTGCATCCCTGTGGGAAAAGCTCAAAAGCTGGCTCTTTTATACCAACCCTCTGTTGCGCGTTTTAATGTTTATTCGACCGTTTATCGGTAGCTAATTGTTGGTGCCCTTTTTTCTCAACAATCCAATCAAGCTGACTGCGTCACTGACGTGGATTATTTGATTGAAAAATCATGTACGAAGTTTATAATTAATGTGATTTTTATTATTTGAAAAACTTCATTAGATTTTAGGGAAAACATGACAAATTCATAATATTTGTAACATACATAACAACATCTATTATAAAATTCTCAATAGTCATTGTAAATCATAGAATTTTCTAATACGACTTTAAGTAGAGCTTTTCTAGAACATGACCTGATTAAGAATTTATTAATCTACACATTTCCTCACCGCATTTTAAATTACCCCGGGAAGATAAAACAGTAAATCTCTTTCAAAGCTATTATTAAATCTGAATTTCGTAGAGCGTTATATAATACTAATAATCACACTTCATGGCTATTAAGTCGGAACCACTTTTGAGAGCGTCCGACATGGGAGAGAACAGGTTCTGATATAAATGTACCTAAATAAAAAGAAGTGTTCGCGCCGCGAGCTTTGTGAGGGGAGGTGGTACCATCGTAATCGTACGTTATTATAGCTTTGAAGTACCGCGCGGTGCCGCGGCCGGGCCGGGGCTAGGGCCTCGATGACCATCACTTCTTGAAACGAACGTACAGTTTTATTCGAATGCTTAGATGGTATTTTATAGTCGGTTAACAATACATTCAACCATTCGTTTCGAAAATAGTTTCACTTGTATCCTTGATTTGCTGAATGTTTGTTTCTAATTTTTGGAATGGTTTCTTGACCCTTAAAATTTAGACTGAACTAATCTTGGCAAAGGTAGAGTGAACAATGCACAGATGAATAATATATGTATGTATGAACAATGGAGCAAGCTGAAAGCTCACCCAGAAGAAGTCTGTTCACTTTTTCTTTGAAGTTTGAAGACATTTTCTGAGGTTGTCATTAGTAAACAACGAACGTGGATAGTGACTTCCACTATTTCATCAACGTCAACCAAACTACTCTTGATAAGCGTATCAGAAATATTCTTAAAAGAATCAAATGATGTTGTAACATACGATATCCTTAATGAATTTTAGAGCTGCAAGTTCATGTTTGGAAGTGCATCTGCGGCCGGTAACCACTTCCAATGACTTTTCCGATTCAAAGTTGAACGTTTGATGGAAATAAATTCGAGTGGGCATTGCCCACGCGAGTGAACCAAACGACCGCAACTGGCGGTGTGCCAGACAACTGAATAGCAGAAATAACGCCACTATCAACATTCCAGGTCACTTCTTACGATTATCTTTTTATTGTAAGTGTCCTCCGGTAGATTAGAGCGTATACAAATAGCTTTGCCAAACACATCAGAAGTAGCTCCCTAGCACACATGTGTTAACGCGGTAAACAGAGATTTAATCCAGGACACAGTACCTACTTATAATAAATATGCTAACTTTGAACCGTTTAGACTTAACACACATACGAGTCAATATGACTCTGACTGACAAATAGTCAATATGATCCATAAGGTGATCAAGTATAATAAAGTAAGTCCCCATACCGATATACCAACATACTTTGGTCCAACGGGACTTAAAATCCCACCTCTGTCAATTGAAGACAACCGGATTAAAGGTGGACGATGATAAGAATAAAGTAACATGTGTCCGCGTCGATGAGGGTGGTCCGTTAGTATCTAACATCGCCACACTAGGTTATCATTGATACTTGTTTTATATCAACAGTTAAGTAGTAGTCGTTGGCAATTTTTGTAGAGAATCGATCGATACTGTTTATAGAGCGTTTTATGCCATGGTCGAAGTGGCCATCTACGATTTCGTGGAACACGCCCACCCACGTAGGGACCCGTATGCTGTCCCGCTCATTAAATATGGCCATTTTATTGTGACCTCATCCAAAACTATACAATCTAATTCATAGAATTCCGTGCTGCTATTAAATATCGAAATGAAACCTAATAGACACCTGGTTGGTAGAGTATTTTCGGAAACAAAACCGTGCGACTGAATAAGTACTAATAACCTTTCCTTCTTCCTGAACATTTCTTTATTACGGGCATAAAATCGTGTTTGTTGTAAGTCAGTTTTGGAATACGACCCCATCTCGGTCGCAGATAACTCATCAACGATAAACCTAACACGAAGAGGCCGTAAAATTCTAATTTGAATCGTGCGCCCTACGAACGCACCGAAACCCGCGGCGGGCGATAGACGCTAGCCCTCGGACCACGGAGAGGCATGCTAAAATTGAGTCCAAACGAGAAACGTCACCTTCTCAGAAACGAACACAAAGGCTCCACAGATTGACAACTTGATTTGTGTCGGTATTTGCTTTATAGCTTGCATTTTTAAGGTAGTTCTGTGGTAGTAGTTCAGTATGGGGTCTTAAAAGCCAAAAAGAGAGAAGTATTAATTTTGATCTGAATAAGTAACTGTGATAACAAAACAGAATTTTCATTCAACGCTTTGACTGTTCTTGAGCTCGTTACACTACTATTAAATACCGTTAAGCAATCACGATTTAAATGATATAGTGATGATTTAGCAATAGTACTTACCTCTGCATGGATGGACGGCTTATTTTTGAGCAAGTGTTTGAATCAGCTATTTAGCATAAAATCAACATCCCAAATCTTGGTTGACCACCGGATGTAAGATTACCACCAGATCTGCAATTAAAAAATGCTTCTGTAAATTAAAACCGGAGTGGATCAGGTGAAAATTGGTACACTCAATTTTTTCACTTAAAACATATTTTTTAAAAGGTGTATTTTAGGTTTTAAAGAATAGGTAGCTATCTATACCCATTAAAATGGCGTGTTGGAGATGGAAGTTGGTCAGTTCATTTGAGCATAGTACATGTACCTACCTGAGTTTGTAGCTTCGATGTAGCCAAGTTTTAACAGAATTACATCAAGATGGCCTTCTACTAACTAGGTAGATAGTACCTACCACAATCTTTTTGTAATCGCCGCCACAAGGTCGTCGACCGGGCGGAGGCTGCCAACGTAGCGGATGCGCGTGCGCCTTTCTCTCAACTGCCCTGCCTGATGCTTTATATTATAGTACTTTCTTTCCTATGTAAACTTAAGAATAAAAGCTTACTTGCTAGTTAAATTAATTGTCGTTATTATCGTTGGTGGTTGGTAGTGCGTCAGTATAATTAGGGACTAATTATATTCAAGCCAGTGTGCAGAAAATAGTGGAAACTTTTGGCCGAATAGTTACCCCTCGTGTGTAACAAGACTACATGAGTTTGGGCATCGATAGCCACTATGGGTGCAAATTCAACGTGTTATGTACTTAGGAGATGACCACTTGCATACCAGTTAGCTTTGTAGGGCTGTCGTTTATGTAATCAATCAAATATTGTCATATAATATGTATACTACCTACTATCTGAAGAGATTTCGTTCAAATTCCATGCAGAAGGTCCTGTTGATGCAAACATTTTTTGGTTTGCTATTTCCGGGGCGGGTCAAGATTTTCTTGACAAGGGTATAATATTAGATTTCCCCTATGGAGAGCTGAAGTTTGGCAGTTTTGGTCCAATAATCTTTCCTCTTTTCCGACTGTCCCTTGCCTATGTTGTTGTGAGTGGCAGATGTTGCTATGCGTTTTATGTTTTGCTTCACTCCTCTTATTATTACTTTCTTGTATATCCAGGAACAAACGTGGACAGAACCAAATACTATAATTCTTCTTGCTACTGACATTTGTAGATATTTGGTAGTGAGTGATGTGGTGGATGACACATATCTACAGATTCATTTAGTCCAGCAAGCAAGAACTTGTATATATAATATGTATTATTTAAAAATATCATCGCCCAAATTACATAATTAAATACGGTTAGCTTGATCTAAATGCAAAATAGGAAAGTCATCAGTCATCCTCATCATTTAGGGTAATTTACTTTTATGCCAAGATAGTCGAAGATGCCGCCGGTATTATAGGCCTAATTCATGTTGCGGTTGTCAGATCATAAAAATAATGGATGATGGATTGATTTAATTCGAATTTGACCGA
The DNA here is from genome assembly GCA_963584085.1 of Pyrausta aurata. NCBI lineage: Eukaryota > Metazoa > Arthropoda > Insecta > Lepidoptera > Crambidae > Pyrausta > Pyrausta aurata. The sequence continues at coordinate 9,095,482 of OY757252.1, forward strand.
TATCGGATTCCTAATTTCTATTATCTAGTTAACGGAATAAGACAAAGTTCCAAATAAATATAGATCTGTCCCTGCTCCAAAAAGTTAAGTCGGCTCATTCAAAGTCCTAGCCGTCCTAGGGGGTATTCAAATATCTGAATTCTGTTAAATATCCCATTTCTCTATAGAAATTTCGGTCATGCTTTACTGAGGCAAATTCATGTTCAAACAAAAATAAGGAACTTTCTACAAATGCCGAGTCTCACCTCGCTCGGCGGACTTGGCGGGTAAAGGAAGGAAGAGTAATCAGCAAAAGTTTCGATACGTAAGCTGTTTTGTTGCACGCTAGCGAGCAACAGCCGGGTACCTACACCGTCGCGCCGGCCGCGGCGCCCGCCGATCCGCCGAACGCACGCACCGCGATACTACGCGCCCTCCCCTTCCCTGCTCCATCCATCAGTCAGTCACTCGACAACACGCGCGCGGAGCGGTCGCCTCGCCGTCTAAACTTGTTTGTTGTTCACGCGGACAACTGGGTCACGAGTGTATTAACTGTGACGCGAAAAACTTTACGTGTGCTTATCGTGTGGATCATTGAAGTGACGGTGTATACCCATCTTATTGTGACAAAAAGCGGCCCTTTTGAAGTGTTCGGGATGCGTGCGTGAGCGCAGCGCATGACGTGCTACGAAACGTTGAGAGCTTCGGCACCCGCCGCGGACGCCCCCATGGCGCACCACTTTGTCAAGTGGTGGCGCAACAAGTTTAGAAATGGATACAAGAAATTCAGCAGTACGTACCTTCAACTACACGTAATTATGAGGCAGTTTGCTCGCCGTAGTCATACATAAGGTTCACACTTGCGTGCCAAAATTGTCAGCTGTTGCAACTACGCGTACCATCGCAGTCCGTCACATAACATAACATCAGAAATATACTTAACTTTATCCTTGAGGACAACATTAGTTTTACGGTGTGCTGATTCTAAGACAAGTTTCTTAGCATGAAGCTAGAAGCCTTGACTTTACATAAAAAGTGTTTGTAGTTTTTGTTACAATGAAGTTTGATCTTGCCGAAGACTTTTAATCAATTATTGCGTGCACCAAAAGTGTTTTTCTCCAAATTTTGTAGGGTAGGTCACTATTTCCGTTGATCTGTCGTTTCCTTCAAGATCTGGAATTAAATAAAACATAAGATAATAATGGTCTCTAAGCTTTTAAATCATTACAAGCTGTGAATCCAGACGGTAACGTCCCTTTTATGTCATTTATATTTTAGCAACGTACACGACACGAAGACGTAAAGGTCGTTCGAGTCATTTAAGAATTAACGAAGGTTTCCTCAAATTAGCGGCAACATAACAAAGTCCTTTGTAGGTAAAACAACAAAGATACAAAAACAATTTATTCGGGTACCTACTTAATACCTACCTATACTTTTTATCTCAGTCGCGCATTATTCAGATCAAAGAGGCCGCCGCGGTCCGCGCCGCAGAATGAATTGAAAAATAAAATGATGATAAAAAATCACAGCGGGTGGTTAATCCGAGACAACCAGTCGAAAATTACTCACGTTCGGAGCACGCTTAATGAAATGCCGGCAGAATTGAGTAAAAACTAGTTTCGTGGTTTTTAATTTCGATAACTTTTGACTGTAAGGTACTCACTAAGTACTAGGGGTTTATGTGGGAAGTCCGTTAATAATAAGGTTTTAATGCTAGTAAAGGTAACATTATGTAAATACGTAAAGAAAATTATAGGACGTGAAGAGGTAGTAGCAGTTAACTGCCATTTGAACAACAAAACAGCAACGCAGCAGATACAATAGCAGATTAAACCTAAACAAATGAATACATAAAGAAAGATAAAGTTACACGAGTCATTTAAGTTGACTACCATAGAGATTAAGCTCCCAAGGAGCTTAAAGCAAAATAATAGACCTAGTCCAAGGGAAAAGCCATTTGTCGGTTTTTAATGCCCGTGGGTAAGCGATAACAAAAAGTAATCAACCCTAAAGATTTTTCTAAATATTTCCAATTCCATTTATTTATAGCTGAACAAAACATGTAAACATTGAAAAGACAAGAAAGCTTCTAGAGTTTAGAATAACCTAAACAAATGTTGATTTCACAAGTAACACAAGAAAGATCAACACATTTATTTAGACGATGAAAATAAAAAGTTGAAACTTCCGCTCTCAACGACTAATCCTACATCAAAGTGGAAAGAGGTCGCTTTGATCTCTTTCTATTTTGTTACGAAATACGCAAGCAGAATACTTCAATTAGAAGGCGATATCTACAGCATCATTCATTTTAATATTCTCGTACACACGTCACAAACCCGCGAGGCGAAGTTTGTTAATATAGCTTTAGATGTAAACCGAGTCGCGCCGCTCATTTGATTAACTTCAAAGGGAAAAGTTGAAAGCACGTCACCGAAGCGGAGACAATGATACCTTTTATTTAAGATCAAAGAAGTTCCCGCCCCTGGTTTTAAGCTCTCGTGACTCCGTACCCAACAATCTATACACGAACTAAATGTACACTTTCTGAAGTGTTTCATTACGCGCTAGGTCCCACGTTAACTACGTTTTCAGTTTTCAGTCTACAAGTTTTAAAGTGCAATTTCTGTTTACTTTTAGCTTTGTCGATTAAGGTATTTGATGTTGGTTGATACTGCGACTGCTAAAATATAGTAAAGTTAAATGTATACCTGTTCATATTCAGTAACTTCAATTATATTTAAGGGAAGTTAACAAAATTAGTGTAAGATAAATTAAACTAAAGACTTAAAATAAGACTCTTCAAGAATCTGTTTGTCAAAACCACTACTTATAAAAAATAATTGTATGATTGTACAAACGTTTCGTTCTTCACTCACAACACTACTCGTTCAAACAAAGTCAAACTCGCAATCAAGTTTTCGGGTTTCCTAATTATTTTTTGTTTGCTAAATTTAATTTGTATGACTTCAGTGGAGTAATAAGTTGGAAGTTAAAAGGCAATTCATTCAGAGCCTTAAAATTCGATTTGTACAACATCCTGCATCGTCACCGATTACATTTGAGATCCGACCGGATATGCTTTACAATGTAAAATTGCCAACGCTAGTTTGATGCAGTGAATTTTAAGAAATAACAACGGAAGACACGCGGTTCGATCTTAGCCCGATAAGCTTACAGATGAAATGAAAGGAGCGTGGCCCGTGGGCCTAGTCGCGACGCAACTCCGTTCCAACCGCGTGCTAGCCACATTCCTTTGCTTTGATTTAGTTTATCAAGACTATCGTGTTACATTCCTACTCGTTTAAAGACCAACCCGCTTTTTGTTCACAAGTGTCAAATGCGCACACAGATGCCTAATAAACATATTAGCAGATATTTTGATATTGCAACAATAGGTATCAAATCCCACTAAGTAGGTAGGTATAGGAAAGCAGCAGTAAACAAAATCCGCATTCGTGTGAAATACTTTTAGATTAGAAATAATTTTATACAGCGGCTATGAAAAAACAATCACTATGAATGAATTATATCCTATGTGCTAGTATATGTATTTCGAGGAGTAACAAACATAAATTCATCCATCCTCACAAACTTTCGCATTTTTATTATTGGAATTGATGAGTAGGATTCTGTACAAACAAATACATGAAATCCTACCTAATCCCTATTGAAAATTTCTTGTACCTTATATTTGACTACCCACATAAAATACAGATAGTCAAATAAATACAGTATTTGAATATCTGTATTATGGGTGGATGAATACTTATACATAGGTAGTTTTATTCAGGATCGATTAAACTTACCTCTGTCCGATAGTTTAATGCTTGCTTGCAAGTCCCAAACTTCATCAACAGACTGAAGAGTTAACATTTTCAGGCAGAGTTGCAAACTTAATCCTACTGCAGCATAGATTCCTCTTCCGTAAACATCGCTATTCAATAACGAATTTAATGTTCTGAAAAATTAATTATTTAGTTCAGAAATCAAATCAATAGAACATTGAAGAGGATGATGCAAGTTCTGCCCTTCCCGTTCTCGAGCCGAATTTCTAACCTTAGCAAATCTAAAGATGTAGATAAAAGGATCGGTATCTTTTGAGAAAAATAACATTAGTGGCAGATGTGGCGTAGCGGGCCCCGTATTCGTGCGGGCCGACCGGCCTTCCAGGAAACGACTACGCGCCGCCCCCGGCTTCGGCCCGGTGTCGGTCGCACACTGATCCGACCTTCTTTTTGACTTCGCCGACGACTTGTTTGGATAATTTCGACGTATTTTACTTGCCATTGTACTTATTTGTATAGTAGAATTCTTTGCCGCGATCACAATGACCAATGCTGTAGTTATATTTTTTTCACGACAGACCACTTCTGAGAAGCTGATCAAACTCGAGTTTATGGAACGTTTTCGATATTGTTCTACGGTACAGTGGGCTAGGTGTATGTATAGCAACCTTACACATTAACGGACCTTATGATAATAGCGGTAAAGGCGATATTGCTTCAGAACTTAATAAAATAACGCTGACTTGCAAGGTTGAAAACTTATGAAAAGGATATTTTTTACATCAGCGGCAACAGGCCAATTCGGTAGACCGTAAAATATACTATAATTAACAATTAGATTAAAAAATAAGCATACTATTAGTTTAGCCAAAAGTACTACTTTGGGACAGTAAGCGCTGTAGACGTTTTGCCTAGTCAAGTAGGTATTAGGATCTTCACAAGCACTGTAGTTTTAATATTCATAAAGATGTAGGAGGACGATTAAGGCGTGTAAAAAAACCTTCTCATTTCGGCATAGCTTCCTTGTACCGAGCGCTCTTGATACTTTTATAAAATAGTGAACTGTGTTACTTATTTAGCCTGGCTTCAGTTGTCTTTATGAGAGTTTTGTCATTCCAGTTGGTACGGAGAGCGAGCGCACTGACACAGAGGAGCTGGTGGGTAGGGCTGCCTCCCAATGCTCAGCGCCCCCAGACCTTCTGCCCAGCGAAGCCCGGGCCTTGCTGGCGCCCTCAACGCCGCCCCCACGCCCCGCCAGGACTCACGAGCCCTCCTACAAACCTCCTTCGCCGCCTACTCCGGACCACAATGATGATAAGCCCAGACTACGGTTTGAGGTATGCAAGAATAAGCATTATATTCAAAATAACGGTCAAATAACTATGGTAGAATCATGATTACATGCCACATAAGCGAGTCATGAACTTATGAATGAGCGCTAGAAAGTTGAGATGTCAATGATAAATAGAAGCAAAAACGTGACATCAGATGTTATCAGTACATAGTACCAAGTTGAAAAGCTGGATGTATTTCAAGCATCCAAATCAGAATGTTTGTTGGTGATGCGATATAATTAGACTGAAGTTCAACGACTGTCGCGGCATAAATAAAATAGAAGAGCAATAGGGTATTATTGTAGATTAGAGATATCGCTTTATCGCGTCGATGCCATTGTTTGATAACAAATATAAGCGATGTGTACGTCGCCGTAGTAATTTGTAATTCATTGAATAACGAGATGAATCATCTATTTGTGTCGCGTCGCAGTGCGAGAGCGGGCGGCTCGCCTTTGGTCGCGTATCTCATTGATCGTAAAGGCGCGGCTAGTTTCCTTTTATGCACAAGATAAGGCCGCCGCTCGCGGCTGGCCGCTACACACGCGCCAGTCCGGCGCGCCGCAGGTTATCTCTACGCTCACAAGCTCACTACTAAGCCCACAATACTTCCTACGAACGTTATAAACTTTGCGGCTCGCTCTTCAAATAAAAACTGTGATTGGATTTTTTCGAGAGAAATATAATAGCATCTGCTGGTGCGCTGAAGTTATAGTTCTATAGGTACTTATAAAATGATTACTTTTTCAGGAGCTGACATGTGATGTTGAGCTGCAACACCCAGAACCTTCTAAACAACAGCCGCTGCAGTTTTCGTTTACGCTTTACGACCTCGATGGCCACGGTCGGATGACAAAAGATGTAAGCTAACACTTCGTCGTCTACCTATCTTCTTTTGATAGTATCATCTTTCAAATGTAATACAAAACTTAAAGTTACTTTCTTCATTACAGGATATTGCGGGAATCGTTTCAACGATATACGAGTCTATAGGGAAGTCGGTCACGGTCCCACATTACGGATCGAAAACCATACAAGTGCGGCTAACGGTCGTGCCGGAAGACGGGAACGGACGAAGCCATCGTGAAAGGCGAGAGGGCCGGCGCCGGCGACGGCGGGAGCCGACTAGCGCGCCCGTCGCGCCGCCCGAGCCCGAACACAGCGAAGACGAACAAAGAGAACGCCTGTCCCACGATGATGACGCCTCCTCAAAATCCTCATGCTCCGGAGACAGACGACCGCAGCGACCTCCCCCACAGAATGCGAGACCACATCGCCATCATCGGCGAGAGCCAAGAGAACGCAAACACACAAAAAAAAGATCTGGCAGCTTACAGAGACGCGAATTACTGGAGATCATTCAAGCGAACATGGAGAAAAATCATCTGAGCTTTCAAGCTTCAAGGTACTTATACAACACCTCTTCTTATGTCATTAATAACTTCCTTAATTGAGTAGGTACCTAGTTAGTGGCATTTTTATTGCAATACAACTCTTATGTGTCTTTTATTTATTTGCAGAAAGCCCAGTGATCCTGTCGCCAACGAAGAAGACATCACCAGTAAATACCAGAAACTCAGAAACAGATCGTTCACCGTCAGCGAAAAGCCTGTAAACGCGTTTCAAAAAGCTAAAGCAGATAACCCCGGACACGGGTACTTGGATTTAGCGAGTGGCGGTGATTCTAACCTGTGCAGGTACGACCGGTACTTGCACGCGGTGATATGCTCGTCGGCGCGACACGCGCACACGGGCTACCACCACAAGCATGCGCCGACGCCACGCACGCCGCGCGCTGCGCACCACCACTCGCGGTCACGATCACACGACCTGCCTACCCAACTACCCACAACGCAGCAACCTAGGGTCCTACAAATCATATTCTTATAGAACACAAGAATGGGCATTGTCGGCGACGACTTTGTCCTCTTTACATTTTAAATATGCAGTACACGAACGTATTTATATTAATGAGTTACCAAAAGCTGTACTGAATGAAATTACTCGTAAATTATTACTGTGGTCAAAGTGACTAAATTCTCTATAAAAGTAAGTTTAATAGGATGTCATAAAAGTCATTACATTAATCAGTATTTAATGAAGACACTGTAGTTGTTAAGCGTAATGGGGTAATACCAGGTACCTATTGTAATAATGTTTTATAGTAATTAATACTTAATTACCGAATACTAAAAAACTTAAATGTATTTTTAGAGGTAGATCCAAAATGGGAATTGATAGACCCACGTCAACATCAACATTTTATAGCTGAGAGATAGCTTTTTAAAATAAAAAGGAAGTTAAAATTATTACGGTCGGTGCAAAAATGTGAGTAATCACGACGCATTTGTTAATTTAATAATGTTCTTCTTATGAAACTTATGTACTTATATTTTCATTGAAAACAATTTAGTGCCTTAAATTAACCGATCAAATAATGTAAGGACGCTCAATTTGCTTTAGTTCATGAGAATCTGTGTGTATGTACTGTATGTGTCCAATATTGAGCATTAGAAGGTTGCTTACTGCTGGCAACTACAATATTTTATTACAAAAATATTGATAACCAATCCTATGTTAAATAAAATAAAAGAGCGTCAAATTATAGGCCTACATTCAGAGTGCACGATTTTGTACGTCAAACTAAACTTGTATTAATGTCGCGATTAAAAAACTAAAATCTCATAAGGGTTAATATTATGACTGCAAGCTTCTTTGTTTGGATATTATGTATACTGGTAGTTATGTGAATGCTCAGTAGATGTACCTATAAATAACTCATTTACGAGTTGATAGACTGATTTATAGACGTAAGTGTTAAGCGGTCGAAAGATGATAGTTTATGATACTGTTAAGCGTGTAACATGGTTGTTCTTAAAACTGTTAGGTACTATTGGTAGGTACTTAATATTTGTAGTAACTAAAAGTGACACATTTTACTGTCGCAAAATCCTTTTTGACAAAATTCCTCTCTTTTCTTTGTTACATTACCAATACCAGTATTTGTTATTTTTAATAGTAAGTAGTGAAGGAATCTCTAGTATATTATTTTGTCTACCTCTTTACTTTCTATGTATTAATTTATTGACAGCAGATCTTTGATGTAACTGTAGACAATTAAGTAGGTAAGTCATTTTGTGATAATTTGTAAAATAACAATTTCACTCAAAGAAATGTTCAGATCTAAGGTGTAAGAATGTATAAATTGTACAAAGTGCTCGATCTTGTCAAAATATTTATTGTCAAATATAGTCTTGAGATAAATTTTCAAACAGCTTTTTATATTTTTTCTTCTTCCTAATTACTATCAAATACCCCGTTTTCTAAATAAACGTGTGGTGTGGTGTGGTGTGGTGGGGTGTATTTAAGTGACATTAAGGTCGGATCTGCCGATTTTTACCACAGTATAAGTAAATAATAAATTATTTTTTTACTTACCAGTAAAAGTTACAATTTCGGCTTGGCTGAGTTCAGACTTCTGTTACAATATCTTGGTTATCTCTAAATATGGTCTTCTTTTCATATTATTAATGTATTAGTTATTATTATCATTCTTCAAAGCATTTCGAAACGATCTTACTTACTTTTCCTTGTCATGTCATACGCTGAAAATCAGAAACAAATTAATACCGACGATTATTCATTCATCCATAAAGAATGAATAGATTCACAGCTTAAATATAAAAATAAAATATTAAGAATTCGCAAAATAAGTGCAATAGCAAACAATAGTTTAAACACAAGGAAGGGCCGTTTCTTATGGTAGTTCAGTTCTGCGGGGTCACTGCAGCTATAAAAGTACTGACCACTGTGACAGTGTCATGTCTATCTCGCTTTCACTACCGATAAAGCGGCGCTTTGTATATTCCTCTTTCACAGGATTGCCATGGTAATTGCTTCACTGGTCGCCGAAAACGGTATGTCCGTGTAAATATTAGCACCAGAAACCAGTACGCGGGTCGTTTCTGTAGGGAAAGGCCGTAAGTCAAAAAGTTTACGTTCGTAGTACTGGCTTTATTTACAATACTCTACCTTTTTACCCTATTAAGCTGCCTGTCCACCGGAGCGGAGAAACGGAGAATGAATAACCAATAGGATTGCACAAAATCTACGCTCCGAAGATCCTATTGGTTAATATTCCGATGGACAGGGAGCCTTAGCGCCTGAGTCACACAGATCAGGAGAATTGATTGGTTTTCCCGTAAGTATCACACAGTAACAATCGCCGAATGGTAGAAGCCTCCAGATGATTAAATATTTGTCACTAGCCTAGCCAGTAACTGGACTTAGTATTGTGCAGCTTGTGCCTACTTTCCGTTACTGGCTTAATTTTGGATAGTCAGAATACACTAAAATAAAAAGCAGGATTCCTATACATACGTTACTAGGCATGGAACATTTTATGAATAGGAGATGAAATTTCATATGAAATGAAATTCATCATTCACACCTGCTACTTTTTAGGGTTCCGTACCTCAAAAGGAAAAAACGGAACCCTTATAGGATCACTTTGTTGTCCGTCTGTCCGTCCGTCTGTCAAGACCCTTTTTCTCAGGAACGCTTGGAGGTATGAAGCTGAAATTTATATCAATTACTCAGGTCTACTGTCCCTTGAAGCTGTGAAAAAATCAAACTTCTAAGCCAACGCAATCAAAAGATACAGCCGTTTATGCCGCAAATTTTCGACACTTGCAAGGGAATCAAAACCTACAGGGTGCTTCCCGTGAACTCAGAATCTTGAAATTTGGTACGAAGCAACGTCTTATAGCATAGATAAAGGAAAAATTACGAAAACCATAAATTTTTAGTTACATCACATAATATATATTTTTTTAATAATTTTAAACTTACTACCCATTTCCTCATAAACGCGTAGAGGTATTAAATTGAAATTCATACCAAATACTCAGCTCTATAATACCTTTAAGCTGTAACAAAATCAAACTTCTATGTCAACGCAATCAAAAGAAACAGCATTTTAAGCTGCATATTTTGAAACTCGCAAGTACTCGCAAGGGAATCAAAACCTACTAGGTACTTCCAGTCGACCTAGAATCTTGGAATTTGGCATGTAGCAACGTTTTATAGCACACATAAAGGAAAAATTCCGAAAACCTTAAATTTTTAGTTACATTACAAAATATATATTTTTTAATAAATATAAACTTATTACTTTTTTCCTCATGAACGCGTAGAGCTATCAAGTTGAAATTCATATCCAATACCTTGCAGGTTTGTACGGAAGAACCCTCGGTGCGCGAGTCCGACTCGCACTTGGCCGGTTTTTTTCATATCATACGCTCATACGCAAAATATGATATTATGACTCAGTGAAATCATAATATCACACGCATTTCATTTCATTGACGAATGAAATGTAGCGGGTGAAGTCCTTGGGCGCGAGTGAGCAAGTAGGAATGAAAATGCTCTATCTATGCGGTCGTATGTGACATACGACGATTCGATAATCGTAAGTTGAGATCATTTTGTAATGAGTTTGTAGCGGTTCGGTACGAAAATTGCATTATTTGCGTACAGTGAAATTCATATAAAATTCATTAGTCGCGTACTCGCATCGCGATCATTTTAAATGAGTTTGTAGCGGGTCGGTATGGAAATCGATTTATTTGCGTACAGTGAAATTCATATGAAATTCATTAGTCGCGTACTCGCATTGCCATTCATACTGCGATAAAAAATCTAAATATAACAATTCATCAATTCATGAAATATAAATGAACAAAAATTAGCAATAATTTCCATGCCTATACGTTACAGTACGAAATTGAACAACCAAATGCATGTCGTAGCCTCGTTTATTTTATGGAATCACATATCATTATCAATTTAACATTGTAAAGCATTAAAATTATTTTGTTATTCTTACAATACAAAACAGATCAATTACTGACTATAGGTTATTTGAAAATGCAGTGTGCCAACGCAGTTATTATTGAAACGACTACAAAATTTAAAAAAAATGTCAAATAGGTAATTAAGATAACTTAATTATTATGATTACGAATGAATAAAACACTATAAAATAAACTTATAAACTAGCACTATTGCATAACTATAAAAATAAATATTTGGTACTTAGATAATACTAAACAATTTTGAATTTTTGGTACATGGCATTTTTATGTGTCATTTAAAATTGAACTTTTTTTATTGTTGTTAGTGTCTCTATTCTATGGTATTTATTTGAATCTTAATTCATATTCAATTCATAAATATAGTAAAATTTAATAAAAATAACTACCACTTCAAAAAAATGTGATAAAATGAGATTTATTCGGACTATTTCATGATTTGTGAGTATACACACACGGGCGCAACTCCAACAGCTTGAGGCAGCTATTAAAAACTAAGTTAATAATTTGTGATGAAGTCTGGCCTTAACCAAAGTGAAATTACTTATCAATGATAAATAGGTGAAAATTTGTAGAAACACATGATTGGTTGGTAGGAAATTAACCAACAAGTCGCACTTAAAAATAAAAAGATTACACTATTCATGAATTAAAAAGGTACATTATAAATCACGTATTTCATTGGCCCTGCCTTTGAAATAAGTATGATTACCGAACAAAACGAAAATACATAGTATATTATTGTTGTCATAGTTCATTCTTATTAAAATATAAAATATAGGAGAATTATTAGTTGTACCATTAGTTCACTTTTAAATAATAAAATAATCGCCAAGTGCGGCGCAAGTTATGAACTTACAAACTTATACTTAACTGAGTGAGTAATACATGTTTAATACTCCCAATCATTAGTTTTAATCGTCACCTTATAATATTAATACATAATAATTAAAACATAAGTGATGTTTTCAACAGGTAAAATCTAACAGCCAATATAAAATAATTATCACAACAATAAAAGGTACGTAGTTTCAGATGCATTTTGTACAGTAGAAAATATTCGTAATATGTAGGTGCTTATCACTCCCAAAAACAATATAAGCAATGCCAGCATAGTGTGAACTTGCGTTCACATCTGTGGTGGCATTTATCCAATAGGCAATCAATCTAAAGTACCACTTAAGATTTGCCATAGAACTTGCTGTTCAATAAAAATATGAGCAAGTTGACGTTAATTTTAGCTTTCCCAAACATATCCATAATAGCACAACCCTCATACTGTTTCTGCAACAGATCCTGTATGTCTATCTCAATAGATTCCATTTCAACTCCCATGAACTTAGCCTTAATAGTAAAAACGCCATTGTGATCAGTAGGAGTGATGTCAAATTGAACATTTTTAAACTGCTGAGGAGAAAGCCCGTCAATTTCTAACAGTACACCTCTTTCCATTAACTTAGCACCCGAATACCTAGCAGTCAATTTGGATCTTAATTTTTGAACATCCTTACCTGATCGTCTTAAGCATGCGTGGACACTTCTGTAACAAAAAAAAGTAAGTTACAGATAAACCACATTAAAAGGTAGACTTATAAGAACTTTAAGCAATGCGGCCACATGCGTTCCTCGGGACCACCGGTTATTATGAAACTATGGGATTGTATGGAACTATATTTGAGCAATGCGTATAGATAGTGCCATCCACGAAGGCGCGCGCCGTTCATTTTTGATTGAGGAAAGGGCGGGTGTGTGGCAAATATTAAAATATGAAATAATAAACATTTAATAATGACAATAAATATTATATCATCAAATATTTGCAAAAGCTTGCTTAAATGTACTATAAACGATTAGGACGAAAGGTAGCGCGCGCCTTCGTGGGTGGCACTATCTATAAAGGACGCTTGCGGCTCGCTCCATACACCGCCATAGTTTCATCATAAGTCACGCGGCTCCGAGGACCAAATCATATCGCTCAGATGTCTACCATAACTATGTTCGCATATGGTATGTCAAGAGGGTGTTGCTCAAATGTACGACGAAAAGATATCATTAAACCATAAATAAATATAATTGGAAGGCATAAATGACAACATACCTTTTACCAGTATGAAGATTGGCCAGACAAGATCTGATGTACTGATCATACGACTTGCACTTCTCCTCATAATACTTAGTTTTCTCCTGCAAGCTCTGTTTCGTTCGCGTGAGTGTAGCTAACGCTCTCTTCTGCGCTTGCCTGTATTTGCCTTTATTACACAAGTCTAGAGCAATGGACGTGACTAGTGCTTGGTAACCGTCTTCTCGGGTGACGTATCCCTCGTCTTCTAGCATCTGAAGGTTCCGTCGAAGCTTCGCGATGTGTTCTCGCAGCGTCATAACGTCGTCTGGTTTGGCTTGGCCGGAATATATGCGCTGTTGCACTTTTTTAGCGTACTTCTCCTGTTGTTCTTTAGTTGTTCCGATACAAAGCGCTTCAAGCAGGTGTTCGCCTTAAAAAATTAACAATAAGCAATCGTTTATAATTAAATTAGAAAGGTACGGATGAGGTCTATACCGCCTTAACACTTTCAAAGGGAAGTCGCTCTCACACACGACACAAGAACGGACGTTACTTCAAACAACGACGACGCGACGTGAAAGCGATTTTGGCTCTTAATCAATCAATTTATTTATAGCATGGTAATAAGTAATTTTAAGATAGTAAGGCGACGCTGACCTCTATAGTAAAAAATAACTATTGGCAATCGAATACTGAAATGAGTACTTTAGAAGTTATTATATCAGGCAGGCGAAAGTTATAGAGAACACGCACGCCCTTCCAATATGACGTACGAATATAAAGTTCACTCACCATTTAAGAATGGAATGATAGCCACACACAGTTCTTTAGTCTTTATGAACAGCTTGTTCAAGTCAGTCAAGTCATCAGCGGGCGCTTGGAATTTGTTTACAAGCGCTAGGCACACGTCTAACCTGGCGTTCTCTTCTGTCGTTTCACCTATCTGAAAAAAAAACAGAGCAAAATATTTTTGTAACGCTAAAAAGAAGAAAGTATGGAATATTGGTGAATTTTTCACACATAGTCTAAAATTAGAAAGAAAGAAATAAAGAAAACATGTTTATTCAGTATCATAATTACAAACAGAAAGAGACTTATATTTAAATACCAAGATACTGAAAGGGTATAAGGCTTCCGAAGCACGGAGATTCTCGTGATAATACTTCACTTATATGGTCGGAATGGTCACCCCTCCATACACGACCGCGCCGTACGTTGCTTAACTTTGGTATCACTACCAAAGCGCTGCCACCACTGCGCTAAGAGCACCTCATGAAAGCATGTAAGTATTATGTGTTTTACCCTTACGTTGCAGGAGTCGAAAAAGTATTTACTTACAGAATCAACATCGCGAGAAGCTAGTTCTGCCACAGAAGGTACGTCCCCCAAGTCATCCAGCAGCTCGTTCAGGCGGTCCCGCGGGTCCGGCGCTATCACGTCTTGGTACTCCACCAGCAATGCGTGGGTATCTACGATTTCCTGAAAATGTAATATGTTTTCGATAACATGTGTTAGAACTGAGCTGTAGGATACTAACGGGGTCACAAGTGGCGGATAGTGAACGGCCACCAGACATGGTAGGTAGCTGCGAACATGTTGAATAAGCAGTCTCGACCAAACATCGGCAGGATTACCAGAATGTAATGGTCTATTGGGATGGGCTTCTATATTAAAAGCTACAATTTTCAGTGACGATCTTGATAACGCCGGCATCTAATAAGCGTTCCCCTGCCTGGTATTGGGTAGCAGCAACATCAGTACTGGTAGAATGCTGAAGATATAGAATATCAGGACAAGCTTTTGACTTGGTATTAAGCGGCGAGAGCCCTCCGGTACTTAAACTGCGGTGTGGAAGGCATGAGGTAAACTACCACACTTTGGGAGACCCTAATTTGGTGTATTTACGGAAATAACTCCACTGAAGAGACCTAGCTTTTAAAATTGATGATGAACATGAGCTAAGAGTATGTAGAGTAAGCAAACATGATCGAAAATAGAGTAATAGGAATCATAATACATGAAAGTATCATAGCATAGCATCTCAGATACCAAAACCATATATAATTCTGTTCTTATCTAACTTAGGGCAGGATTAACCATGTTTTGCTCAATGAAGTATAGATTAGGACTAGGTTGGAAAACTATATAAAGCGATCGTTCAGGCAATATGTGTATTTTTTTTGTAATAATAATAAAAATGAAAAAAAAAAACTACCCAGATAGATTTCGAGATATTGATATTATTTCTATCACCGCCATCGATAAGTCTAATCGTACATTACATAAAAGTTTAACGATGTCACATACATACGCATTGAATTGATTACCTCCTTTTTTTTGAGTCCGTAATTATGGTGATGTTTGTGTTAAGGAAGTTTAATAAACTACTACTTTCGTCGGCGGTCGATGGTAGTCGATTTGCCCCGTGTTATAACAATCCCCTCCATTTGTATAAGTAATACCACAAAGCCATACAATCCAAAAGCTGTTACAGATTGTATTTGCCACTAACTGTTGTGAATTTTTGAAATATTTTTCGTATTTGATTTGAAAGGATTATTATCTTGTAAGTGTACGACACCAATATTTATCTGAGTTACAGCACAAAATTGTAATATAATCTGTTATGTTGTCCAATAAATAAATAATAAGATACATACCTGAACAGTAATATAAATATGGGGATGATGTAGCAACGTGGCCTCAGTATACTCGTCGACAGCAAAGTATTCCTCCAGGGTAGGCCCACGGCAGCATCTCCTAAATAAATCCTTCATCTTCTCGTGACATTCCACTATGAAGGGGTTCAAGCATTGCAGGTGACGTGATTCTTCTCCAAACTAAACAACACAAAATATCAAGTAGGTACTCAATTTTCAATTTTAACACATAATAACTTAAGTTTTTAACAAGTTTTTAAATCAGCCTTAAGCGTCTTGATATAAGAGTCACAATCGTTAATGAATGTCTATGTCTAATAATAAAGGTCAATTTACTTACGCCCTTTTTCGCCGAAGAGAAATGCAGTATTTTGGCAACAGATGCTAAGTTTTTCCGCTGGTCTGTCGTTAGTCCACCTCCATTTGGTAGATTCACTATATGGAATGCATCGGGTGCGACTATAGCAGCATTTAGGAACTGGTAATATACCAAGTTACCAATAACCTGAAAACACACAAATTATATGTGGATAAAATTTATTAGGGCTGAGCTGTAGGCTACTAGCGGGTCACAGGTGGCGGATAGTGAACAACCACCAGCTATTATGGTTAGCTGCGAATATGTTGAATACCGTCCAAACAGCAACAGGATTACCAGGATCTAGTCCTTCTCTATTAAAAGCTACAATATTCAGTGACGATCCTGTACTATGGCGAGTAAGCGCCGCCATCAAATAAGCATTTCCCTGGTGTTGGGTAGCATCAACTTTTGTACTGGCAGAAGGGTGAAGAATAAAGATATAGTATATCAGGAAGGGCTTTTGACTGGGTGTTAAGAGGCGGGTAACCCCCGTTTCTTAAATTGCAATGTGGAAGGCTACAGGGAAACCACCACACATCTTCTCTTATTAGAAGTTTTTATTGAAAAAACTCCACCGACAAGAGCCTAGCTCGTAAATTTATTGACAACTAGCTTTTGCCCGCGACTTCGTCCGCGTGGAATCGTGACTTCTTTCTCCCGTTTTTTACACATTTACCGCTATATCTTTGCTCCTATTGGTCGTAGCGTGATGTTAATAGCCTATAGACTTCCTCGATAACTGGACTATCCAACACAAAAAGAATTATTCAATTCGAACCAGAAGTTTCGGAGATTAGCGCGTTCAAACAAACAAACAAACAAACAAACTCTTCAGCTTTATAATATTAGTATAGATTGATTGACTCTTATCTTAAATGATGGTAAGTAATAATATGGTATGATAACGATAACACTATATTGTTGTTAATTAATTATAAATCATAGGTAAGAAATAAATAATACCTTTAGAATATCCTTCTCTGGTGTATGAGGGAACTTTGAAGACAGTGCTCTATGTAATACCCGCGCCATATACGTTATACAAAATGGTAAAATTTCAGTGGATTTTGTGATTCTTTCCAAAAACATTAATACTATAGACTTGAGCTGGCTCAAGGCTGTATCTAGCCTAGACCTCACTTCAGGATATTTCAATGCATCTTCTTGCGTTACAGAGTATGGCAATGCTCTAAAACATTAAAGAACACGTAAATAAAAAGCACCTGGAAACATATACATACAGTAAATGTCTTAAATATGTAGGTACTTACGATATTTGTCCTGTTTTCATCTCAGTTTCATTCCTCCAAGCCTTATAAATTTCAACGGGGCCAGTCTCAATATTCAAATCCCTGTCATTTATTATTTTCTCAATAAGAGGTCCCAATATCGTTTTCAGACTATTCAGTCCCGAAAGTTGTCTTGATAAATTCACCGCCATTTTCAACACCAGTGGCGTCGACGCGATTATATCAAAAGGCATGACTACTTTACAGCTTATTTCCTCCTCCAAAGTGAACCTAAATAGCTTCAAAAGCAAGTACTCGTCTCTGGCGTACGCACCGAAGTTATAAAGACTTAACACTACGTTTTGAACAAAATTGTTTGTCTTGTTTTGAGGAATACAGAACAGCAGCTTAGACAAATACGTAGGATTAGTCTGCAACTCGTAAAAAAGATGTTGGTATCCGTCTAGAAGTCTCTTGCTTTCTTTAGTCAATGATTTTAATCCTTTAACCGCTGTAGAAACTGTCATAAGCGATCCTTTGCCATCTCGGTTTTGGAATACTAGCTTTGTCATTGAGTTGTGTTTTACTAAGTTATTCAATTTCAAACCATGCGCGGCCACTTCTTGCAGCGCTATGCGGTTCTGAACTAACAGGCCAATTTTTAAATCCATATCATCGATTTGCTTTGAAAGCTCTTGATTTTTCCTCATCGACTGAACAACCTCTGACTTCAATGATTGTAACTCTATCTCCCTGTCGTAGTCTTCAGTGGAGAAATCGAGCATTGGTATGAACTTCTTAACAGCTTTGAGGGGTGGATTCGCGGAGTGGAATAGAGAAGTAAATGCTTCGCGAGCGCGTTTTCCGCGCCATAGCGCTTGTATTTTGATTATCTTGTGCTCCTGAAACGTAAAAGGGTTATTTGGGTTTCATTTAAAATAAAAGCGGCCAGTTACTAGTTAATTTAAAAAAAACATTGTATACATTTTTTTAATTTAGATTTCTTGATTTTAATTCCAGAATTTAAGATAGTCAACATAACACAAAGAAAGTGAACACTGTACCTGAACTTTATACCAAATCCAAGGATTCTGCTTTCTTTCCCGTTTCAATTTGGCTTCGATTGCCTTCATTTTTATAAGTGTACCATACTTTCGTTGCATGCTTATTCTTCGCCACCAGGCTTGTATTATTATTACATAACGAACATTGTCCTCGAAGAATTGGAGCCTTTCCCGTAATAACTTCCGGTAGATATAGCCCCTGCAGTATGCTTGAATCTTAACAATCGACTTCTCTAGGACAGTCTGTTTGTATTTATGGACGTGATGTTTGTTAGTCTTGTCAATTATAGTGTGGACATCCTTTCTCGACAAGTATCGAGCATATGGGACAAAATCCTTCGGAGTTGTCCATCTATACGTATACGACTCCACGTCTATGTACACTGTGTTACCAGCGTTTGTGTGGCAAACAATCCACGGGCAGATATAATGCCCCCTCTTTTTAAGGGCTTTAGCAAACATCTGAAAGTAAATGTCCCTACAACTACTTTCAACAGATCCCGGACTGGACAGCAAGGGGCACAAGAGGGCGTCCCAGAATTCGTTGACGTCATTTTTGATCACGGCCAAATTCAAGTGAACCAGAGCGTCCGTGAGTTCCTTTACTTTAACCGATTCCGAG
Source organism: Pyrausta aurata (assembly GCA_963584085.1). Taxonomy (NCBI): domain Eukaryota; kingdom Metazoa; phylum Arthropoda; class Insecta; order Lepidoptera; family Crambidae; genus Pyrausta; species Pyrausta aurata. Next base: position 9,114,457 of record OY757252.1, read on the forward strand.
TTGACATCATTGATCGTGTTAACGATGTCGTCCAACCACAAGTTCTGCGATTCTTTATGAAGCAGCTTCTTTTTCAGCATTCGCAAGTACAGGTGGTGCCTCCTTGTGAAGCGGCGTCGTCAATTTGAGGGACGGGTTCCTCAGCAGATTCATCAACATATCGCCGTCCTCGTCCACCACAGCCTTGTTGATATTGTCGACGATCAGAACCACTGTAAAAAAGATACCGTTGAAGAAACAAGTCTTAAAATACACATTCAAATTTCTACGGCCGCACTCAGAGCGAAATCAGAGTTATTAACACTTTTTAAAAAATCTTCTTTATTGACGTTTAAGAGTAACCATCAGGGTTGATGAGTTCTCCGAGTGCGGCCGTTAAACTGCTACTCACACTCCTCGTTGTCGTCATCTTTCATGTTAACCATATCAATGGTGTCCCGGATGTCCTCCAGCGTGAGCAGCGGGCACGCGCAGCGCTCGCGCACCTTGAGCTGCAGCGCGAGCGCCAGCGCGCACAGGTAGCGGCGGCGGCAGTGCGCGCGCAGCCCCTCCACGAGCACCGCGCGCGACGTCAGCGCCGCCCACACCGCCGCCTCGTCGTCCCGCTCCACCGCCCGCGACACGCCCGCCACCGCGCTCAGGTACGTCACCGACGCCGCTATCTCGCTCTCGTTCAGGCTCTTCTCCATCTCGCACTTCTCCAGCTTCATCTCCTCGAACAGCAGCGGCGCGGCGTACCTGTCCACCTTAACGCTCAGCTCGAGATGAGGATTCCTGAGCGCGTCGTACAGGTCCTCCGGGCCGCCGTCGTCGAGGGCTCGGTTCACGTACGCGATCGCGTTCTTGTGATCGACGTGCTCCGACGACTTCCGATTGCCCTCGGAAACTATGTTTTGAAATATCTTGTGCCAGTTCGTGACGCTCTCGACGTCGACGTCCTTGTTGGCGGTCGACGATGTCTCTTATGACGTCGCAGTAGAAATCTATATTTTTTGCGTTGTAATCTTTGATTTTCACCCAATCCTCGTTGAAATATTTTGTGCAAACCGTTGAAATCGTCGCTCTGCGTGGCGGCACATAACGATTTCCCATAGGAACTTGTAGTTCACTGAAGTTAGTAGCCCTGAATCTCCACCAGGGTCAGTAGTTCGTCGTATTCGTCAGGAATGTAACTATCGTTAAGCGAACGATTGTGGGCAGCTTTAACTTTTTCTAGTCTAGCGGTTCGCATGACTTTTTTGTACTCGTTGATCAGTCTGTTCTGTACGTACTTCAGTTTGAGCAGTGGATTTAGGATAGCCGATGTTATGGGCTTGTCTGTGTCGAGAAGTTTATTGAATTCGATGACGGCTTTGTGTATCGCGCCCGAATCGTCGGAATTATTTTTAGATAGGATACCACCAATTTTTTGGAACATTGGTAAAGGATGCTCACATTTCTGCAAATCTTTAGATACTGAATCCAATTCCTCATCTGAAAGTATTTTTATTGAAATATTGAAAATTGTAGAACTAAGAGAGTGTTTAAGAGATAATACAACATTAAGAGATAGTAAGAGATAGATATCTTACAAAGTAAGATTTAAGGACTTTCATTAAGTAAAATAATGTTACCTGTAAATATAGCTGTACCAAAAACATCATGAATAAGAGGAGCTTTGCCTAGTTTAAATAGATGAGAACTTAGTGCGTGAATGCAATATATGACTCTAGGCATATTCTTTTTGTCATAAATATCTGTTGTTTCTGGTTGAAAAGTCTAAAAGCAAACAAGTTATGGTTATTCTAAGGCTGTTTAGTGAAGGTAATTGTAGGGTGTTTTATACATTCCTGATGGAGCGGCGCCATTATGTAGACAACCTCACAAGCTACAGTGAAAAATTATAATGATAAAATAATTATTCAAAAATTTTAAAATTAAAAAAATATTGTTAGGACTTATTAGGTTGTTGGAATAGTAATACAAGTAGAAGGTAAGAATGTCGTTGTGGAATTTTTCATGGTAATATCATGTGAAGATGTAGTTCCAAAAACTTTTTTAAAAATAGGATCATTGTTGGTGAAGGTAAGATTTTTTATTATTTATATTTGTTTATGGAGTGTGAGTGATAGAATAGTGTGGAAGCGTAAAACATACTGCGCCAACCCCAGATAAACTGGGAACAGGGCAAGAGAATGATGATGAATGTAATTTTTTTCATATTTATCAAAAACGCACTAATAAACTTACCACAGGCAACTCAGTTTTCTTGAGAACTTCCAAAAATTTATTTATGTTGTCAGTGTGCTTAAACTGTAGGCCCATTACCTAAAATTATAAACAAATAATATAATAAATAAAGGAAAATTCACTATAGCTAGCAATTGACGAAAGTGGGTTGAATTGAAACAGAATGGAAACGCAAGATGAGTGAAAGCAGGGAATAATGTGCTTCACTTTTTGTATGTATTAATAATAGTATTCAAAACTATGTGGTTAATTAATTTAGTACATACTTTATAGCGCTTTTGATCAATATCATATATTTTGCTCAGAGGCAACAACTCTGGGGAGATAAAGTGGCCAAGTTTTGCCAGATAGACACCATTCCGTAAACTCTCTTCAAATTCGGTAGGATGGGGCAGTTTTTCTTTAATGCATGCTTCAATCCATGTTTTAGCTTCCTCAAGTCTACAAAGATACTCATATGCTATGGTTCTTTGTCTGATGACATCCATTTCCTGCCCAGTCTTGCGAATATCTGAATCACCTGTAAACAAACACTTAATAAAACCGCTGAACACCATAGGTAGCTATGCAAAGTGTCTCTGGATAAAATCCACAAATACAATATATTTATATTTTTTTATTTTATTTATTTATTTAACTTGTTATAAACAAGTTCAACAAACTTTTCTGCAATAGAAGAGTATAAATAAATTTCAATTTCAGTGAAATAATAAAATAATGTTTACATCTTTTGGGTTTGCACTTAGGGGTACTTGGTATAGTGGCAAAGCCAAGCCATGGCCAAGGGAATGTTTTAAGAATTAAGTTTACCTTTAACTTAATTTGTGCAATTAATTAGTCTATAAATAAATAATAGATAAATTCAGTGGTTGACTGAGTTTTTAAGGCTTAGATGGTAACACTGAAACGATGCTGCAGCTAGCTAGCTACCTCCAAGCGAAGTTGCTAGATGTACCAACATTCACGAGATAATGATCCTGATCAAGAACACCCCTTCTGAGGTGCATAGTTCGACGAGCATCGCTAAAGCTTGCGCTGTTTATACTGATATGAGGCAGACCGCAGAAGTGAACTATAAAAGCTTAGTTGGTCAATGATAAGACAGTAAATGTAAATCTTAGAATATAATTCAATTACCATCGTCAATTTTTCCGATATGTTTATCTTCCACACCTTTTCCCATGATCGACATCATCATTGCGTACACAGACGTGACTGTCACAGATTTTCTACTAATAAAACTCAAACAAATTCGTACAGAGCATCGTAACAGGTAAATTAACGCAGCTCTCACACTATCAGATACAAGAAATATGGTTTTGTAGAAAAAACATCGATTGAAATGATTATGAATGAAGAAAGGAAACCAAGAAAGCAAAATGAAGTGCAGCAAAATTCAAAATATTTTGTCGGTTACAATTTTTTTTTCCGACAATTTGACAATGACAACCATAAATCGTTGCTGTCTAGATGTCAAAAAAAAATCCTTTCAATGACAGTTGTTTTTTTACAGTTTAATAATCGGCCTCGGGTCGGCCAAGGCAAATGACAGTTGAGTGTTGCCGCTGTACAGACCGCCCATTCAATTATTTCACCATGGTGAATGTCTATAGCTTAGATTATGTATGTATGTAATATACTTCGTCTAAGGTCTATAGTGAGGAAAGTGAATGAACTTTATGGATGGAATAGTAAAATGAAGGACGTTTAAAGTGCAAAGCAAAGGTACTTTGTACTTTGCTGCAAAAATTGAGTTAGAAACTTTTTTTAAAGCAATTCTTTTAGAAATAAGATAAAATTTTGAAAAAAATATGTCAAACCATTAAAAAAGTTAAAAAAAGATATCCATGACAAGTTGGATGACAAGTTTTGACCTTGACATACAACGAGAGGCGACGACAAAAGCGTGCAAAAATCTTAGATTATGTATCCTGTTAATATACTTCGTCTAGGGCAAAAATAACTGTAGGTATATAATATCTTAGTATTATATAGACCTTAGATCTAAGATATAATACATAATAATAAGGTATTGACACGAAATGGACGAACGCGGCTGAGTGAGTGGGAAAGTGGGAGGTACAAAACAAAGAGGTCGTTGACAAAACAAGTTAGGTATTAATATGAGACAGGTTTGGTTTGACAGATAATGATCATTCATTACGGCATTGCGTCAAGCTATTTTTTAAAATCATCTGACATTTTACAATATCATTATCTGTAAGGTTTCACATCATTGGTCATTGGTTTGGCATATTAAAATATCATCTTGGTATTAATACATCACAGATTAGTAAGATTACATCATCTTTGATCTTTGACCGTTGATATATTTAAATTTTGTTCGGATTGAGATTGATTGTGAAACTTTGGTGTATATTATTGTGTTGAAGGTAAATATTCATTAATAGTCTGAAGCCTGTCTGAACATTGGTGGCGGGAATGTTTCAATGTATGTTGTTCTTACTCCAACATGAAATCCTTTTCACTGACAGACGATAAGACAGCAAATAGCGATTTTCTTTTTTTAACTGTAACACATTTGAGTTTTGGTACAAAATCTGAAATCAAACAAATAGTAGACCGTTTAGCTTAGTTCTTTCTGCAGCCCCTGTTTTCATCTTTCTAACCTAACTCATCCTCAGAACTGTACCCACATTAAAGTATACATTATTTATTATGAACTAACAATAAGGTTGGGAGGGAAAACAGAAAAGCAGTGGATAGGACTGATAAACGCCCTACACTACCGTTTTATTATCGTACAATTAAGTTAGTACACACTTCCAAAGGTTTCAGAATGGAAGAAGAATTTAATGTTTTTGAACCAGAACGAACGTATGAACCCATATCAGTTTGTAAATGCCTGATAGATCAAGATTCATCAGAAGCAATCGTAATACCAGAGCGGAAACGATACATTCTATCTACTGTAGCCAGAACTGAAAGTTATCTACGAGAACGTCGCATTCCAGAACTTGTGCGCTTCCTTCTTACAAAGCTTATATCTCAAGGGCCAAATAAGCCTATTTTATACCTAGAAAAACTTCTCGATGAATGTATGTTATTTCGTGCTGGGCACGGAGTGGCACCTGTTCTTTATGAAGATCGGTAAAGAATACTTTCTTGCTTGTTGTGTTGTTTGTGTCCAATCATTTTATTACTCTAACTTTAAAAGCACCCAGGCGAGCAGCCATGGCACTATGGATTATCCACTCTCAGCCGCATATACTCAACGCCTTAACTTGACGATATATGCATACAAACAAAGCCATTTATAATATAGCTTTACTTCACCGCAGCGCCCTAAGGGCTGCGCACCTGGTGCTTTATTATACACAAGCCCCCATAATTATTGTAAACTAAAATTGTTATCCCGCAGCCACTTGGAAGCAGTGATAAAAAGCTTTGACCCTGGTCAAAGAGGTTGGTTGAGTGCTGGTCAAACACGTAGAGCATTTATAACGCTTGGGCTTACTCCTGAAGAACCGCTTGAAGATAGAATCCCTTGTGACGTAGTATTTAACAATTTACGAAAAACTCAAGAGACTGAACTTTATAATTTATTAGCAGCGGGTATGAATCTTAATGAAGAAAGTGAAGAATCTGCTTCTACTGGCAGTTATTAATTATATTGTTCTATTATTAAAGTTTCATTCCTGAAATAAATGCTTTGGTAGATTTTAAAAGTTCCGCGTTTTAATTAATGCAATATTGTATACATTTTTGCGATCGAAGTAGATTGCAGATTTGCAGATAAAGTTCCAAATCAAAGATGTCATTTTTAGGGTTCCGTAGCCGAATGGCAAAAAACGGAACCCTTTTAGTTTCGTCAAGTCTGTCTGTCAATCCGTATGTCACAGCCACTTTATTCTGAAAGTATTAGGATTATACAGTTGAAACTTGATAAGAAAGCGCATCCATTTTTGAGGTTCCTAAAACCATTTCTCTAAAAGTATTTGAGAGATAGACGCTTCCAAAATAGAAAGATGGACGTCCTTTTGAACTAAGCGAGTGTAAATTTTGAAAAAAAATACATGATGTAGATCGAAAACGAAAATTGGTTTAAACGATATCGAACTAGTAGTTTTTGAGATATAGCACATTTTCAACAACCGGAAACATAACTTTGTTATTCATACAAACACTATGAAAAACAAATTTATATTTGCTGTCACCAAAACAGTGTGGTATTTTGGCTAAGTGGAAGTAAGTAAGTCGATCCATAATTCAGTTAAAGTTTGCACGGAACCCTTAGTGCGCGAGTCTGACTCGCACTTGGCCGGTTTTACTGTCAGTCATCGACGGCAAGGCACGCGGCTGGCACATGCCGCTGGGCGGTGTGGAGCTAAGGGTTGTCAGTTGGTTGGTTGTCATTTATGACATGACAGCGGAATTGACAATGACAATGACAATGTCACAATTTCGAAAGTTTGGTTGTTGTGGTTGGGTGAGACGACAGCTTTTTGGCTTTTTCTAAACAAAATCTTCGAATTCTTGATGAATATACTTAACAGTGAGACTATTGTGACTTAAAATGCTGTTGGGTTAAACTATTGTTTCATTCCTAAATCTTTAATTTCATATTGAGAAGCAGTAAGTTACATTAAAATGTTCGTCGTAGGAATATTAATTCACTTCATATTTCTTTTCTCTATTTTTGATATCTACTTCAAATCTCCGATTGTGAAGAATGTAGAGCCTTATCAGCCACGACATGAAGCCCTAGCGGATCGACTTGTTCTTTTTATTGTGGATGGACTTAGAGCAGAATCATTTTTAAATTATTCTACTATGCCATATCTAAGGTGTGTTTGTGTATGAACATTTGTGTTTCAATAATTTTTGGTAATTGCTTAGCTGTCTGATGAGAATATTTTAACACAAATATATTTTTGTATCTCCACTAAAAATGTGTATGTAGCTATCACATAATCACATAACTTGAATTCATTTTATTTCTAGATCAGTGGCAAACTCAAATGGACGATGGGGAATATCAAACACCCGGATGCCCACAGAGTCTCGCCCAGGACATGTTGCAGTTATAGCTGGCTTCTACGAAGACCCATCAGCTGTACTAAAGGGCTGGAAAGAGAATCCTGTAGATTTTGACTCAGTGTTCAATCAAAGCTCATACACATGGTGTTGGGGTGCATATGATATAGTCCAAATCTTCACCAAAGGAGATGTAGATGACCACATTTTTGTAAATATGTTTGATCCATATGACCAAACTTTTAGCACAGACAAAAATACAACACATTTGGATGCATGGGTCTTTGATAATGTAAAAAATTTCTTCTATAATGCCAAACATGACACTGTTGTTAACACAATGCTGCGTGTTCCAAAAATTATTTTCTTTTTGCATTTATTAGGCACTGATACTTCTGGACATACACACAAACCTAAAACACCGTAAGTATTAACAATTATTGTAACATTTTAATTACTGCATGGATCTTATAGTAGTTTGTTTTTTATAGTGCGTAGTTTTTGACTAACTGCTGACTTCATATTTGAAAATTGCTAGAACTTACCTAAAAATGCTTATTTATTTACTCCAGTATATCTTAATTAATGTTTTGGAATCCTAGCAAAAAGTAAAGTTATAAATATTAATTATAAACTTAAATATTGTTTTGCTTCTAGAAACTTTTTGACAACTGTAAAATATGTTGATGAAGGTATCAAAGAGATAGAGGAAACTATAAGAGATTTTTATAATGATGATGGAAGAACAACATTCTTGATGACTTCTGATCATGGCATGACTGATTGGGGTACATATATTTTTTTATAAGTTAAAGAGACATCTCACACAAAACTGTTGAAACCAATTGTGTATAATATTAGCTGATCCAATTATAAACAGTGACAATATACAACTTTCAGGATCTCACGGAGCTGGACAAGTTCACGAAACTCAAACACCCTATGTGATATGGGGAGCAGGTGTCCAGCCAGTGAGGAGTGATCAAATAGATCCCGAAACTTTGAGTATGTCATTGAACCACAGATTTGACATCAACCAAGCTGATTTAGCACCACTAATGTCCACCATACTTTCAATTCCGGTTCCTGTGAACTCTGTGGTGAGTTACAATAAGCTTCTAAACTATCCAAATAAACACCACTAGCAGTTCCGGCGACACTACTTCATCTATCTTCTATTTGGGTACTCCAATGTGGTCCACCCATTCTCAAGTTATTAGTGGTGTTACTAACACAACTTTCTTGTATGGTTTATAAATGTCTTTTTACAATTTGTTTTCTAGGGGAAACTGACTACAGAGATGTTAAATATTTCATTATCTGATAAGGCAAAGGCTGTGTACAGTAATAGCCGACAACTAGCTTCTCAATATGACAGGAAAAGACAGGATGTTGAAAACAGTGCTCTCAAAGCACTATACAAACCTTTTGAAGCTTTCAATAAAGAGAAGTATAAAGAAGCCATTGAATTCACAGAAAAAATACTTGAGAATGAAGCACTGGATCCTTTAGAATACGAAAAGCTTATTCTTTTAAGTGAGGAGATAACTCATTTAAGTCTTTTTGGCTTAGATTACTACCAAAACTATTATCAGAATACACTACTTATTTTAGTAACATTATCATTTGTTGGTTGGATTATGTGCTTAGTTAAAACACTTCTAGAACAAAAATTCAACAACCAGTCAGAGTCATCATCTAGCATGAAAATGTACAATTACAGAAGAAGAAACATTATGAAATATCTTACTGTTTCAAATATAGTATTTATTATGCTATTGTTTATAGCTGTGTATTTAGTATTTGGTAAGTTAATTATTATTAATACAAGCAAATAACACCAGATTAATTTATAAAATATTATTTTGTGAAAAATAAATACTGTAATGTAATTTTCAGTTCAAAGTTTGCCTCTACAGTATTACATTTATTTCATAATGCCCATTTTGCTATGGCGGTCGGCACTCACTCCACTCAGCATATGGACACAGCTGTTCAAGCAATTTAAAAGTATTAGTGAGCTTTTTGCTGTGTGGATAGAAACTGTATGCTATACTTTGGGATCATTTTCATTAGTAAGTAAAGAGAAGGTAATTTTAATCTTGATTAAAAATAAAAACTTGCATTTCATACATTTTATTTGTGTTGCAGGGTATGTCATTCACTTATAGGTGGATGCTGAGTATACCACTGCTGGGGTTGGCCTTGTGGCCTCTTTTATCCACAACAAGACGCCACCTTACAAAGCCAATCCTCTTGGCCTGGCCAGCTAGCTGTATAATTTTAAGCATTTTCTCATTTATCCCAGTTGTGGGAAAGCAAACATTCATTGAATTGGTGTAAGTTGGTAAGATTAATCTATGATAAATTGATGACACGTCTGGTATAGCGGTGCGGTTCGTGTTTTGCGCTCCAGAAGGCCTACTACGAAATACGAAATCCGTCAAAACGATAATCGTTTTGCGGATCCGAAGTATTTCGTAGTGAGGATTCCATACTTAAAATATTTCGGATCCGAAAAACGATATACAATGTATATACGATAGTATTGACAGATTTCGTTTTTCGAAGTAGACCTCCAGATCACTAAAACCCTTTGCTTAGCTCGAGGGCAGGACTTGTAGAGAATTAGAGATGAGAATGCCATAAGGCGTTAAGTCCACCTCTTGTATAGATTTTGGTTGTGCAACAAAGTATAAAAAAATAAATAAAACCAAGGGCCCCGGGTTCGAATCCCGCAATACGTCATATTCGTTACGTTGTCTGTCTGGTCATTCGTAACACAAGAAGGAAAATTCCTTACTTCGAATAGAAACAATACTTTTTCTTACAAAATCGAGCTGCCCAAAATGAGAAGTACGAAAAATAATATCGGTTTTGTAAATTCATGACGTTCATCAATTGTGGCCATTAGTGTCTTGTTTAAAAATGATAACTGTTTATGACTGCTTCTTTGTTACATTTCCAGGCTTGGTGCAGGCGCTCTATGGTTAACATTCCTCGTATTTTATAGTTGGAAAGTTTTATTTCCACTTTATCGTGGCGGTGAAGAAACATGGAAGGCGATTTTGCTAAACTTCACACAAATATTGTTATTAGCTGAATCCTTGCAAAATATTTATACTCAATCACAAAGATTCGAAAGGGGTACACCTGTATCGCAAGTCTACCAAGGATTGGCATGGCTAATTGCTGGTGAGTAATAAAGTTATGGCTGCTCAATCTATATTTTCAATGAAAAACAATTTTAATTGTACTTACCACTTATTCTCCCGAAATCAGGCAAATATTTACTAAGTATGGACTGTGTAGAAGAGGTACATATTTAAAGAACGTCTCTCTAGGCTCTACCCCATTAAATTACGAAATATGAATATTCCGGTTTTCTTCGGTTGTCCAATATTGTGAATATTTTTATAACTTTTAAATAATCTGTTATAAAAATTAACTTTTTCATTAAAAAGTGAGTATTTAATTAAAAAGAAATGTCAAGATTGTTAACAATATTGAACAAGGAAAGAAAAACTAACTTCATATCAGTGTTGGTTCTCGTGTAGAAAGTTGTTATAATGTAAATGCAGCTTGCATTTTTTCTTCTATATTCCTATTTGTTAATGTTTACCAACTTTTCGTCTTTGTTTCAGCTGTTTCACTAATAATGCCCTTAACATTTTCGAAAAGACTGATCTGCCGTCTAGTAGCTATTTACACTTCGATTCTAAACTTTTACCTTCTGCTATCTGTTTCACATGAAGGCCTCTTTATGGTGGTTTTAATATTTAATGCAACTTGTTGGATGTTTATTGAATACAAACTATTGAATGCAAATAACATGGGGGTAAGATGAAACGTAAATTTTTAGTTTAATCTGATGAACACCTAAATGGTACTTCTATATGTATTTACAGTTTATGTTAACTTACTGATATAGGAAATATTATGTTACAGATCTTACAATACACATTTGATGAATATGAAGAGTCAACTCAAAACTTAATCAGTTTCGAAAGAAGTATAAGCCGGCAAGATTTTAGAAGAGCTTTTATATTTGTATCCTTTTACAATTTATAACTAGTGATCCCCCGAGACTTCGTCCGCGCCCATTGATTGTACTCCGTTCCTTTTTTCGTAGCGTGATGCCTATAACTTTCAAACAACTTACATTCCAACTTATTTCCTTAGAAAAATCTCAGACATTGTACATTATTTTAGCATTTTTCGGAACAGGAAACATAGCTTCTCTCAATTCATTCGAAGTAAGATGGGTAACATGTTTTATAACATCGTTCAAACCCTTTATTATAACTGGGTTAATACTCCTGAAGACGTTGTCGCCATTCTTGGCCGTGGGTTGCACTTTTAGAGCTGTTCAACACTTGACCAAGGTCAGTAATAGAAATTCTTTACCTATGCTATAATTACCCCTTTTGTGATAAAAGACATAAAGCTTTACTATAAAGTTGTTTGGAAGATATCGCTTCCAGCGATAAGACCGCCTTTTGACCTTTGTGATATGCAATAAAGAGTTTTCTTATGTCATCAACATTTGTTCCTTAAACATAGTTCTACTTTAATAAACTATTTTATTCATTTTTAGGCTCCAACCGGCTATTTGCACATCATTGTATTGATCTATTCTAATATAATGGGAATTCAATTGCTCTACAACGTCAAAAACTATGGAAGCTGGCTCGACATTGGAACTTCAATCTCCCAATTTGTTATTGTTCAAGTTATCACATTGTTCATTGTATTAATTAATCAAATAGCAAAAATATTAACCGATATTAGCATCCAAATGTTTATTGGTGGGGTATTTGGTAAAAGTCTGAAGAAATATGTGTAACAAAAATTATTTTGATTTTATTTACTTATGTTTTAATAGTTGCTGGACCTAGTCATAATTATAAGACAGTATTTATGAAGGTTGTGTTGGAATAAATCATATTATCACAAGTCAAAAACTTGTTTTTTCTTATCAGCGCGTATTATCGCTTCGAATCCCATTTCCTTCTCAAGAGATCATAAAAGGGAAATCATTATACCTACTCGTAATTATATTATGTGCGATATCAAACAATAAAAGATATGATATTTGCAAGACGAAGTATATAGCGCACACAGCACACTATAGTTTTTGATAGCATTTAAGGTTAATGTTTTTTTTACCGGCTTAAAAAAGGAGGTATTTAATTATTCGACCTGTATGTATGTGATATCGTTACAATACTTACAATTGGATAAAATTTTTGTATGTTGATCTGTTAAGGCTTCCAAACACGTGTGCGAAATTTCGTAAGTGTAGGAATGTTTGTATATCTGTTTGTCCACGGATTTCTCGAATATGAGAAGTCATAGCGAGATTATTCTTTTTTAGTTAAATCAAGTAGATTTTCTCTTAAGGTACAGTGTAAGTTTCATCAAAATCGGTCCAGTAGTTTTTGAGATAGGGTTCATTATAAATAAAAATTTCATGAAATAAAAAAAAACCGGTTAAGTGCGTGTCGGACCCGCGCACTGAGGGTTCCGTGCCACCCTTAACTGAATTCAGGGTCCACTTACTTTCACTTAACGAAAACATCACAATATATTGCGACAACAAAAATAACTTTGTTTTTCATAGTGTTTGTATGAAAGACAAAGTTATATTTGCGGTTGATAAAAATGTGCAATATCTCAAAAACTACTGGTTCGATCTCCTTCAAACCAATTTTCGTTGGAAGTTTTTGTTGAGATCTACATCATATATTTTTTTCAACATTTTCACTTTCTTAGTTCAAAAGTTAGAGGGGGGGGGACGCCCATTTTACCACTTTGGAAGCGTCTATATCTCAAACCTTACACTTTTAGAAAAAATGGTTTTAGAAACCTCAACATAATTTTAAAAGACCTATCCATAGACACCCCACACGCATAGGTTTGAGTAAAAAAAAAATTTTAGGTTTTAGTTTCATGTATGGGAGCCCCCCCTTAAATATTATTTTTTCTTACTTTTTGTATCTGAATCAGAAAGCGGTGAACAAAATACACCTACCTACCAAGTTTCAGCTATGTGATGCTTATAGTTTCAGAATAAAGTGGCTGTGACATACGGACGGACAGACAGACAGACAGACAGACAGACAGACAGACAGACAGACAGACAGACAGACAGACAGACAGACAGACTTGACGAAACTATAAGGGTTCCGTTTTTTGCCATTCGGCTACGGAACCCTAAAAATGACTTAAAATACTGAGTCTAGTCCAGCTTAAGTAGGTACACCAACAGTTTACACACATCATGCACCGACTCCAAAAGAATTTGTTTCTTCTAACTAGAATACGAATGTTACTTATTTTAAGCTTTTTAGACAGTTTTTTGAAGGCGGTCTAATGTGATTATTATATTCATTGAGATAAAGATTGAGATAGAAATATATATATCAATGATTATATTACACATTGGGACTTTCTGCAGTACAACAGCACGTTTGAAAGTCGCGCGACTTCATCGCGAGACCCCCGCGATGTTAACATATCTACATACACACACCAGCACATAAGTACATTTAGTAGAACGGGAAATAAGTTCACTTTTTCAAAATTGGGATACTTTGAGATGTAGTAGTTGCTGTGGGTGAATCCCCTCTTCATAACCAACGGTTCAATGGAGTCCTCAACAACATTTTGAAGTGGTTTAGGGAGTTGCGGCCACTTAGCGTGTTTTGGTCATTCTGGTAAAAACTTTAATGCATCATCAACACATCATGCGATGTGTTTGAGAACTGCAGCTGAATGGAATTGTATAGTTCACATACATTAATTTCGACAGACAATGAAATGAGTTTTATAGCTTTATGGTCATGCAGACTCTACGACAGCTTTTTGGACCCAAAATCGTGTCACTGCCCAAAATGTCCCAGAAGTCACCAATTCAGCATAGCTTAGTTTATCCGCGTCCGTTTTCATTTCAGTCTGCATAATTAAGCTTATGGACTTATAACACTGGCGCGATACGGACAAGCCACGATTTCGCTCCACTGAAAAAGTGACGGAAACTGTGTTTCTGCTTCGCACCCGCGAAGTCTACGCCTAGCACCCGCTCTGGCACAAAACCCACCAGTGTGCAATAGCTCTTAGGTGAAATATTAAAAAAAATTGAGATTCGTCTAATCAAGCGGTAGATGTTTTAACGATTGATTTAATATTCGATCTTTTTCTTGTTTACTGAGCTTACTGAATAATAGCAACTGGAAAGTAAAAGGAGTAGGTTCAATAAAATATACTATGTATATATGTGAGCTTACTGAATAATAGCAACTGGAAAGTAAAAGGAATAGGTTCAATAAAATATACTACGTATACATTAAAGTAGTGTAATACTATGCATACAATTTTAATATTGGCAGTAAATTAACAGCACAGATATAATTATTTTTGCAGTTTCAGTAAAATTAAGGAATTAAAGCTTAAGTCTAACTAAATGTATAATACTGTAAATAAATTGGGACATTTTGCAGTAGTGAATACATTTCAATCAAATAGACACAAAAGAAAAACAGTAGAACACTTTTACAATTTTACCTGCCTACTTTATTATTTGAGGTGAGTAGGTATGTTTCTATAACAATTATTTGACTAAAGTTTAAGCAAACATTTTATCAGTAACTTAACAAAACTCTGAACACAGTTTAAGGCAAAGTTGTCTTCATCAATTCTTTTTCCATATCAATGTCTTATTATTAGAAGGCATTTCTATAGTATCAATTAATGATAAGCTATTTTCATCACCTAATTTAATGAGCTCCGTAATATCACGTATACCCCATGAGGGATCTCTAGCTCTCAGTGAAGCATCAAAATCAATGTTGCTTTGAGGTGATATAACTCCATCTTTGCCATATGGCCCATAAGTAATCATAACAGCATCACTCTTCAAATATTTGCCAGCATTTTCAAACAAACCTACAGTACATTCATACGGACTTATGTGAATCATATTGGCATTGTACATGTAATCAATGCTATTTTCATTGAATCCATAGCAAGAGAATTTATTACATACATCAAGCAATATCGGTTGCTGTATATTTTTCGTTGGGCAGTTATTTGCATAATAAGCAATGCTCCCAAATAAATTTTCATCCACTTCAGATGGCTGAAACTTAACACCTGGGAACGAAGGCGCAAAGTGCGCTAAATGTTGTCCAGAACCTGATGCTATCTCCAGAAAAAGTGGACTTTCATCATCAATATTGTCCGTTTCTGATAAAATGAATCGCTTAAGAACTTGTAGTATTGGTTCTTTATTCCTATTGGCAGCTGGATAGATTAATTTATCTCCTTTGTAACTGTAATTAAAATATTATTATAAATAGTTATTCGACATAGATAATTCACAAATACGATCACGAAATAATGAGGATCACTAAAAATTTGTTACCTTTCATGACTGTGGTAAGAGCAGGCAATATCTTGAATCTTCGACATAGGCCTTAGCAGCTTTCTTACAGAGGGTTTAAACCTAGGTACAAATAGTTTGAATTATACAGATTTTTTTATACTTTAGAAGATGACAAACTAGCGCACTGGTGAAGGATGAAGTTTTATTAAAATTTTGAACAGACTAAGTAGGTACAAAGGTATTAGAACAATCTTTTTTTCCAATTCAAGCGATTTTCATATGTCACATAATTTTATGTGAGAAATTACCAAGAAATTAAGCCTACAAGCAAGAGTACCAAAAAAATTGAATAAAAATACCTGAGCAGAATCTTCATTATTTCGCCGTCTGTCTGTTATGTCACACTCACTGTCATCGTCATTAAGATATTCTCCACACTATATTGTATCCACACCACCCGGCGCCGGCGGGCACGGGCATCATAACTGTCATGCCGTCACGCACGGCGTGGTGCGAAAAAGAACTAAATTCTACAATTTTCTCGGCATTATGTATAATGCGTTTCGGTTGTAGATTAAATGTTGTGGCATTATATGTAATGACTCGGCATTATACATTTTGCCGTCGTCATTTTGCAAATCCGCGAGCGTTTATAAACTGACGACGCCATTCGTGCCATGACCGCCGTCTTAATGTAAGCGACAAAAACCAAACTTTACAGGAGGAGGTTTTTTCAGAATATCTTTGCCTATAACGGTGCGGGTAAGTAGTAATATAACATATGTTAATATTTTTTGAAGATTAATGTATTAGGGGAAGATTTTTTTTTAAAAGTCTGGTTTATGAAGGTTTTTTGTCGCTTACAATGTTTTTGCCCGCCATTCCAAAACAATTTATTCATCCTTCTGGCGCTTACGATACCCCTACGATAAATTTTATCTGCGTGAAAATGAAGCGCAAATGACAGGAAACAATTTTCGATTAAAGTTTTTTATTTCAAATTTGGAAATTTTTATCATCATCATCATCAGCCAAAGGACGTCCACTGCTGAACATGCCTCCCCCACGGCTTTCCACAACGACCGGTTGTAAGCGCTCTGCATCCAGTGCGATCCTGCGATCTTTACAAGGTCGTCTGTCCATCTTGTCGGTGGACGTCCTACGCTGCGCTTTTGGTCGAAGGGTCTCCAATCTAGAACTTTTCTGCCCCATCTGCCATCAGTTCTACGCGCTATGTGCCCTGCCCACTGCCACTTGAGCTTACTGATTCGTAGGGCTATGTCCGTAACTTTAGTTCTTCTACGTATCTCCTCATTTCTGATTCAATCTCGTAGAGAAACACCGAGCATAGCCCTCTCCATCGCTCGTTGTGTGATTTTGAGATTCTTTATGAAGCCTATAGATAGAGACCACGTTTCTGATCCGTATGTCATCACCGGTAACACACACTGGTTGAAGACTTTCGTCTTCAGACACTAAGGTAGTTGAGACGAGAACACGCTCTTGCGCAGTTTCCCGAACGCTGCCCAGCCGAGTTGGATTCGTCGATTGACCTCTTTCTCAAAGTTGGACCTACCTAATGGGATCACTTGTCCAAGGTAGACGCACGCGTCGACAACTTCGAGAGTTGAGTTCCCAACAGATACCGGAGTGGGTACAACACGGGAACTCGACATAATTTTTGTCTTTTCCATGTTCATTTTAAGACCCACTTGTTGGGATACTCGGTAGAGATCTTCGAGCATAGTGCCAAGATCATCCAGCGTCTTTGCCACAACGACTATATCATCGGCAAACCGGAGATGTGTGATGTATTTGCCATTGACGTTGATGCCGAATCCTTCCCATTCCAGGAGCATGAAGGCGTCTTCCAATGCCGCTGTAAACAGTTTCGGAGATATAACATCTCCCTGTCTGAGAGGTGAGGTGAGAGGTGTACTCTTCGCAGTGGAATCGCCCTCGTATTCTGTTCCTGTACTCGGACCGACATGGTGGCGTTGTTATAAAGACACTTTAACACCTCTATATACCTATAGTCTATGTGACACCGCTGAAGAGACCGAAGCACCGCCCAAGTTTCGATCGAATCAAAGGCCTTCTCATAGTCCACAAACGCTAAGCATAGAGGCATATTATATTCCTCTGACTTCGTCTCTGTTCTGTAGTGTCGGGTCAGGGTAGCTCTTGCACTTATCTTTTTTGGGCAAATATAATCCAATATTAAAATCCGTTTTGAAAATATGGCGAAATACTCTTTTTGACAATATTTCGGACTGAAGTTTATTCGCTTTTAAGTGCGCAACATACATCTTGTACAAATTTGAGACAATCTTGCAATCTATAGTCGTTATAAACAGGTAATTATAATTAAACAGCAAAAACAATGCAGAGAGATGCTGCTCACGCCACATTCTTCACCGGAATGACTCGTAGAGACATGATTTTCTTTACGTTTCGGCGTGATTTCAATGTACTATGTCGGTTGCGATAACAAGTGCAGGAGCTTACGATACAATTTTTAACCAGGTAAATTACATACAATCACATTTGACACTGTCGGTTACTATAATTTTTGAAAATTACTGATGCTTACGACAAATGTTACTTTTGCTGTAACTTTGTAACGGTTTTGTTTGGCGGGAACTGTTAATGTGGCCTAGTCCGTTGTAGTTTAAAACGTGATTTGCGATAAAAAAGCACTTTTCGTAAAAATGTCGCTTACGATAAGTCGGCGGTCGGCTCGATATGTAAACTGCGGAATTATACGATTTGCCTGCGACATATGGACAATATTTCTATGACAGGATTGACAAGTACACAAACACAGATTAGTAAGAGTATGTCTAAAGAAAACTTGTCAAACTTGTATTGTACACAAACAAAACTAAAAAAATAACATCATCTTGGCTGGCACAAAACAAACAAACACAAAATATGGACGATGGACGGACTGTACACAGCTTTGTGCTTGGTTTGTGCACGCACAGGCACACAATAAAATAACATCATAAAAGTGTCAGCTATTATAATGTAGTTTAGTTATTATTACATTACTTGCTCAGTGGCTTAGTCAACGAGACCCAACGTTTAGAGGAATTGATCGCACCCTGATCTTATAATAGTTTTGGCTTATTACTAGCTTCAGTGACTATACAGTACATTTTATAAGCTGTCCGTGTACATTTTATAAGCAGTCCGTAAAAATTCCTCATAATTATAATCAACGAAACCCATTTTACAGTGCAAGAACGAACCAGACAGTGTACTTTATACTACAGTGTCGTTAGAACCAAGGAATTGGTAGTGTAAAAATGGATCGCTTTGCTAAAGAATTTGTAACCCAAATGTTTCTTGATACTGACAATGTTTCTATTATGAATCGACTGGTAGTAGCCGGTGCAAATGTTGTTACTGAACATACTGAAAATGTCGCTGCCTATAACGAAGCATTGAAAGAAGAGTTTGGACACGTCTTACAAACTATTGGTTGTGATATTGAGGAACCTCAAAAGATTCCTTCTCAGATTAATGGTAGTTACTATGAAAATAGTGTGCTGAAATTTGATGATGAAGAATACTTAACAACCTTTAAAATGAGAAAATCTACAGTTCAGGTTAGTTTTAAGTTTATTTAGGTTTTTACTATCACAATTTCACAAATCATGGTCACAATTTTTTAAGATTAATTGAAGCAATTATTTCTTTTCAGGCCCTCATAAAATGTCTTAAGGAGAATTCCGAAGCAAGCTCAACCTTCAACATGGATAAGAATGTGCATATATTTTTATTGTTACTAACAAGTGATTATTCTTACTCTGTTGTGGCAACTTTGTTTGGACTACGTAAGGCAACAGTAAGTAACATATTTTGTAAGATGGCTTCCCTAATTTCAGAACTTAGGTATCAATTTATAAGTTGGCCATCCATTGAAGAGCAACATGTCACAAGAGTAAAAGTGAATAGTAGACATAGATTTCCTAATTGTGTAGGTTTTATTGATGCTTTTAAATTCAAAATTGGTAAAAAAGATAAAAAGAAAAGAAAACAAGAATATATTCTTTTACAAGCTGTTTGTGATGAATCTCTCATGTTTATAGACATACATGTAGGTGATATAGGAAAAACTAAAAAAAGCAAGGTATTCAGAGATAGTTCATTAGCACAAGAGTTAAATAACTTTGTGGATTTTGAAAATCATATATTAGGAGATGTTGAGTATAAGTTAAGAGAAAATTTAATAACTCCATTTTCAACTGAGGAATTATTGACAAGTGAAGAAATGAAATTCAATGAGTCACACTGGAAAGCACGTGGTTATATAGGACATGCGTTTGAACTGTTGCGAGGAAGGTTCAGGAATCTAAGAAATCTAGACATTGTTTCTCCCAATGCAATAGCAAAAGTAATTTATGCAACATGTGTTCTGCACAATCTTGTATTGCTTCATGAGGGTTCTGGCCAAATAAAAGAAGAGTTGGTTACATGTGATGAGGGGGTTACCATAGATAACAGTCTTGTTAAAACTGCAGATGAAAAGCGCCACTTTTTATGTAATTATATGAATTTTATGAATCTAGAAAACAACTTCTCCACTTCCCCTGCCTAATGATATTTATAAAAAATAAAACTCATTTGTAAATTTAATAATACTTTTATTTTTCCACTATTATGGGAAATCGATAAAGTTGCTAATTATTAAATTGATTTTTTGTAATATAAAAAATATAAATAAAATATTATTCAATTATTGAGTTCTGCAACTTGTACATTGTATGAAATTTATATTAATAGCTGCCTTTATTACAAAAACACAAGTTTGATAAAAATTATATTTATATTTAAATCTATTATTTTAAATAAAGCTACAACAAAAACATGCTCAGCTTTAAAATAAAAAATATTTGCTATTTCTCACATTTAGCAGGTATGTACAAAACAAAGTTAAGCAATATCTTAACAGACTTTGATTATTTTACGGTGGGAATACTTGATCGTAAGTCTGGTGGTTGCTTTATAATTAATTTTTGTATCCACATAAATCACATTGGAATTAAATGTTGTATACCAATAAAACTATAAATAAATGAAATATTCTTTAAAATTGATTTGCTAGAAATATTGTACAACTATATGTACAAAGCTTGAAAAGCTGGATTCAGTTCATTTTATGTAAACTGAGGTTAACAAGAGCCTAAAACAAAATACATAATTATATTCTCTTTCCTGATGTTTTCTAAATTACATTAGGCACTAAATTGGCAACCTACAAGGCACTATGCATTTAGCACAGCAATTATGCTATAATGATATCATCAACATTTTTAACAATACATAATTTGTAATGTGTCTAATATGGTTTTACTTTTTTGAAAAGTGGATTAGGTACTTATTATAAACAATTTCCTTATACTTATCTTGATATTACTTTAAGAACCATAAATCTCTACACAGCAATATACCTCTGTAATACCATAGGAAGTAGACACACAAGAGTACACAAAATGTAAGTAGTACCATTAGTGCACAGTGGTAAAAGAAGAACATTGTAAAGATGAATGAATGTCCCTTTTGAACACTTAAATGTAGAATTGAAACGTTTGAACTAATTTTGAATCAATTTTGCTAATTTAAATAATAATCTTAATTTTTGTGGACTTTCTCGTCCCTGATGGTTTAAGTTTAAGTCTAACAATATATACACTTTTATTTTATTTATTTACAGTAGCTGTGCTGAGACCTTAACTTTACTTAAACAATCATGGAATGTAAACACTTTTAATACTACACGTGTAAATCGGCACAATACCACTTTTTTATTAAACAGTCGTCATACCATAGCAGTAGGTAGGCAGATCATTATTTATTAAACAGTCAGTGGATTCAAAATGAAAATGATCAGTGTAAATGCAATCTTTACTGCCACAGTAAAGAAATAAAAGCAAGTCTCTTACTTAATGTAACTGCACTGTACAACTATTTCGTAACAACAATATTTACATATTAAACACCAACGGAGATACCGCACTGAACATACACTGTCCTAGCCGAGGCACTCGGAAGACTTGGCACACGCTACGCGTTGAAACATTGTCTCATCTCAATCACTAAACTTGTTTATTGATCCATACATTGTCTGTTTGGGTATATTTCAAATGTAGGTCTTTTTCACTTTTTGTAGGGTTCCGCACTTTAGGTCCTTGTCTAGCGATTCAGTCGAGTTTCGCAGGTCGAGTGTGCGCTCTTTGCCCAAGTCCATGTGTAAGTTGTCTTGCTTTTGCAGTGGGCAAACATTTGCTACCATATTCACGTTTTTGGAACGTGTTGGCATGTATGCTGAATTTGCGTTCAGCGGGGTTTCTAAAGGGCTCAGTCTGAAAGTAAAAAAAAACTTTAAATAAATTACAGCCACTAAGTATTTATAAAAGTATCATACCGGATGCATTAAGATCCGATTTATGGGAAAATAAATATAAGCATACCTATTTAAATGATTGTGTTGTTCATTGAACGGTGAGGTATCGGTAAAAAATGGGTGCCGAAATCGCCGCGAGAAAAGATAACCGATGACAAACCCGACCATGAGTGTCACCAAACAGGAGGCTACCACCGCGGTGAGGAGCGCCTGTGCGCTGTAGATATTTCCATCGGCAGCTTCAACTGTTAGTAGATCTAGAAGTAAAGAATAGTATATTAGTAAGGAAACACATCGTTGATATTACACAAATTAATAATACCGTAAGCAAACCGTAGGTTACCTGTCTCATGTTTGTTATTCGAGGGTTTATCTTCAGACAAAACATTTGTCTCGACAACTTCTATTAATATTTCATTTTGAATATCATCTGTCTTCTGACGCATATCAGATTCAGGTAATGTTGGTTTCTTCGTACCTGGGTTTCTATTTGTATTCCTTTCTCCAGATGAAATAGGTGGTAGCTTATTACAAATATCAGTCTTTCCATACTCTACATTTTGTAGAAATCTCTCTGGGTTAGGGAATTGTCTATTTCCAACCCAAGAGCATTGTTGTTGTTTGGCGTCCCATGCACAGTGTGGATCTTGCAACAAAACGCAATCTCTGCACGATTGCACGTTACCGCAATGTGATAACGTTATGGATTTAATTATGTTACTGGACGCGACTATTAACTTTTCTGTAGTCAGTGCAACATGCATCTGCTTTATTGGTACGCCTTGTGGAAGTACCTGTACTTCGGAAATGACAGCTGTTCTTACGGGACTTCTATTGTATTCGTCACTGGCATCAGTCACTCCCTCATTTGAAGCCACATTCACGGCTTTGATTACTCTTCCGTCGTCTGTGCCGACATATATTACATCATATTTGTTACCATTCATCGCTTGTACTTGCGGATGAACAGCGATTGCTGAGAATCTATATTGTAAACTAACTCTAATGAGAAGTGGACGCGCTAAAAACGAAGGTACAGCCTTGTTCATCAACGGATGAGTCTTAATGAAATTAACCCCTGAGTCTGAAAGCGTTCTACTATCTTCGACGCACGATCCAGGTCGGGGTGATGGTACTTTTTCCTTTTCTAGAGGCAACCAATTAGAGTTCATACTTTCTTGTCCTTTGAATGGGCCTTCGAAGGCGTCGATGATATCCCTCATGGCAAATGCGCATACAGCTGAACCACCAATTGCGTTTTGCGGAGTTGTAAAGACAGCATAAACAATATCATTTCTATTACCACCGCTGCCATATATTCCACTAATGAGTTCGGTTGTTGCTTCTGAAAATTTATGAAAAACGCATTAGTTAACTTAAACGACGTTAACGTATTTAACAAATAATACTAGATATGAGAATTCACTTACGAATTTCGTCTAAGTAGAATGGGTACTCTCCAGGCATGGAACAGTTGAGACGCGTTTTTAAGAAGGACGTCCATCTGTCACTAAAAGTATGTGGACCACCCTTGTCGTTAAGACAAATTCTTGCCACCCTGGAGTACACCGCCTGTAAATTGAAGAATAAAAGATATAGTATATCTTTACATTATAAAATATATCTAACTATAGAGTGTCATAAGTATAAGTCAACGGGGTATAAATACTCACTTTTCCACAGTTCATGTATTCTACTGCTGTCTCACGGTAAAAGAAGTAAACGTGGCTGGTAGTGGCGATGGCTCCAACAAAAGAGGGGTCGTTTAGTAAGCGAAGATCTGATCGTTCGGTTCTAACAGGCTCTCGGTATATCAGAGGATCGGTCCCAGAGAAATCTGCAGCTGTCGCTGTGTACAATTGACCATCTGCAAAATAAATGATTAAGTTATTCTCAAGTTTGTTTAAATGTTTATCATCAAACAAGTAAGCGGTTAACAGGCGTGATTATGTGGTCTAATCATCCCATTCGTGACTGATGCACTTTACTAACTGTAATTTGAAATGCGGTTTTATAACGGTTGGAAAGAAATTAGGTTAGCCAAAGCTGGAAAATCTCCGCGAGCTTGCAAAATATTATGGCAAAAATTAAACTGCATTTATTCGTACGAGTATGAACCTAAATAACTGAAACGGCATTTGTAAACCTGACTGGTAGGAAACAGTTAACTGTAAAGGTAATAAATCGATCTGTATCGTGGGCGCCGCGTCGTGTTTAGTTCAACCCCTCTCCGCGATTCGCAAGCTGTTTCGTGCCGTCTCTGTGAAATGATCATAACGTGAACTAATGTGTGATCACGCCGATTGCAAGAAATGTTGAACCATCTTGAATGTCGCATTGTTTGCATAGAGGCGGTACTGTTCGAGAAATAAGTATAGTGCTCACCAGCATAAATCGCCGTGGAGTTGTGTTGGGGGTCATAAGGGCAGCGCCCAGAACCGTCGAATTCTTCTAGATGATGGCTCGTGGAGTGACTTGCATACCGCCGACAAAGTGGTTTGAAGGCGTTGGTTCCGCACACTAGCAGGCGGCCGTGGGCCCTGGCGGCCACTCTTGGGAAGTTCTGGCATTCATCTGCCGATTTCCCCTTCAGCTGGCATAGCTCTCGATGGGCGTCTGTAGACTGCCACTCTAACCGCTGAGAACAAATATGACAATTCGTTATTAACATAAATGATTATGAAACCAATGTTAACTAATTTAACATTAATCACCCCTCATCGTCTTGTAAATTATAGAGGTGGGCGAATACGGATTTACCGGATTACGGTTTAGGATATCTGGTTGACTCATGGAAGTCAAGTAACGTTTATAAGTCCATAGTCGCATTTGTTTGGTATTATGTACATGATTTCGAAACCAACACGTGCTATGGAGTGTTGAGACATTGCAACTCAAATTAACCTTTGTAGACGGTGCCGAGTAGGTATTTTGCAAGAAAAGTATCATGATACCTGCTTATAAAATAGTAGTAAATAAAAAGGATGTATATTGGGTGTTTTACTGGCTTGTAATTTTGATGAAGTAAAAATAACCATATAAAGTTGATTAGTATTCGAAAGCGGGCAGGCAGACGCGGTACGTTGTTGTTCGTGAATAATTCAACACCACCGTGACTATATGTGACATGTATTTAAAAATATCAAGCTTGAAACGTTCGTACTTTAAGTAACGCCTTAGGTATAATATTGAGACAATTCAGGAGACAGTCTATGTACTAAATTATTTATTTATGTTCAGTCCATCTTGTTGAGCGATACTGAAAGAAGATTAATCTTTGTATAAAATAAATCTCGTTTTGACTGGCAAACTTTAGCAATAACGGCTTGGAAATGGCACCGCGCCAAACAACCTTGCGCCCTACGCCGCGCCGCTCCCGTCCGCTTCCTATTTTTATTTCATGCTCACATTGTAATGGTATTAATCGTATTTTTTACGAGTTATCTATACGAACTGCATTTTTTACTGCCTGACAAACGAGCTGGTGAAATGGTGACGAAGCGGACACGTCGGTTCTCACGTATTTTGTTTAGATGCGTACCCGTACTCGTATGTACGTCCCATCTACCTACTTCAAATTCTACGTGAATAAGCCAAACCCAATTATGTGCTACTTGTATAGCTAAGGACTTTACTTGGAAAAGTGGCCTTTGTCACAAAGGATATTGTATGATACGATTCGTGATAAGGAACATGGTATTGTTTTCAGACGATAAGTCATGTCATGATTATATTGGATTATAATTTATAATAATATAAATTTATAATGGTGTCAGCAGACTCGTTAGGTCGTCGACCGCAGCACCAGTCTTGCAAAAAACATATCTACAATATATACCAGAAGCCGGTTCCTGGCTACCGAGTAGCAGACGACAGTTATCAAGTGTCCCGCATTTTAATCTAAAATATAGCGTTGATAAAAATGTTTACATAATGATAACAAACTGCAACTAACATTGTTAGTGAACTATAAATCAATCTTCTGTGATCGTTTTGTCTAACTTTTGTATTTAATTTAATTTACCGATAGTTATTATTAGGTAAAATATTAATTAGTTTTCAAGACGTTTCAGTGCATTGAATGAATACTCACTTTTTGTTTATAATAGTGAGTAACAGTGTATGAGACACACTTCCGCTGTTTATGTAATGGTCACGTATAGATTAGCACGAGTAGTGATTATATTTTACCATAAAAGTTTTGATTCCTTACCTGGTCTACGTTTTCTGATAGGTCGTAGAGGCTGAGATTGTAGACAGTGTTCCTGTAACGAAATAAAAATTTATTTTATTGAAGTGATGACTGCAATTAAATATGTGCATAACAAAAAGGCAGCTCTCCGCGAAAAATCTGCGGACTGCTCGCCGCGACACCTGCCCAAATACGACTTGATATTCCCGAGGGCACCTTCTATGGAAATTACTCTATTCGATGCTAATTTTGCGTAATCGACACGCTTAGCGTTTTATGGCATGAATGAATTAGATACTTATTGACACTCATAGACTGTGGTTTTACGTTGATAGATAAATAAGGAGATATATGTTACTCACCTGCCCCCTACTATAATAGACAGGTTATCTTTGTCTAAAATGCGAAAGTGGTGCGGCGCCGATGCGTTGCCCACAAACTGTTCTGAAGTTTCATCGCCTGTAACAAACCAATTCATTAAAAGTTTCACCGAGTCACTGCGACTTAATAGAACTAAGCGCAACCCGGGATTATTATTAAGTAACAGTTTATGATATTACGTGAATGGCCGAGTAAATGTACGAGTTCGCCGTGAGTTGGCATGACCTGCAACTTGCTTGGCTAATCTAACGCCGACATCTGTCTATCTGTTCAATAGTATTTAACTGGATATTCAACCAGCATAGCCTATTTTGACAGTTGAATTTCATTAAAGCTGCGTCTGCGTTCTTTACCTATTTTTAGCGATCCACATGTGAAACCCAAGATGTATTAAAGAAGCGAATTTGAGAGGTAGCTGATTTTTTTGGCTGCCGTAAATTCTCTCTCTTTATGTGCAGATCAAACGAACAATGTTCCCATTGTACAGCGATTAAACAACAACGAGGATTTGCGATTTCATCACAATTGGTTGGAAAATTCTCACGTGTGCGTCGACACCACATCTGCAAACCTTCGTGCACCTGTGATTTAGCACCTATCGAGACAAAATCTTTGCGTGGGTGTTATTAAATATAACTTGTTCGAAAACAAGTCAATATTCGCTTTCGGATATCGGATCGGAACGACACGCGTAGTAAAAATTTATCGTTCCGGTTTTCGATAATATAATGTCCATGATAATTAAAACTTGAGAGATGGCTAAGCCCGGTGTAATTAGAATTAATATCACTTTTTATCTTATGTTATCCATTTTTAACAATTAATGAGGGCCTTATCCAGTTTTTCCCAGTCAATTAGACGCAAACGTAATTATCCGCTATCAAAAACTGATAAATCCACGAGATTGATGGTTTTGGGCGATAAAAACACTACCCGTCTAACTGCCTAGTACAAAAAAATATGAGATTACTAAGATTTGCCTTATCTTCCAGTTTGCAAGCTAAGCCTTCATTTGGTTACATTATAAAAAGGGTGATACAAGTAGACTGCTTACCATATTTGACGTGTATGCGGGCGTTGGAGTCCGGCATCCATGCTTGGGCCGTAGATGCCAGGAGGACCAGAACTGCGCGAGCTACCGCCATGGTGGCTTAGATCCGTCTCCTTTCTATGCACGCCATCTTCCACTGTCCTCTGAAACAAAGAGAAATTGTTTGTGAATATAATAGAAAATAATTTGCTGACCTAGTGACAATGACACTATATTTAGCTATTACCAAAATTATGCACAATTTCTTGCAAAATGTGAGTGCACATACTTGAACTGAATAAAGAATGTTTTGTAATTGTTTTGGTGCCGATAGCCGTATCTATTAACATCATCGTGCGTGCGTGGGAACCGATCGATGTGGCTTTGTATGTACAAAAAATGCATTGCCCATTGATGTTGATCTCGTGAAAATAGCTGTCAGTGTACATAATTAATTGCAATTACAAGGGAGGATGTCGTTGCAACTCGCGGCGGTCAGTCTGGTTCCCGTTCACACGGCCCGCGATGCACGCAGTATGCATCCGCGCGATTCTGGATTCGTATTCTATTTTTTTTGTTTTTAACTATTCTCATGATCGAATCGTGAGAAGAAAAACCCGATTGTCTCGTCTCGATCGTGATCCCAGCGTCATCCACTTCGTTACGATATTGTTTTAATCCTCCTTTTATGCGACGATACGGTTTATTCCAAGACATTTACGTTTTTTATGCAGATCTTTTACTTTGAATTGCTATCGTAAACAGGATAACGTTGCAGGATGGGTAATAAATGGTTTACGATTATACATATTGTGGTTGGCGTCTGCGTATCGTGTCGTATGTAAATAATGATTTTATAGACTCATCTCATACATAAATTACAAAAAATATGGTGAAAGATATTGTTTACACGCTTGTTATGGTAGCGTCAAAGTCTTCATCGTTTCGTATGTATACTTACTACAGTATAATATACCGTACAAAATGTTATAATAATAGGTTTGAG
This sequence comes from Pyrausta aurata, assembly GCA_963584085.1. Classification (NCBI taxonomy): domain Eukaryota; kingdom Metazoa; phylum Arthropoda; class Insecta; order Lepidoptera; family Crambidae; genus Pyrausta; species Pyrausta aurata. The sequence goes on from OY757252.1 coordinate 9,143,091, forward strand.
TTAGTGTACCTTTTTTTTGTCCTAAAAACATGACGATCTCATCTGACTGAATAGAACCTTACAGTTAGACTGTATCTTTTACATATTGTGATTTGGAATAAAAGGGTATAAATAAATCGTAACTGGTCTGCAGGGATTTGAGAATTTATGTTTGTTTTGGTTTGTACCTTTATTTTGAAACATTTTTCTACAATAGAAGTTGTATAATTAATGATTCAACGAGCTTACCTGTACGTGAATTGCTATCATAATTATACGAAGTAGGTAATCGTCCGATGATATTAGTACTACACAGTCAATTTTGAAAACATGTAAGACTGATACTTTTTTTGTAATAGACTGATCTTAGAACCCTTTAGACTAACGACCATTGCAACTGTAAAGGTAAAGTAAGCCAGTACACAAAACATCATACTTGTATATCAACAAAACCGTTATGTTCTTAGCTTACTTGCTAACAGACACACTTAGGTACAATATATTCGCATGATCTGATCACGTTCACTCAAGCTAATTTTCAGGATGGGGCACTATAATTTTCGTTCTCAATTATGTAACTGTAAATAGTATTTACTAAATACAGTTTTTCTTTACATTTGCGCACTGCCCTAGAAAGTGCCTAATCGGTTATCCGTACGTATGTTTTGTCGAATTGGGTCGATGGAATTGGCGGACGCAAATACAGTTACATTCGTGTAATCTCCACTATACATGTAGTCTGATATATTGGTCACACAAAAATAACTTTAATAATTAATTTTACTTTACGTAATCTGATAAAGACGTTAGCAACTTATGACGTGACTAAGGGAAATATGTAAGATTTCCTCAAAATACAGTTTAATCTGAACTTCTTACTTGCCTTAATTTACGTTAGTGAAAAGTATGTCTAAACAACAGCCAAAATCGTAAAGTTTTTAGGTACCTTTGCCTTTTGTATGTACAGCCCAACTTTTCAGATGTCTAAAAATTATTTACATAAAAATTATCTTGTTATGTGAACATCAGCCTACAAGTCCGGGTAAGATTGAGGAACGGAACATTTGTTTCAAAATGACCAAGCTTGGCAGGCTAAAAGGATTGAGGATTACTGCAACAGGAGGCGTGGTGCATCACAGATGTGACACAAAGGCGCGCTGCACCCGTAACACAATACCACGCCAGTACTCCACTATCTATCCATCTGTTTCGACTTCGAATTAGCGAAGGGGTAAAGCAAGTTTTACAATAGACGAATAATCGAATCATTGAATACAGAATTTTAAATCTATTAAATCTGGCTAGCGCAATCATAAACTTTAAACCCGAGGGTGACATTCCGAAGATAATTAATGTCTGTGATCCAAGGGAATCTAAGGAAACGTTTAAGTACTTTAAATGTTCTACCATGATTTGATGGACGTATTTTTTACTGCCATGCTATTGAGTCGTAAAACGTATCATGAACCTCCATCTGCTGACCAGCATGGGGCCGATTGATTGGCAGGTTAAAAAGGGGCCTATAAATTATGAGTGACAACAGGTTTAGGCAAATCGGACTAAACACGTTTAAGCTTAGGAGTAAATGGGAGTTCATATGCTGCATAACACAGACTGTCAGCCTGCATTAGTCGGAACGTCACAGCTTCGGGGTGTATTCCCGGTTGCTGTTGTAATACGTTACGCCGTAACTTGTTAGGGCGGATTCCGCCATCGCTGTATATTACGTTTCGAACCTGTAACCTGTAATTTATCGGGAACCGATCTGGCGGCACAATTACTGGGCTAAACAAACGGGCGGTTATCAAGCGGTAGGTAATAGCATCGTTATTTCAACGAAATCACGATGTTCTTTGCGAAATTGTACCAGTAGAGTACGTTGCATCAAGCACGTTTTTGAGAACTGTCCGGCTTTTTTTCATCAGCTCAGTTGATCGGTAACAAAGACTTAAGGCAGTTTTCCCTACAAAATAAACTTTCAAACTAAACCACCAGCTATGTAAATAATATCTAACGCATCCACAATTTTTGTGTATTACATTATGCATCTTACGTGTGTTTGCAAGTATGTATATGATAGTGACGATAGTAAGATAACTATACCGTAGTGATAACTTGCTTAGTGGTAGCAAGCATGTTGGTATATAAAATAAACAGCATAAAGAAAGAGCCCAATAAAAATGTCATTGCGCACTAACGTCGAATACAAAATAAGAATGATATCAAATTATAATGGAGGCATTCACATGAATATTTTATGATGGGAGTAGGGTAGTAACAAGTGAAATGAATATCGTGGTCACTTCTCAAGAGTATTGGATCGCTTGTTATTAAAATCGCAGGTAAGCCGGTTCGACATCCCGTTTATGAGGCGAGTTTTATTTTATTTTAACTCCAAGTGCTTCTCGACCGGTCAGCGTTTGTGTGTGGTAAACGAGATAAGGTTGCAATTATTGATGTGCCGTTCCCGGGAATTTTTCGAACTTTGAGTAAATTTCCTAGAAATTTCCCAAAGTATGTGCGTAGACTGTTGGTGTACGTAAGTTTGACATCATGCACCGACTTAAAACATTTTCTTTATCCGAAATAGAATACAATTGCATTATTTTAAGCTATTGAGTTAAAAACGCGTTTAATTTAAAAAGCCTTTTTTTTCCTAATATTTAGTTTTTTATTTCTTTTTACCCAAGCATATCTCAAAAACTACCTTCTAGAATTAGTTATTCATAAAAATCGAATTAAATGCCTCTGCTTAGTTTCAGGGATCTTACTTTCTTACCGTATTTAACTTTTTTTATTGGAAACTCGGAAAGTTTCCGGGAACGTTGGGAATATTCCTTGTAATTTACCGGGAGTAAATTTCTGGAAATTGGGAATATTCTCCGCGCCCATCACTAGTGGTAAACGAGATAATGTTGCAATTACGCAGACGCGGTTGTCATTCGAGCCTTGGGCCACTCGGGCGGTGTATCTCGAGCAGTTGAAGTCCTACCCGGTCTCACGCAACTCGGGAAGCTGTGGTTCTTTTTCCGTCGACCGCAATAAATAATCCCCGCTGAGAAGCCGCGGGCTGACATACGGCTAGGACCACGCTAAGACGATAAAAGACAGTTTTGCGCCATTTTTCCATATCAGCATACAATTTATAGCTGCTTCTGGCGACGTCACGTGTGAGATGTGTTTCACAAAACGACGTGATAGGGATAGAAGGATAACTACGTGATGAGACTTGAAAACGCGGATTGGAACATCATTCATGATAAATATTATTTCCGTAGCTTTCTTTCTTTTTATACGCTCTGAGAATGTGAATGTAATGGAGCACGTGTCTAATGCAATCTTTATGGGTTTAATTCTGTCTTTAATAATAAGATTGCTCCCTTCAACATCAATTAAATAAAAGCATGTTTGTTAATGCATGATTTTTCATTTTTTTGCTTTTATACATATGAAGACACGTCATAACAATTAAATTATCGTAAAAAGATAATTTCATTTAAAAACTTCACCTCAGGCACAGCATATATAATCCTCAGGTAGTATGTAGAGTCTACCTACATTGTAGAAATGTCGACCCACTCTTTGATGTAGATACATCACAGAAGTTCGTATGGTTAATTACAGATGGCGTTAGGAGTAGTGGCGTTGAAGCTCAGAGCGAGCTTTTTGAACTTTCTGTGAAGTCCAATAACATTATAGTGGTTTAAACAGGCCCATTTTCGTATGAAATACTATTACTATAATAGTATTTCATACATAAATGTATATATTTTTTTGTTTTTATAAATTAAGTTTATTGCACTTAATCTTAATGTAAACATACTTGTAGATTTCTTTATTCATGCATTTTTCCGTTGTTGTTGTATATTACATGCCAAAATTATTCGTAAAGGTCGTCTTCGTCGCGAAGCTTTAATTGCAATGGTCGTCTCGTCACACAAAATGTATCTCGAATGATTGTTGAGTAAAAAATAACATGATTGGCAAGTTGTTTTTTGCTTTTCGTACTTTTATTGATGTGGCAGATAGAGCCTGCACCATATCATCTGTACGACTAGGTACAAACGATTTAAATTGTTTTATTTGGTCGATTCATCAATCTCTAAATTATCAAGCGACCAATTTGACTGCGCAAGAGCATATGTTATTTCTATCTTTACTTATGCTCATGGAGTAGGTACCTTTAATAACCCAGGAGGCGTATGATGTATGACACAGACTGAACGTAATTAGGTATAAAGAGGATGTGATAATGTCTTTCATTCATTACCAACGTTATCTACAGACCGAAGTAAATTGTCTCTTCTATTAAAAGCGCCAGGAAGGAAACTAAACGATGAATCACAGTTGAAGCATCTGTGACACTTTTGCCCTTTTGATGGCCAGTTCAAGGTTTACTCGTATTGACCCAGTGTAGAAAAACTATGTAATAGCAAGTCCACAATTAATTATTGAAAGTTGAAAGGTCCTTATAGATTTCCTGTCATTATGTACGCCAATTTATTTTTCAAAAAGTTTTTCTTGAACGATATTTGCCAGGTAAAATACAGAGTTTCCAAGAGTATTCGGCAAAGATTTCCTACTCTTTAATTTAAATGAATCGTTATAACTCTGCTGAATGAGTTTACGAATGATAATAATAGATATCTTACTGTTTTTATCGTATAAAATTGTAACGACTATCTTATCATCAATGTCTTGAAGGCAATTAGTTCATTTAACAAAACATTGTACGTTAAATGGAACTAATGATAAGCTGAGGTATCGGGTAACGAGACATACAAACATGTGCCAGTTAGTGCTGGCTTTCAAAATTAGCACGGTGCTACTTTCCAAATGATAGCCTACATCCAGAGCGCGGCTTGCACACAACAAAGGAGGATAGAGACAGTGTGCTTTTGACTGTACAATTTACTCCGTGGAGTCGTCGACTCAGCGGAGCGGGCACGCTTGCTTGTCGTGTCAACAATGGCGCTCTCTCCTTCGCTCCCCTATTCGACGGGTTTTTGTTTGTGCCGCCTCCACAATGCCCCGCGCCTATGCGCCTCATCTACACCACGTTTACGCACTCCACAAACTTACACATACGCGCACCCTAAAGTGGACACTCACCAAGATCAATGAATCCCAGTTTAAGGCAATCCAAACTCTTGTATGCATAGATCATCTCATGGTAACACAAAATCCAAAGCACTCATGAAATTCACTCAAAACTTCATTTCGGACACAACGAAAGTAGTCACAACGGTCACTGATCACGGAAACCACAATCGACGTCTGTCACTGGAAACACAAAGTGTAAACCGGTTCTGGAGTAAGGAGTGCAATGCAACAGCAACTGGCGTCGCAGTGTTTACAGGGCGCGTTAAACCGGCAGCGCTGCGATCGCACGTGGTCTCGCTCCGCGCTCGGCTTGGGCACTGGCGACGCGGCCCCCTCAGCTCGCGCGCCACGAACTTGCCAGTCCACCTCTTTGCCTCTTTTTCTAACAAGCGCGTGCGCCTATACCAGCGTTTCGTTACAAAACCGAGCATGTAGCCCTGGCCCAGCCAGTTCTATGGTGTTTTTGTTTTGTATTGACGCTTCTAAATGAGGGGCCATAAATTTGAAATGTCAAAAAATTAAGGGTGACTCGCTATCGTTATATTATGAATTGTTAGTAATAGGTTGAACATCTTAACGTTGGAACTGAAAAGAGCAGCATTGTTGTTGATGTTATCGTTACCGTTATAGTTTGTTTTTAAGTTCTATAAGATTTTCAAACACAAACATGAACGCGCAAAGTTTATAACACAACTTTAGTTTCTAAGTTTCTAATGGAAAATCTATCCATAATCTCTGTATGCTAATGAAATACATATCGATAGTTTTATTAGAAAATATGTATTCCAAAAGAATAGAAAAGCTGACGACGTAATATCGAAAAAGATCTCTACAAGCTCTACCACATGTGGCAATCCCAGTTGATTCAGCGCACCCCTCGCTGCGCGTCCAGGTAGAGTCGCCCGTGACTACAAAAAATATATGGTGTATTCGCCCTTGGTGAAACAACGGAAAAGACCATTGTGAAGTTAAAACAATGAACAGAAATACACAAAAATTAAATGTAGAGTTGCCTACTACGACGCATCGTTCCGTAGCGTTTCTCACGATGCATTATAATTATTAACTAGTACTTAAATTCTTAATTTGGTAATAATTCACTAATTACTCAGCAAATGGAACGGAATAGTTAATCAGAAATAATGCAAATTATGCAAGCAACTTAACTACCTACTTTCATAATTGAAAACCGGTGCAGTGTGTGGCAATAGATAATGTACGAAATAAATATTTTTTTTGGTAGAGAAAATGAAAGCAAGCAATAAATGCATTTGGTTTGTTGTGGGAATATTTGTACGTGACAGGTGATACCTGGGACGGTACCTGCGATAATGCTATTATGCAGGCACAATCTTTTGACGACTCTACAATGCTCTCTGGTTACTTTCGATTCGACGAATACAGCAAAATTTTAAATCTGATGAATACAAGAATTTTATACGAAATTGTAACGCGAATTTAAACCTATTCTAAAGCAGTCATAAAAAGTTTTAATTTAACTCTTTAAATATTTTTGTTTGGTTTGGAACCTTAGTTTTCTTTAGTTAGATAGAGAGGACTCTTACGATTATATTAAAATTACGTGACTGTACTTCTACCTAAATTACGTCACATTATTATGTTATTCGTGGCATTCTCGGGGCATCTCCTTGACTCCGCCATCGCCGACATCAGTAACATGGGCGTTTTGTGCCTGATATCTGAACTTATGATACGACACGACAAGGAGAGCTTGTGCCCGCTACACGGAGGTACCCACGTGCGCTGTGGGCGGTCGTTTTCCATACATTTTCTTCCAATTAAGCCGCTACTCTGCCTCTAAGATTTCACGCTACTATACACGACGCCCATCATACATGCGATCTACTAAATTATCACCTTGAACCAACTGGTAGTAAACACCGCCAATTACGGTGAGGTAGACAACTTTCTTGATTATTTTAATGAACGTTTTAACCACACACTTGCTCTCTTATCAAAATAAATACCTACTCTCTCTGTTTTACAGTACATTTTGTTGATAAAAATTAAGGACGACTGAATTTTGGAACATTGTAAAGTCAGTCACATAATGTCAGATGCCAAAAGTCGAGGTGAAAGAACGCATCTGTTCGGAGATAAAAATAAATTCGAACATACAAAACATTATTTTCAGAAACACTAACAGGTAAATCAAATCTTTGTTTTTAAAACGTGATATTTTTTAAGGCCAATGTGACATTCAGATGTTGAGTAAATTGTAAAAGGCAGCACGGAATGAGTAATCCTTGAGAATGCTGCAACTCTGTGAGATATTTGCCTATGGCGACACAGCGTCGGACTTTCTCCAGAATAACGTATTACGTCAGATAAGGGGAAGAGGTCCACCGAAGATTTCCGATAGCAGGCTGGCTGCAGGTAGAACGCTGGCTATCGCGAACATTTGTCACGAGCATAATGGTTGCGTCGCAACACAATCACCATAAAGTAAAGATGTTACAATTCAAATTTACTTCGAGTAATTGCTTTCTCGAAGCCTTGTTTGTGTCTCGCGACGGGGAGCTAGTTTGCCCTCATTATGTGGGGACCCCAAATAAGGCCCACCATGAAATTAAACCCGCAAGAGTAAGCTCATTTTAGAACTCTGTAAATCTCGTCATGTCAAAACATCTTTATCGTTTCGAGAGTGAGCAAATCGTATTATACAACCAGTGAATAAGAACAATTGCTCTTTGACACATCGACATGTCATATCGATTCGATGTGCGTTGTGATATAACGGGTTTTGTTGAATCATAAGAAATGAAAACAAAGGATCCGATTATCCAAGTTATGGCAGTGACATTACTATAACTCGGTGTACTTTAGATCCGAATTACGTTATCTGATGCGAAACGGTTTACGATCTTGCCGGAGCTTATTTGCATATCAGTGGCGGGTGTGGGTGCGGAGCGCGCCGCAGCCGAGGACAATATATTTCAGCCAAAGACGACGTTGCTATCTCCGCCTATTGTACATAACAAGAAAGGTACTCTGCAACTGGCGGGATGCCACATCCAAATGCAAAAACCGCTTAAACTTACTTAAAGCGTTTGATGACATTTTCTTTCAATTGTCTACAAATTCTCGGCCATTGTTCGAAAGAAACTTAATTGCGTTTGGTGCAATTCAGGACGCCTGGCGACAAAACAAGCATTTTAAGAGTTGCACACTTTGCAATATCTTCGATAAGGTGAAAATAGTTATCTCCGGCACACCGTGCCAGGAAGGGTAGCGAGGGAGATATCAGCTGAATGAGGCTTTGCTAACGACATCGCTCGACGGTTTACTACGCCGAGAAAACCGTTACAATTTTGCCAGAAGCCGCTCTGTATAAACGTGCATAAAGTGCAATTTTACATTCGCATCTCATGTTTTGCCGATAATAATCCATTTTGAAAACAAATGAGTGGTTTATAAACTGAAAATGTTACTCGATTGGATGTGAATTTCGCTCTGAAACTCAAATATTACTGCATTCAGAGAATTTCGGCGAAACAAACAGTTTTAAGTCTTAACTGATGAAGATGACCGATAAAATTGGACGTCATGGGACTGCGTGTGTTCTCTTTACTATTACTGTACCCGTAATAAGAGTTGCGTGACCGTAGAGTCGGCCAAGTATGGTAATGATTATTGTATAATCCACCGCATGCGTCTCGCATTTGTGTAGCTATAGCCGTATATGACCATGAATTTGAAAGGAATTTTGTCTTTGTTGCTGATACATAATGCCGACGGAATAAAAGGAAACCATAGATTTGTACAAAACAGCAAATGAATACAAAAGGATTGAGTTATTTTGTTGCTTTGCAGCCAACGATGGGTAGTTTTATTGATGTAACTATGGCATAGATGGTATTTTATCAATAAAATACACCCATGAGTTAAGAATGCGAATTTTATCTACTTGTAAAATGTTTCAATGAATGGAATAGTCGCAATAAAACAAGACTTTTAACGAGTCTTTATTACACAGCGTCCGCATCAATCACATCAATTATGGGACAAACAACGTTTTTGCGTCACAGGCTATAATTGCGGAGTTCGCGTTTAGTCCGAATTTGTGTACAATGGTAACGATTAGGCCGACCGCACGTTACGTATGCGAGATCATTAAAACGGGCCTCTACACATTGCGCGAGGGACATTACAGGTGACATAAAGCCGGCCGGTGACGATCTAATTCCAAACAAATGCAAATTTAGCCTCGGGAGCGCGTCAGGCTGGACATCCGCCTAATGGCAGCGTATTGTGCGCTCGCGATAATGGCCGCGTAATTGGCGCGAGGTCGGTGAGGTCACCTGGACGGTGATGTTTCATCCCGTCAGCCCGATCCCGCGTCCCATCGCAGATCGCCTCTCGTCCGTAAGATTTAATCACGCACGTAATTAAATCCAATCGAGCCTTCGATTCATAATAGCCCGCTGTTTACCGGAACCTAACCGTCGTTACGCATGGTCTGCTGCTTATTACGAGATTAGTGGGCCTCGTGCAGTGTTGCTTGAGCATTCGCCCCGAAAATACGATCGAGTGAAGCTAAAAGCATGTTTAATTAAATAAATTGTGAGTCTCTTTATCACATTGTCACTTGATTAACGAGAAGTTGAGTCGCTCCAAAATAATAACGCTATAAGTACTTAGATTTTTCTTAATGAATATGCGTTTTTATTAATGCACAGAAAACTATATAGATAAATCTTAACGACTCTACATCTTGCGGAGCTGTTTAAATCGTGTGTAGTGCAACGACCTCTATGTTACACTAGACAAGCTGTTTAGAACAAATTTTGTGGTACAGTAAGTTTAGGCCAGATGGAGCATCTGCGTTTAGTCTTTTACCAGAAACTACCACGTCAAAACGTTCCTTACGTCAAAAGACGAAATAGATAAATTACGTAAATATGTGTTTATGTGCCCGTATTTTCACCTAGTTTGTCAACGATAATTTTGTTAAATTGTTTGTAGTAAATCTAAGTGATTCAATGATTAATTTGAGGCATAAAAGTATTACTTTTAGTTTTCTCACAATTTCCATAGAAAACCAAAGATCAACCAAAAACAGACATGCCAAACAAAAGTCTCATAGGTAGAAATGAATTAATTACTGTCTATTAAGAAAATCGGCCAGTAGGATTTATTTGAGTTTATCTTATTTTAAAATGAATCATTTCTTTAAAAAGGAATGTCAAGATTGTTTACAATATTAGCAAAAAACTGACTTTAAGTAAAAATCTGTATGTTGTACTGACAGCAGTTGTATTGTTAGATTAGTACAAATTATGTTGTTATAATATTGGTAGGCACATATTGACCCTTAATTATTTTTGAGGTTCTAATATCAAATATTTTCATATTTAAAACATTACCTATCACTCGAATAAAAAATATATAAACGTAAGTACTAATATCGAATCTTAGGCAGAAAACTAAAAACCATCGACATGTCATATCTGTTCGATTACTCTTTGCTACCTTTGGCAGTTCAGTGTTGTTGTTGTAATGGCGATTGTCATGTTTGGGAGAAATGAAAAAAAAGGATCGATGTGATTTCTTTTTGAGTTTTTTTTTGTTTTTTAAGTTATTAATTTTCTCTAATACTTGGAAACGATTGAAAATATCATAGTGTATTTAAATGTATATGCTTTAATAGCTTAAGATTGACTTTTCTAAGAAGCACGACAATAATCCGCATTAAACAGGAGAAATTAAAAAATATTTAATGGCAACACTTCACTTCTGTCATTTTAGAAAATGTAACACAAAATTTGTTCTGAACAGCGTGTCTAGTATAATACATATAAGTCTATGGTGTAGTGGTGCGAAGCGGAGATAGCGTTTGCTAAGAGAGACAAAGTTGAAGTGTCATCCGCGAAGGAAGCGGGGCGGAAAGGAAACGTCTCGTTGTGCGCCGCTGACCCGTGGCCAATGTGATAGACACGCCGATTGTTGCTTCACACTATTATATATTCTGTGACTTAAAATAAAAAATATATATATTTTGTAACGTATACTTGTAGATTCCAATTCCGACGTAAACTTATGTAGATGAAATGGTACTTACTACTGGTAAAATGCAAAGTTAAAATGTCTAGTTTTATTAGGAAACTAGAGTTGAAGCGTACATTATTGTCTTGCATCTGAAGTGCGTAAGTAAATCTACCTACGTGTATTTATATTCAAGTAAAATTAACAACTGAGAGCTCTGAAGCGAACGTACCAAATTAAATCTTACATTGTTTCGCGATTCCTGTAGCGCACTTTTCTTACAATTGTACGTGCTCTATTAGCATAGAAACAGGCAATGCTATTTGTGAGAAACGCCTATAGGCATAATACTATATAATATTTACGTACACGTAAACAGTAAAAAAGTGCAGCCTTGGCGGAACGTGGCTGAAATGAAGAAAAAAAACTTTTTATACATGCGGCATATGCAGCGGGTCAAATGTTCCTATTGTTTCTCAAAATGAAGATCAATGAATTGTGGACTCTGATAAAATCTGCGCGCTAAATCCAAATTGGGAAACTTGCGATTAGATGGGATAGTTCTCATATTGTTGACCTGTACTTCAGATTTCTACAGTTATTGCATACGAGTATCTATACCCTGTTCCTGGGATGTCATGCGCCGTTGAGCTCACATACTCTTACTAATCTGTGGTTGAGCTGCTCCCACGCAATCCGACGCCTACCTACGTCTTATGTCGCGACAGTTATGTAGGGTGACTTGCCCTGATAGTCTTTGGACCTTGAAAACAATCTGTGCGTCTGCAATGAGATAATCTGTCATGATCATGTCAGGTCTTTAAAGCGATCGAGAAATTTACTATTTCTTTATCTACGTTTCATCTGGTAGTTATGCCAAATTATTTTGAGAGCTATTTTCCGAAAGTTGCTGCCAGTGGCATTGGTACAAACTACATAATCTTCGACGGCAGATCATTTGCCGACCATATAAATCATGAAGTACTATCACACCTACATGCAATAATATTATGCAAAGCAAAAAAGATATTGCTTGCTTAGTTGCTATAAGACGCGTGGTCTACACCCACACAACGCATCCCAAACGCAAGTTCACGCAACCCACAACTACCGCCATAATTACGTAAGTCTCGCTGACTTACCATGACATTCTTTGCCCTTATCCTTGGAAATATCTGACCAAGATGCTTTTTGTAGTAGCGTAGTACTCCGCGTAAATCTTTTTCATCTGAGACGCAGGTTGTTTTCTTTACATCAGGAGTCGTGTTGCCTCAGTTCTCAGCGTCACGCCTCGTCGCGTGGCTCCCATGCGCCGCCTACTATCGTGACAATCAAATCTAACCTCGTATCTCCCGAACAAGCCAAGGGAACGCGAATCTACAAGTAAATCAACTGATGCACTAACACTGGCAGCTTTAGGTCCACAACGCCAACAGAACAGAGGAGAAGTTAAGAAGAGCCATGATACTGTATTTGTATTAAAAACGAAATATATTTATGTCACTCAAATAGATTTTTTAATTTTTGTTTTAGGTTGTAATTATTATTTGAAATTAATTTATTCTGAAATTATTAAAATGCTTTTATAAAACTAGAATTGTATTTACTAACCTAACTATAATATAAGTAAACTATTTTACTAACAATTCATATGGAATTTTGTTCTGAAATAAAATATTTGAATTCGAATTTGAAATCCGGGGCAGGGCATCACCGCACCTTACTGTGCCTATGTAAAACCATGGACCGTAAAACGTAACGCCAGAAGCGCTGCTTTGCTGTGATCGATACATACTACTTAACAGATTTCAATTCTGAAATTAATTGCTGAGGCTGTGATGAACCAGTCGCTTTAACATAACCTTTCCATGCTTCTTTACCTATTTAGTAATGCCGCCCCAAGTCTGCGACTCAGTTTGCAAGTAGCAAAACGGCTGGTTCCCAGTCCTGCTACGTCACGCTTCGTTGCTCGGGTCACGCGACTCGTCTATTACCGTGACAATTAAGTCCCACTGACCTCTCTGACTATGTGGCGTTCAAGTTGGCAGGAACGCCATTTGCACAGTACATTTTCCATACACACCTACACCATGTCTAGTTTCGATCAAAGCGTTCGCGTCAAAAAGGAAATACATTTGTGGAAGATTCCACCTTCAACTTTGGTGCCCTAATGTCTGACGCAGCAGTGAAGTTTTTAAATTAGTCATTATTATTAGGTACTGTTTCTATAATCTTTGTACATTACATTACTTATTATGTAAGCAAAGGTTAATTTTATAATGAATTTCACGAAAACGTATTAGCAAATTACTTTTCATCATCATCATCATATTTAGTTGCTTGCACCTAGAATGAATACATTTTAAGTCGTAGCTGTTTGTATTCTGCAAAAAACATCGCTACTGATGTCAGTTGGTTACGCTTTGATGGATAAACTTGATAAGGTTGTTCATAAAAAGTACGACACGTTACAATTTATGAGAGAAAACTTGGCGTTAGCTGGCAGTAGAGTCATTCAAGCTTATATTGGTATTGTCTGTTAGGTAGTTTTCGTGCGCGATAAATAATTACGATATAATAAGGAAGCGTTTATTAATTAAGATGTGTACGTAAGTACCTCCATGTTTCATTTCCGTATCTCGTTTCACCTGCAGAACCTTGAAGAAACAAAACGCAAGTATTAATCTCGAGCGTGCGGTGTGAGAACACATGAATGAGCGGAGTGTCGTGAGATCGGAACAACAAAAGTCTCTTCGAACCTGCAAAATGCTGTTTCCCACAACGAGCAATAACATTTGTTGGGAATTCGCTTTGTGTCAACTATAAAAACATAGTGTATGTTACTAATCAGCTAGGACAGGACAGATGTAAGGACAATAGGTTATTTTGTTTCAGCTTTCCGAACTTACAATGGCAAAGCAAAGGTAAGATTTCGCACGATATGCTACTGCGTGAGAAAATTGCTTGTGTAAGTACTATATTAGATACCTTAAAACATGTTTAAAAGGTGAGCTATTGTCATTCTAGCAATTTAGTAGATATCGGATATCCGCAAAAAATGACTAAAAATATATCACCATTATCTAGTAATAGTGTGCTGTAGTAACAAAATCGTATGTGCACCCAATTTCCTCGTTTGCTTAGCTAATAGTTAACACCATCCGAGGAAAAAATCAATGCAGACGTTTTCGTAACGAGCTCATTGGTGTTTGATGGTTACAATAAACCCGCAGGTACCATGCAACCGGGTTAAAGTGCTTGCTAGTAACATGTGTTTACATAAAGCCGTTTAACGTGTTATCAGCTCGAATAAAATACACCGTATAACGCAAAACACCCGGTAATTTAACTGTTAAAATCAGATTATTGCTTTTTAATTAAAAACAAACAATGGGTTGTCCGGTAACCTTCGAGCGCCTTCCTCGTTATAACCGCGTTTGTTTGTGGAAAACCATACTTAATAGAAAATGTTAAAACAATATCTTAAACATCGTTGCCGCATTGTTTAAATAATAAATTGGAATTCATTGGATATATGATTGAATGTTTGTTGTCAAAAAAGTGTATCTTATTATAAATTAATCAAATTGCATTGCATTACCTATACGTAAAAGTAAAAGTAAAATATTAGAACGGGTAGGTATTCAAAATTGAAAGGGCTTCGATTGACAGTAATTAAAATATCCTTGCTGCGTTTCTGATTTCTCATAACCGGGCGACCTATTAAGATAGTAATAAGTTTGTATACTATAGGACGCGCAGGCTCGTGAATTACTTTAATTTCGCGTCAAGTTTAACTCGCCAACAAAACTGTTGGACACTGATCAAATAATGTACAACATCCTGACCTCACTTTGTGACAATTCGCCATGTTTTGTGCGCGCCGGCCGGACGTCCGGTGTGCAATAATACCTCTGTACTGTAATTCTCATAATTGTACAACCGCTCTACTAACGATTATTTCCACTATTTACAGATTTTCTGCCGTTAAACGTTCTTAAGAAGTGTTAGCTTTTCCAAGTATTAGCACGAAAATTAGTTTCCCGGATTTTTCGTGAATGCTTTTAGCACACTCGTTAATAGTATAATTAAGCGGAAAACTTTGAGAGCCTTATTGTTTAGTGCGAAAAAGCGCTTAAGTTTGTCGTGCGTAGTATTAAAAGCCTACTATTGTACTTATACATACATAGGTGCACGAACAGTTTATATTAGTTTTGTGATGGGTAAATATTTGTCTTTCGTGTTTGCTTAATAGTTACCTATATTTATCCTACGCGAACACGCATAACTTTTAAAGGCTATTTAACATATCAAAAGAATAAAATGAGTTGTTAAATTCCAGTACACTCGTATTTCGAAAGAAACTAGAAAAATTGCGAAGCTATTAGCATACAAATGAGTCGATTTTGGCCAAGTCAATTATGCGCGTTATGCTTTAGTTGCATCAAGAATTTCAATTTGAAACGAGTCGTGTATAATTGTATAGTGCCCGCATGCGAGTACCGATCCAATAATACGTGTATGGTTAGGAAATCTTGGAGTGACGAACAAGATGTTAGACGTGCGTAGTGGCGGCGTTTAACCTAAATTGTTTGATTGCCGATCGCCGTCCGCGGACCCTTCGAGATCGTAGGCCAATGCCCAATACACCATCCTCACCCGCAGCTATTAGCCCTGGATTCCTGTTGAATGTCGCAATATTTTCCTGACATAAACCTCGCATCAAAATAAATTATATAGCCTTAAAATAAACGCCACATAAATCAACAGGCGCTCTTTTCTTATAATGTGCTTTAAACGATTCCATAATTTTCAAAGCCCATTTTCAAGATTTATCACTCAGTTTATCGACGTCATTTCACGTTAAATTTTTCTTCGCACGATATTCTAGAAACAAACAATATAAAACGTGTTTGTATAACCTTGCGTCCAAAAGCTCGGAAAACAAACGTATAACTTATTTGCATAAGTGAATTCGGCGAACAACACCACCCGGGGATTATTTAATGAGGCTCACCTAACATGACAACCGACAATAAAACACGTCTGTGAATTATTCACGCGGTGGTGCTAACCTAAACATCAGATACACGACGAAACTCCAAGTTATGACCGCCCTGAGCCCCAACACCTTTATACTGAGGTAGCAGGGCCTACAATGGTATGTTGTTGATGGTCGTAGAGGTGTTTAAGTACGTAGTAAATGCCTAACTCGGACACTTTATGGAAAACTCGTTTCTAATATCCGATTTGATACAACAGTGGAAACAACTATATTACTATAATTGAATCTCTTAAAATACCCCTGGTAAAATACCTTTACTCACTTGGACTAGGAGGACATTGCAATCAGTTTACATTCCTTAGATTCTTTGGTCGAGTTAGCTGCATCAACAACACAATAGCCTCAAAAGGAGTGATACATTATTTCCTATTGTCATTAATTCTCAATAGAAAAGTTCATCAGTACTTTTTGTTTATCTGTCGTCATGAATGGGTGATTTATTTCGTTTGGTCGTTCTCATGTCCACTAACAAAACCAATAAGCTATAGATTGAGATGAGACAGAGATAAAATTGTTATGAAGTCCTGCTGCCTAATAAAATCTGTGTAGACATAACCGATTATGTAGCGAACAGAGCTTTTAGTTGTTCGGAGAATGTCTAAAATAGTCGATGTATCTGATTGTTGACGTTTCCTTATGAGCGCTTGCAGGAGTGGGCGCGTGCGACTTGGTGCGCATTCGCTAGTTTATGCTTCCCGAGACCAAAATACTCCACAATCGGCGGCATCCGTTATTGAACGTGAGTATACCGCCAGGCATCTGCAGACATGCTTCAAAAATAACACCCGTCCCGCTTGACGCCAATGTATTTTGATTAGCCCATGATTCCTTTACGTCCAACTTGATTATGAGCGTTCGATCTCAATACGCATGTGATGTGGGTGTGGTGACTATGAATGGTTATGTGAGTAATATGTTACACGGTTAATATTTGTCGAGTTTGGCAACGTGAGCTTACAAATTATAAAAACATTCATTAGCATATTTTTTACATTAAACAATTATTATTAATCACCTGTGATTGTAATTACAACATAAAGATGTACCTACATAGAAGCAGATGAACGGGTCAAACTGTCAGGAAAGAATTATTGCAATTAGGTATTTTTTAAGGTAATTTAGGTGAAGGACAAGCAGTTCTCAGAGATCAACTTTTAAACCAGGCATTCTCAATTCAAATATGAATGCAGCAATTTATCATGTAAAGTTTCCTAACTGCAAACCAACATGAAGAATGTATGATATTTGGCTGGGGTAGCTATCTTTTCCGCCGAAAGATGGATAGTAGGTAATGATCTAGTTTGGTGATGGTCGTATTGTTTATAGTGGAGCGTTGCGAGTGTATGTATATGGGCACAGTCATCGCTGCGCAGCCGCAGCCTCCTGACCGTCGGAAGTGCCGACCGGTTCCCAGCATTCCTATAAACTCTCGCGAACTATTTCTGAGATTACCTACCAGTATTTATCCTGTATAGCCGGCTTCTAAGGCATTGACGATGGGGCAAAAAGAAATTCAATAGAATACATAAAATACATTGCCGGTAAGAACTTCTTCATCTTTATGGCATCAGACAGGAGATAAATGGGCACACGTAAAAAAGTTGAGCAGGGACATTGCCTTTTTGGTATCTAATTGGTACCTGACTTCATGCTGACTTAAAAAAAGATACTATAATATTTAGGAGATCAAGCTGATGTTTTTAAAGTCTCTTATAGTTTTTTAATTAAATATTGTGTACCTAAATAATACTCATGGAGGTCACAGTACGTTGACACAAGTGATTGTTGTCCACGTTTTAGTACTCCAATTTATCGTTCATTCATGACAGCATCAAGGGCGACAAAAACGAAAAGACCATGTCTAGCAATTAGAGTTATGCAAACGCGATAGTTGGCAAAACTGATCCAGGGGCAATTCATAAAGCCCGATGAAGGCCTCGACCAAGGGCCGGTCCCCAACAACTATTTTGGATAAAAAAGTGGAATAAATTAAGGAATAAGGTGGTACTCGTACGCTCGTGATTACTCCGCGTTGCGTGACCCATCGTCCGGCTTTGTTCCTCTAATATACATATAACCAACCGTGACATTTGTAATTATTCGCCACGGAAAATTACGGATTAGATAAAGCTCATTCATGTTTCCGTTTTCTGGCTAAGAGATTACAGTAAAATTATAAATCGTGTTAAAGATGTGTATCGAAAACTGGAATAACGTTGGCACGGTCCGTCCATTTAAAATACGACACGTGTTAGCTGATCTGGTAAATATTACATTCAATAAAATTAATTACTCAGGCACTTCAGAGATCTTCACACGATGCAAAAAAGAAAAAAGTTGATCGGTGGAGCTAATCCTATGTAGATTCTAACAATATAGGTTATTCGATATTTCACGGCCGCTACTTTTCATTAATGGCAGATAATAAGTACAATCTGGGAACTCATTGTTTTTGTTGCACAAAGATTTCGCGTTGCATGAGACACGAACACATTTTCCAATTACTTAACTAGGCATGCATTATATACCGTTAAATAGAATTTAATGATATTTTAATGTTTGCTACGAAGCGGAAAGTCGATTAAACGAACAATCGCTCCAACATTCGCGTGTTGCTGTATTGCAAGTACACAAATTGATGTCCAAAGACAATGGAGTGCCCTCCGCCATTAGACAACAAAAAGATCTATCCGACGCCAATTTTGATTCGGGACAAGTATGTATATTGCCTAACGTAATTGCTCTTGAGAGCCTCTGATCAAATGTTACGCGCTCAATTATTACTTTTGGGCCTAATTCACCTCGCCAATTACTTGCGCAATTTTGTTAATAATGACACAGCTACATTATTTCCTAGTGCTTTATTTAGTAATAATTCGTCGCAATTTTTGGTTACCTTACTAAACGCGTCTGTGTTCTTTGTTTCTGTATACCTACAATATTAAAGACATGAATAACCTGCATATTCGAGTATTATTTAATTTCCTAAATGAATTTCAATGTGGTGGAATGTTTGTAGGTACGTTCATTCAAGAAATGCGTAGATCGCTGAAAATAAATATGATTGTAACATTCGCGGAATTGCAGCACATTCTTATGACGTGATCGTGTAGAACAATATAGTACTACTTGATTGCGATATTTATAGGGTAAGAAAAGTATCTCGCGCAGTTTCACAATCTCAATGAGTGATATAAACATAACGAGGCTACTAAAATAGTCTGGCATTCGTTCTCGTAGTTATTGAATGAAGACGGTAGTTGTTTGCCGAGTGGCGGCACAAATTGTTGATTACAAAAGAGCAGCAATTGAGACGTCAGCGACGCAGGAAGCGCCCAGATTGAAACTTATGTCTGCATCGCAAGAGCTATTCGGCAAGCCAGATTCACAAAATGTGGACTCTCAGATTGCACGATAATTTATTTGGTTCTGAAGTTCACGCGAATACTACTTACTTACTCATTCTAGCTGACCTGGGCCACTATTTTTGAATCACTCGCGTCAAGATGGCGTGTGATATTCAATGTTTAAAGTCGAATTTTGGAATGAAAACCAGTTGTAATCTACACAAAAAGGATTTGAAAAAACATTGCTCAATTTTGTGAGTACTCACGTCTAGATTTTGAGTGATTTCCGTTGATTTTTTATGTGTTTTCGAACGAAAATCACACGCCTTATCCAAGCGAGTGATTCAAAAATAGGGGCCCTGGAGCTCTATTTTTGAATCAATACAAATTAAAAGTCAATGAAAATAACTCGTTGATTGACGCGAGTGATTCAAAAATAGGGCCCCTAAAACTGATTCTGAGTTTGCCTGTGACCACGTATGCTGTAAAGCGTTAGAAACGTCAGGCGTATAATTTCAAATAAATGTGCGCGAAATAAATTCGTAAAGTGTTCGAAAATTTCCCCTAATGATTGTTGTATGATGGCTTGGTATTCAATGAACTTTATGGCAAGAAATTACAACAACTTTTTGTTAAAAATGTTTTTTGACCATTACGAATTTTGCAATGGCATTTGGACAACGTAAATACAGTGAAACTTACGACTAATGGTTAAAGTCAGTTCATTGTTAAAGTTGCAGTAATAGTAGCTTGGAGGAAGCATCTCTTAAACATGTACGAGTCGCTTAACACGTAAGTTTTAACTTGGAACAAGTGCTTATATGTTTAGAAAGTATACGGACGTGATCTGAATCGGGAAAAGATAACAACTAATGCATCGCTTTGTAAATATTTGCCAGGACGAATCTATGTGCACATCACTGACGTAACAATAAAGTCTTGACAGAGGAGATAAAGTTATAATTCTTACAGATAACGTGATTAAGTATGTCATACGTATTTGAAAGTGCTCAGAAGTCCCCGTAGAACATAAAAGATTTGCGGGTGTCAGGCTTGTACAATCAAACGTCATTATTAAACTAATCAGACCAATTACGTTACGATTGTTACAATACATAACATCAATGATAATGTTCGTCTTCAAAATGAGAGTCTTCTACATGGCGAAATCGCGGCATGCAATTGTTTACTTAACAATGAAATCTAACAAGAAATCATCTAAGTAGAGAAAGTTGGTACGTATCAGCTTATTGTGGCACTATTGTTTTCGGTGCTCTACTGTTAGCTAAATGTCTTTACGAGTTGTTTTATAACGATGAGGATTAACGATATAAGTAATGAAAATAAAAAGTGCTAAGTAAATACCTATACATTGCATGGCTTATCGCCCGAATGCGCTTCTAGACCAGCTAATTGTTATGGCTAGTATTCAGGAACATTTCAACCTTAACATAAGCATTTAATGCATACATCGCCGTCTACATCTTTTAATTTGAATGCATATCTAGGAAGGAAATATCAATAAAAATAACCAGGAAGTTTTAACAGAACGGAACTCATTAGATTATTTTATCAGATTGTTAAAACCTTAATGGACGTTTGTTTACAGTATGTCTACGAGACGATGCGTCTAATTTGTTTATTTATGGAGGAAATTCCGTCGGGTGTAAATCAAGTGGGACGTTAATTTGTTGGAAAGCGGTTCGCTGCAGCGCTCTGTGGGCAGCGGCGAAAGCGCGGTCGGAGGTCGCGAATGCCCGGAGGCCGATTGGTTTCAACTTCGACGTGGCGGGGGCCGCGACACCGAATGACACAGACTCATCATTGTATTAAATAATCGATTTATTTTTTTATCTCATTGCACGTTCTGCCCCCGGATTCGCGTGTTTTCGGCATCTACAGTTGGACTACAGTAGTCTTTCAGTAATGCTATTGTGACACATCGTGTGCTTAAAGTGTGCTGTCAGAATAGGGAGGTTGTTCTCTCGTAGAACTGATGCACAACTCAGTGACGACTCAATTAGCGGAATTAAGGCCCAGTATTGCAAAAAGACACGTATTTATCGTTAGTACCCACTTACTTGTTTGTCGGGAATCAAATAATATCTGTCACGTATTGGCAATTGGTCTTTGTAATGGTGGTTGTGGTTCCCCGCTGCGTTCGTGATTTTTACCTTACGCCCCCTTTAGATTTATCGATTTATTGCAACCAAAGTTTAACAAGTAGAACACAAGACTTACCTGTACCTTTCGTATCTAGACTTTAGCCTAGGGACTAGAACTAAGACCCCTCCTAGAATGTCTCCGCAGTGATGCAACTATTTAAGCATCTTTAAGTATTTAGTCTATTATTACCCATAGAGCTTCAGTCGGGCTCATTTTATCAGGGCTTCTTTTTCATTTATAAAATTAGTAAGCATTGGATGGTCTGACGATCGCCAGTCGACCAACAAGATCCTTCAGTAAACTTGAGTCGTTTGATGTACCGTTTCATTAAGTGCGACGCAGCGAAGCACGAACTGTCCAACACGATCGCCGAATCTCATTAACAGCAGACTGATGCCCTCTGGAAAATGCTTTAAATTATTTCATGCTACATTAATATTGAATATTCACGCTCCCAATACTCCCGAACCTAGTTGATTAATGCGCCGATGCTACTTCATACTTGTATCGGCATTATTTCTTTAATGAACGACGAACAGACTTTAACTTAATTTTTACAAGTCTTATTATCACTATGCATATTTAATTAACATTAAAACCTCTGGGTGTTAATGAAGCAATTGAAATACTACAGTTTATTACTCTGATCTAAAATATAACACTACCATAGTTATTGATGGAAGTTGACTCGTTTCTAATATTTTTAAATGTTATATATTTCTTTAAAGCCTGAAAGGATGTAAAAATACAACGGACTATTAAGTAACATAGTTGAAATCTATGTTACATCTATTTCTGTAGCCGCAAGTACATTCCAACAATGTAAAGCCTTCTGAATTGGTTCGCCACAATAGAAAGCATTTCTGCGTTAAACTGACATCGTTGTCGGCTGGTGACGTATAATTCCAAGTGGCGTTCGCGAGTCACGTAGGTACCCAATATGTAATCTGTTGGTTATTGTAGTTGCATTCACCCGCAGACGAATATCTTACCGCCCAAGCCGCCCGGCCCGCGCTGGGCACATCAAATTTATCCGAACCCAATTTAAATAGATAGGTAACGGGCTGTTGCGCAATGAAGCATCGACCCGTTCCACTGTGTAGTTCATTTTGATCACTTATGCATCAAACACGTTCCGACGTTCCCTCTCCTCGACATAGCGGGCACACATCGTACTAAACTTAATAACACTTAATAGCTCTAGTCAAGTTCAAAATGTTTTAAACTTAATAGTCGGCCTGTGCCGTAGTAGTATATCAATCAGTTTTACGTCTTTAACTCGGGTTATAAAAAAGAACCTTGGAGCTTTGTAGGAAGATATAGGGAGATTACATCTCTAACGGCCTATGCGTTTTTATGTTAAAGCACTTGAGAACAGATACAGCAGTTTTATTTTGCCATGTTCAGTATATTTAAATCGTAATAAGAAAAAAGTAGGTACATACATACATATAGTCAATGTGATAAAATTTTATTTTTACAATCAAGATTTTTCTTAAGAGACCCCGGTAGGCCCTGTTATAAATGACTAGACCGGTTTAGATACTAATGACGTGTTTGTTCGGGGCAGTGACTGATTGCTGTGTTACTAAGGATAGGTTTGCAGCGAAGGGTTCTACTAACGAAGCCTCATTTTTCTGCTTAGGCGACCGAAAGGTTTAGGGTTAAGCTGCATTCTACTGAAGCTTTTGGCCTATGTCTAACTTTATTGTTTAAGTACTTGGTACTTGGGTACTTGGTACTACTTGTATAAATTTAATGCATGTACAATGTCCGTTCTTGTAAAACGTACTTATTATGTAGGATTAGGTGTATTACCTGCCGTGTTCTAAATAAAATAAGCCAAGTTCACAAAACAGTCAATGAAGACTGTTTCACTATTGGTCTTTTAACTGGAAAGCCTACCGCATTACGAGAATTTCTGTAGCTTGGGCACCTATTTCTCTAAGGTTAATTGATGGTTTACGGTAAATGCGTGCAAGAATGCTGCCCTTGCAGATTTAATGCTGTTTGTGTTGCAATAAATCGTTTATCCTTGTCTGTCGGGCAGCCTTCTCGGCTTTATATGCCCGGATCGAGATCTATTGCCATTGCGTACTTATAACGTACAGACAGATACTACCGCACACACAATTAAGTTTCTTTTTCCAATTATCTCTAATGGTTTTTAACGTCCATACTTAGCATTTATCCCAATTAACTACTGGATTGGTCCGATGGAACTTTAACGGTTTAACCGAGTAGGTAACAGTAAAAAACTGGTGCAAATTGAATTTTATTCTTACATGGTAAAGATAATTGCCATCTAAAATGTTTTAACTGTAAACAAGTTATCAGTTTTATAAACAACATGAAATGCTATTTATGAATGTAATGAGCATGTCTTAAATACCGTGCAGTGAGAAGGTATGCTGTGGTTAGAAGTTACCTTTTGGGCACAGAGCGTGTCGTTACAATGGTCGTTACGCTCACGTTGCGTTCGTTACGTTACTTCCTTCCTATCCGCATCTGTGAACTGCTCGTAATTGTATACTCGAGAAAGTCCGTTAGAAAATTCGAATCTGATCGTATTGTTCGCACCATATTACGAGTATTACAAAAAACATGATCAGCAGAAACTGAAGCTAACATGTTTTAGGTGTCACGCGTCGTTCATAGTCACGATAACACGAGGGTCGAAATCAGAAAGCACTGAGTCACCTATTAGACAAAAATGCATTTACTGATTGCCTAACCATTCCCCGAGGGAAATAATATTATATGGGCATGTCGGCGTTTTCACGCACGTACTGGGCTTATGGACTTAGAATTTTGTGAGATGCGTGAGGTCACGAGGCTCACGCTCGCCGACCGCGCTCCCTCCACGACGTTTTCGGTAAAACTCATTCATCATTCAGCAACAACAAAACCACCATTCGTAAATGGAACAAGTAGAAGGTCCATATCAGAAGGCGACAGAATATCAACTGGTGTGATTTTTTTCATTTTCTCTGGAATATCATGAATATTAAAGCGCGAGCTTTGTAAGCAAATGAGGCGGTTTCATTTACACAGAAAGTAGATTTACTAGAGCTTTGTTATTTTTGCATCATTAAATGTGAATATTTTTTGTGGATTTACAGTCAAAGCATGAATTATTAAAGTGTTAACCCACTTTAATGTCTGCACCGAAACCTCCGACATTTAAAATTTGGATTTAGATTCTGTAAGACAAAGAAATAGTAGCGAAATCGTAATGTTATCTGTCAAATAAGGTGAATTCTTATTTGACAGATAACATTACGATGAAATGTACGAAATAACGAAGTGCTGAAGAAGAACCCTAAACTTGATTGACTTTTATGCGATTTCGCAGGACAAAGTCCGAAAAAATACCAAGTGTCACGCTATAAGAAAAGTCATCAATCAAGCGTGGCAAAAAGAAGGACTCGGCTCGAGAATAACAGCTCGAGCAAACTTTATAAAAAATGAAATGCTTCCCTTCCGCAGCGTTGACACAGTGAATTGATATATAGATGTTGAGATACTCCGATGAGAAATTAGACGCGAAAATGTGCGTGTAACGTTTTTATTGGCAAAGACAGAGATTAATTGTTTTTGACGTTAGACTCTACGCAACACTTCGAAGATGTCTCAACATCGAAGAATGGAATTATCTGTTGCCTATTGCGTAAATTTTAACCATAGGGTTAGCGGTCAAATTGTGGAATTGATTTCAATTGCGATTGCGTCGTAACTCGTTGTTGTTTATTTGACATTGATATTAGTACACAGTTGGTGTCAGTCCACGTCAGCCAAAAGTCTCTACACCTACGAAGCTTGCATCACTCGCGAACCGTCGAGTCACAAAATGTTGTGAAACTAAATAGAAGTAAAAACGCCACTCCTTCAGTCAACGCTTATGAGTGATTAAATTATCTATAAGTTCGTTAATTAGCGCATTACGAGAACCAGTGAAGGTTATGCAACGCGAACATGCGAGTTTCATGTTTATCGCACACATAGCAGGGGACAGTTCGCAACATGACCTGCATTGCTGGGTAGTAGGCAGGTACCACTGTGAGTGCAGTGTGAAATGTGATCGGCATAAACACCGGAGCGACAATCCGCTGATCGTTCCAGGAGCTCCGCCGTTAGTGCTAAAAGAATTTAATTAATGACAGACGAAACTGTGAATTGGTATTTCTCAGTAAGTATCTATACTCGTTTTCGAGATCCAATGATGTTTATATTCAAAGCAAAACCGTCAGATTGGTTTGTAGTTCCTAATACTACGAGTACAATAGGTGTGTAGAGTTTGACGGGGTTTGTTTTTTTATTAGTGATCAGGAAGGTGGAAGCTCGGACATAAATCGAAAATATCGCTCTTAATATCAAGAAATACATTTACGCACCAGGGTTTGCACCAAGGTTTTGAATTTTGTCTTAAGTTTACAAGGTAGGTTCTCTAAACTAGCCCATATAAGAAATTATACAAACAGTAACCAACCTCCAAGCTTTGTTTTGTTTACCAAACCGAGAAAGGTAATCGACTCGTGTGGACATCTATCTCGATAAACACGTCAATGGTATGATTCGCAATATTAATGATGCTGGGCGACAGCGTGGGTAGTCGCGCGCGCGGCGGGCCCGCATCATTTGTTACCGCGGCCGCGCATCGCGTCCTACCCGCGCATCGCGTCTTACCCCCGCGTTGTCCGCGCCGAGCCCGCGCAGATCCCTAGGGATGTCGCTCGAACTGACTTTGACGATGAAAAGTGCTGTAGTATCATACAAGACCTGCATCTTATTATTACAGAAGCGGTTACGTTTCAGCGTGAGATATATGGGTAGCTACTGGGTAGGTACTTTACATAACATTAAATCACCTATGTAGGCTATGGAATAATGTAATACAATTTTTCACTGTAAAACGGAGATATTATGGTGCACTTCCGCATGTCAAGATTAGCTTGTCTTGTCTCATATTTTTTTTTATGAAGAGCAATCTATTCTATTATTTTATGTTCAATAGATTAGCTTAGTTCCGGATATAATCATCACTTTATCTTATTCAACGTTACAGAATGATGTTTGAATCTTGACTTGCGTATGTGGTAAGATTGAATGATTAAATGTAACAAGTACATACTTCACAAAGTAGTTTATTGCAAATCTAAATACCTACAAATAACATAAAAATTGCATTTTGAAGGTTTATGATAGCGGATTGGCGACCCTACAGCCGCGCGTTCAGCGTCCCATTATTACTGAACCAACGATTCTTTGTTACCGGATATCTGAAACGTCGCGATCAGTCAACTGACTATTATTTATAGAGGGCGAGATTACCCTCAGCTCTGTTTCTTTTGCTGCGGAAATGTTTTGTCAACGTAAAATACTGCGGCAAATATTCCCGATATATTTTTATAACCTAGTAATCTTGTCTTGTCAGTTGTGTTGGGTAGGTGGGGAAATGTATTGCCCAGATTGCAATCATAACTAAGTATCATGCTATTTGCTTGATCGATACATAAAGGTAGAGAGCTTCTGTTTTGTTTTGATACAATAAAGTTGTCATTTATTTTTATTTAAAACTTACATTTAATTAACTGGATCATGTACGTTGGTTTTGTTAATAAAATATAAATTTTAAAGAACATGGCGAATTAAATTGAACGCACATTAATAATAAGTCACAATTTATGTTTCAATTGAAAGAGATACAAAAGATGCTTTGAGCAAGATAAATGTGTAAGTAATGGATTTAACTAACTTTTCATTGAATTGAAATGCTTTTATTTCTCCGCCTGTAAGTTGATATTATCTTGTTCTAAAATCGTGTATAGTAGATGGTAATTTGAATTTACTAACACGAACGTATAACAAAACTTGTGTAACCCAGTGATCGCTCACGACGGCAACTCTAATTCAGTTAGTTCCCTAATTAAACCAATTAATGTTAACCTGTTAATTTCTACGCTCTCGGAATGTTTTAAGTCGGTTCCTCGCTTGTAACTTTTGGTAAATGGGAGCAAACATCTATTATTTCAGTTATACGCCGTCATTTTAATGAAGTTATAGTAAATTAATAACAGATTGATCAAATTATTCTGAGTAAGATTGGATAATGAAGACTTTAGGACCCCTTTGGATGTGTTTTAATCTATTGGTGGAGTTTAACAACACGTAAAAATATGTGCAGCCGTTGATATAAGAGAACGTTGATGTACGCCTCAAAATAAGATGGTTAATGGTTCCAAGGCACGTACCTGTTACAAGAATAGTCGATTAAACAGTTTAACTCAATGAGCATAAAGATTAAATTGGTAAGAGGAAGTTTGTTGAGCGACGTGAATGCCAAGCCGCCTGTTCACTTCGCGCGAATGAAGATGCTGCAGTAGTTGCATCAACAATTTTTGCATAATACTTGCTTTATTGCACCGCGCTGAATGTCAGCTTCGAGGCCAAATCCTTTTCATGTGGCACACCCGTCTTGACATTTCTTAACTTGCGACTCGTCCATTGAAGTCTGATTCGTTTTGCGAATACAAAATATTTCTTAAATATGATTTTTCGAACTCAAAATTGGTTCGCATTTTGCTTTCAGTTCTTTCGTGAGTCTAGCGCATTGTCAGTGTGGTATATTTTCAACTATCTGAATTTGAGTTTTAAAGTATGTGAGTAACCTTTGAATCACTTTTCCTTTTTACTTAAGAGATAACATAAAGCTCAGATTCCACTTCTACGTCATAAATACCTGTTAAAAGCTACATATTGATTCTTATTTGCTGCTGGTCAAACTCGCAGCATTAGGCAGGTAATATCTAAAAGGATTTCCCACAACGCTAAACGTAGGTTCTTGTGTTTCGGACGTTTGTTGTCGTTCGAGAAGTCCGAGCGCTCAGTAGCAGGTACAATGTCACCAAGCCGGCCGACTACCTGCTCGCAGATTGCTATTTTAGGAGTTCTGATAACTATCGGAAACTGATAAATCATAGAGGTTTACGAGTTGATGCGACCATTAACTACGAATGGAGTTCTAATAGTTTTGTGCTGACGTCATCTTATTGTTGTTCCAGGATAAGATATGTATTTGTTATTATGATGATATCACAAAGAATTTGAGGTACTCTTCAGCAGCAGAATAGTTATTGTATAGAACCGAAACTAGGTATTATTCATCAATAAAGACGAACAATACATACTCCTAATTACATAAGTTTTGGTAATTTGTTTCATTGTCAAACTAATAATTAAGGATTGTTTTACGCCTTTGCCCTTTCGCAGTTAAGTGTTTGCAACGCTTGGTACCCAATAATATCGATGGTTTTTAAAGGCGATGTTGCTAAAATCGATTGCTAAAGTCCGATACATGACCTTATCTCAGTGCGCCCAGCGACTGTCTCACTCTGCATGTGACTGGCGACCAAAACAAAAGAATTGCACCAATTGTTCAGGGTATTTAAATGGATCAGTAAAAGAACAAATTATCAGGAAACAATCGCGGAGTGATGTATTGTTTGTGAGTCATATGCTCAGACAACTGACTCAGAAATTGTGCTAAGATATATTCTCAGAATAGCGCTGACCTTGGCAATCAGTTTGCTGGTGTACCAACCACTCTATGTAGCTGTATATGACCTGCTTCAGAACTTAGCACTTGCGCTTAGTTTGAAGTTTCGTGTTATACGAGTATTTGGAATGAAATAAAATGAATGTGTTTCTACGAGAGGATTATCTACTATTTATAATAGTGCTTTTGAAAGCTTAGCAAAAGCGTGTTAAAGGCTCTTTCCAGGTATTGCAATCAATAATAATCCCTGGCTCGTGTAAACTCACTCACCTACAAGGGTTAAAATAGCTTAATAGAGCTAGTAGGAAAAGATGTTCAATTCATAGAGTGCAAAAGAAAAAGCTGATGAGAGGAAATTGAAATAAAGCGGCCAATTATAAGTTTGACTCCCGTCGTAATGGCTTTGTCGTATAAATTACATCTGAAATTGAATTAATTTGGGGTTTTTTAAATGATTTACGACATTTAAAAGAAGATGCTGTAAAAGCTAACCCACAAAGTTTTTTTCTAAAACTGTTTGTCTTAGTTAAAATATTTATACGACTTAGGTACAATAACATATGCCATAGCATGTTATTAATAAATATAAGACTATTCTATTTGTTAATTTTGTAATAATGTTATTTTGTAAAGTTGATTGTAACAAATTGCACTGAGAGCTACATGCTACTTAGCAAAAGAATAAAAGATGTCATTGGTGTAGGCTTTAGTCAGACTGTAGTCACTATATTAGTGAGTCATTACGCGTTCGTGTCCTCTGCGTGTGCCAATGATACTAGTAGCGTCGTTAAAAAAGTCATCAAACTCCTTACTACTGTAGGCAGTCTATTGAAAAATAATGATCTGTCTGCTAAGTGGAGATCATTTATTACAATAGACACAATTCTTTCTTTTGTATAAGTGTCACGGGCACGTTCGGAGCGCACCACGGAGCGCGAGAGGAGTGTGGGGCAAATCGTATCAGTACTTTAGGATTGAATGCGTCAGTCGTGCGGGGCGATTCTGTCGAATAAAGATAAATGGGTCTATGAGTGCGGGTTAGAGGCGGGGGTGGTGAGGGGCGCGGGGCGAGGGGCTAATTGGCTGTCAGCGATGAGGCCGGTTCTACGTACTCGGTCCACGAGAACCATAGACGGCTTACCGTCAGAGCCGTCACCGCCGGCGATTCTCGTGACACGATCAGCCAAACAGACGCATAAAACAATGATGCACGGTACGAAGGAACGAGAAAAAAATACGCGGTCACGAATATCGATCACGAACGTAATGTCGACGGAAGGTTAAGCTCTGATTTATTTTGAGCAAAGCACCCGAACAATGCGTCTAATACCTATATGATTGTACTTTCTATATAAGGGAAAGAAGAACAAGGCTTCTATCAATTATTGTCAAGCTTTATTCTTACTTATTGTAGCTACACACATTAGACAAGGTTACTTATCTAAAACAACAGTCACAATTGTGTTTTTAGATGTGCTTTCATAATTTATTTTGTACAAGCTTTTGCCCGCGACTTCGTTCGCGTGAACTTCAGGTTCGTCCCGTCTAGTAGCGCAAAAAATGTGTTTTTTTACGACCTCACATTAGAAACCTCAAAAATTGTAGCCTATATGTTATTCTGATGTATAAGCTATATTGTGGTAAAGTTTCATTCAAATCCATTCAGTAGTTTTTACGTGAAAGAGTAACAAACATCCATACATCCATACAAACTTTCGCCTTTATAATAGTAGTAGGATCTACCTACATAGCTGAGACGAAAGTTAGGGATATATAGCTCCGGTGGTAAACAGATTACCGTGGCGCGACAGGTAAGAGTTGGAATCGTGTTAACTCGTCAAGTATGTGTAAACGAGACACAATAAAAATTCCATTGTTATGCGACTCTCGGCATTCGTTTGATACCTGACTGATTAAACGGTGACGCTGCACGGGTGCCGAATAACGACGGCTAAATAAAGCATGCAGAAGCCACTTATTGTTTTCTAGATGTACCTATTTCCATGAATTTTACTTTTGAAATTAAACAGGAGGCTATTTCTTTTCCCTGAAAAAAAAATATACACATAAACATCGAAGCATCAGGTGCATAAGATATAATTTTCTTACGAAATTCAAGAAGATATCAATAAAATATATCACTTACTTCCATGGAAAACTTTTCGTTTAAAAACTTTGCTTTGATTTCAGACAAACCACTTCAAAAACAGCATTCAGATTTGGAGTAACGATAGGAATAATGTGCATTCAGAAGAACATTCAGTGGACGCGACAGTCCCACGACCGCGCCAGGTGTCCTCATTAGCATCACGCATTCATTAACGGGACTCTCGGCTCTGCCACTAATCAAACCCGTATTACAAACTTGATCTCGCCTCGAATGCGACGAAGCCACAGAAAAACGCTTCACGTTATTCCATTATTGACAACCAATCCCAGAAACACTTTTTGTCAATTGTTTTTGTCCGATATCGTAACACTGTAATTCAAGGTCCAACGATTCCATTTGTTAAGGTTTACTGCGCAAAGGACGATAGCACAAAAAGAGCTGTCTCGTGATGCATATTTTCTCATTTGAATACCATTGTTTTTACAACAAAAATATTCTGAAATAATTTCAATCAAGTAATTAACGCGAACGCCCGGCGACCTCAATTCGACACCAATCGTGCAATGAGAGAAACGCCCGGATAAAAACAAATGTTTGTTTCGAGTTTAATCCTTAAATCCCGTTCATTCGGGGCTTATTACTGCGTGCATATTTCGACAAATTGTGCCAATAAAGGTGTCGTTTTCGTATTCACGTCCGCAGAAAAACAGAGCTGGGTCCAAAATCCACATAAATCTGTGAGACGTACAAAGTGGCGGCATCCCGGGACGAAGTAATGAACTAATTACATTAGCCCCGGGAGTGTCGCGGGACGGCTCAAATGGATAAACCGCGACTATTACTTGCTTCATGTTTTGAGAACAATTCTCCGTTTCCATAATACGTATTACCGTGGCTTTTCCTAGTATAAAGCTCATTCTTGTTGTAGATTCTGGTAAAGCACAAATTGTGTTTAAGCGTGGATCTAACCACGAGAAAGTGGTTCCTTTATATCCCACTACAATTATCTGTAGAATCTCTACATCCTCGTTAGCCCAGCGGGTCAGCGGTTTTAGTGAGTAGGGTAGAGGCGGATCGGCGCGAGGTCCCTGTTTTGATTCTGGTGTCAGGTGTTGGGTTTTATATTTCAAGCTATTTCTGGCTTATGTACGACCATAAAATAGCCACTTCAGTTGTTTGAATAAATTCCTACACCTCGTTTAAAATGCGATGGATTTTTATTTAGCTTCTTAAACGTAGTTATTCAATTATTGTAAGATTTTGATGACTTTGAGGGCCTAAAACTACTGTTTACAATTTTACATCGTTTGCAATCAACTGTACCTACGAGTATTAACTAAGGCCCATTGATATTGTTTTACCATAGAAAATCGATGATGTATTTGGATAACATCTTTACATTGTCTTACTGCTTTGCTCCCTTGCGTGCACAATCTAATTTGCAAGGTTTCTGATGTGCAAACAAACTTAACTTGCCTAAACCGGGCAACTTCGCCTTTTGCCATCGGGGGATAGTTTATAGGCTTGTTCACTGTTAATATAAGTTACACAGGTACAGAATGAGTTTAATATAGCTTCCAATATGCCTGAGAGAGCATAAGGGTCGTTATCTCGGAGCTTTCTTAAATGGTAATTGTGAAGATACTTTCGTAACACAGTTGCTTCTGGTGTGTGCAATGTCGTTAACGTTATCATACGAATTCTCATCTTCGTGGTTGTTATCGTTGGCTACGAAATAGCCGAGATTTCAGATACAGGGGAGAATGAAGTAGGTAGGTACCTGAGTATAACTTTATGCTAATGTCGCTTTGGCAAAAGTAACTATGAAATCTTGGCAAGAATGTTATGCTCTATCGCTATTAGTAAATGCTGTCTTTTCTGCTACATGCTTCTTTTAGATAAACTTAGTTCGGGTAAGTAAGTTTATGGATTTTTTTAGTTACTCATAATATGAGTAATATTTGATGTACATGAATATATGTACAAGTATCCAACCGATTATGAGTAATATTCAGATTAGAAATTGGTTACGGCCATGGATGATGTAGAATTAAATAATAAATGAATGACGGTTATTAATAATTGTGCTAATTGTGAGGTTAGCGTGTGATAATAATGCAGTCTATACTTAATTAAGTGCTATTAACTTGATCCTAATGATGGACATAGATAATGGCAGAATAGACCCGTTATGATATGAACGATATATTTAATCTGGTTCATATCAGACCGTATGATTTAACAGTCAAAGTAAAATTCAAATAAGCAGGCGATCGATTTTGATCAATGTATGGAAAATAAAGTTACTGAAAAAATATACATAATTTTTTCGAAAATGACGTTGAGTATTTTTAGCTGTTAAACCCTCCTTGTTTCCTGTCGATTTGTAACTGCCCCAATACCTTACATTCTGTAAATCTATCAAAAACACTAGTCTATCTACTAGTAGTTAAATCTAGTTAGTATGTTCGTTCTCATTATGCCATATCCATCAATTGACTTGATATCCTCGCGGGATATTATGTTTAGCCAGATTAGCATTGGATCAGGTTTATGCTTACGCGAGGTATCTACAGTTAGCATTATATAATGCTCGGGCACGCATAGAGATGCTTGCAACCACAAGACGCGGAAGACAACGGATGGCCCGTTATAAACCAGGGTTAATGTTCAGGAATAGCCGTAGTCGTGATTCGCTCACCACAAACTTCCACCGCAGGGCGGCCTCTGGCAGCTTTCTTTACTAACACTTTTACGCACCTAACATTTTACACAACATTCAAGTCAAAGTTGGTACGGTGTCGAAGGGCTAACTGAACGTGTGTGTTATATTGTGGCACAATGGTGCTTACAAAACGCCTCTACGATTATGCATATAGATAGTAGGTGGTAACTCCTATTCACAAAGAATGACATCTCGGCAGCAAACAGAAGTTATTCCAGAATATGATAAAAGTAAAGTAAAGTTAGCCTGTCGTCGCACTGTGCCTTACCTCAACTGTAAGGTGAGATATCTACGGTCATTAAGTAATAATGCTTTAACATAGTTAAAGCGGTGTGGGAAACTTATTTTTATCATTTCATGTAGTTGCTACGAAACGCCTACTAGACACCATGATACGAATATTTCGTCGGATGTAGCTACTTACAACTTACATGTTTCTGGCCAGACTAAAATAGATTTTCAACGAAGTACTTGAGAAACCACTTTGTTTGTATATTCAATGAATTTCCAATGGAACATTGTAGTAATTTGGGCCAACTATAAATTTATCGAAACAGTCCGGCCGTCTTTCGTATATTTTCACCTCGTCGATAAAGTTTAAGTTTTAATAAAAGTTAACAGCTTTTATGGCTTATTGAATAAATAACGTGTTTACGAAAGCTTCTTCGATACCATTCTATTCCATTGGATTTTATGTGTTGTAAGTATTCTTGTACGTACCTACTTACCATATTTATAACAAAAAAATAACACTGTTTTTTTATATTTGAAACCTAATTCAAACGTAAAGAACTACGTTTACAATTAGATATCTGGATCTGCTGACGTCACATAAATGTTAGTAAAAAATACAATACTCGTTATGTAGCTAAATTGTAGTAAGATAATATTAGGTTGTAATTATTTTGTCATTAGTACCTATATATTCATAATTGAACTGGCTAGACTAGAAGTTGACCCGCTCTATAAATTAAACGAATTGACTTTACGAGTATGTCTTGTAAGTATGACTGTACAAGATCATAAAATTAAAAGCTGCGCAGGTGCTATTTATTTTTTGTGTGTTCGGCTTACGTGCATCAAGGTTTTATTAGACGAATTTAATGGCATCGTTTACTGCCCCATCGCATTAGCATCTGGCTTTCATATGACATAAACCGTCTTCATATACAGGGTCACCTTCGAGATAGGGACCAATCATCTTCCTTTCTAAGTACTTGCTAGAAAAAACTCTTCTGCATGTGATACGGTGATTATCAATTAAAGATTCAATGTTTTTTGTTTGTCCTTCAAAATGTTTTTAGATTTCGAATGGCGTAATAGTGTTGAATACATTATGTTTAATGGGCAAAAGGATTGTTTTTTACTATAGTTTGGCCTGCTGTAGTGCCAAGCTGCGCCGTTTTTATGTAATTAATTTTAGATTTGGAGTGTAGTCGTGACCCGGCCGCGTGAGCCTCGCAGGCTTCCGCGCAATTCGTTTCCAATCGAATATTGTTTCCAAGGCACTTTTTATTATAAAAAAATAGTACAATACAGTTGTTGTTACCATGGTCGTAAGGGCCATAGTCGCTTAGCTGATGTTTTGGTACTGTAAGCCTACAATCTACCCACTCTAATAGTGAACCTGTCCCTACATTTATAGACAAATCAATCAACAGCGGTATATTTGCATACGTGAAGGCAGTCAATAAACTATTACAGTGTAATTATTGTTTTGGACCGTTTGTTAATTTGAAATTCCGTCTATGTAAGCAAAAGATTAATCATCCTTAGTAGACACGTGGAAATTGAAAGGCATCATGGCCGTAGTTGTAATTAAGTCATACACACAGAAAAGGTAAATATTGTTGAAATCTTTATAATACAGGATTAATTATAAAACACCTAATCAATAATAATAAAGAGGTGTGATGTGTGGATGCGAAGAGTGAATAATTCAGTCAGTCGTATAATAAGGCGATCGTAACAGATTTACAGGCTCAAATGAGTGAAGCATAGAGCCCAGCAAAGCAAACTCCAGGCCCCAGGATAAAGTCGGACAAATCGCGAGTCCGCGCAGATTGTTATTGATGAGCGCAGCGCGGGAGAGGATAGTTTTCATTACGAGCGACCATGCGTGAGGTGTAGGGTTGCTATCTGTGCTCGCCGATGGTAGCAGATGTGTGCGGATCTAGAAATGGCATCAAGAAGAAATTGCCAAGGTTGTTTGGTATTAAGGTTGAGAGGAAAGTTTCCAGTGGTGCCTGGTGGTTTTACCAATATATTGTTTTAAACTTTCATGGTCACTTACATTAGAATAGTTAGATACGGGATTGCTATCATGTACCTTATAAATAAATAATAAGGTACATGGTAGCAATCCCGTATCTAACTATTCTAACGGTTTTACCAGTCAAACACTAGGGGGCGCTAAAAAAACTGTGACATGATTTGTGATTTCGTGTATTATTTGATTGAGACGAATTTTGGAATAAAACTAAAAAAAAATACAAATATTTCAAGGATCAACAGAATATAGTTAATATGTTTAATGCATAAAAAGCAGATCCGTTTCCTATACCCGGAAATCAGCCGAATTCTAGCAAATATCCTACACCCTGTATTTTTATGGCATCATTCGATAGGGTCGATCGTCGCCAAATAAAACGCAGGCAGCCCTGTGAAAATAACTTACAGAAGGCGAAAAATCATGAAATACAGCGGTGGGTATTAGACTTAACGCGTACGAATTGCCGCCAATCCTATCGCATTACACGGCTGTCATAAGCGTAATCGCGTTAGCTTCAGCCGAAATACCGCATTTGTATCAATACTGTCACAACTCGACGTGGCTGTGTAACTGGACAAACATAAATATGACGGTTTACATTGTAGATTTTCAGAGTTTGTTGGAAAATGTCAATTTAAGCGCGTCGCAATTGTAGTTCTTGGGACGGGTTGCAAAAGGTGTGTCCATGTACGATGGGCTATATTTTCTAGCGTTAGTTTAGTTTATTTATTAACGCCGAGGTCATGTAGATATATTGGTGTACGTTAGATGGATGTAGGTATGAGTTCTCCACAATATTGTGTTAATTGGTTGTGTTGGAGAGACAATTTATCTTTAGAACTACTTATGAATAGTATAAGTACCTAACTATATCTTTATTATATAGTCTACATTTGTGTCCTAACTATCAGTGGTTAGTTTAATATCAAATCACATATCCATAAACAGTGCGGATAGTCAATGAGTCATTCATTAGTGACCAATGTTGTGGTTAGTAATTATGAATTGATTGATTAAAATCTACGCAATTATATATCTACACAAACTCGCTGTACATTGAGTGAGCTGTGATTAGCGGAACGGTCGTCATGGCTGAATTATGGGGATAATAAATTAATAACACTGCGATAACTTTTACAACAATCAGAGCGAGGCAAGATGCTGCGCTAACGGTTAGCAGAATCTAAAATATTCTAATGAAACCAGAAGGTCAAGTGTGAACGAAACTGATTCAAGAATAGATTTCCCAAGGGTAATCCTAACGTTTACAAAGGCTCTATTTGATTGTTATAAACGCATCCGTATTGTTATTATTTACTGTGAAATAATCAAAACGTAATTTTATCAGGTCTATGCTCGTATGGCGTATTGCGATGTTGATTTGACAGTCAAAAGCAGCTCTGATTTTAGATCTCAGATTAGAAAATTCATTTTGCGTATTCGTATAATCCACTCAGCAGATTAGTGTGTGTAACACTACACGAGTAAGAGAAATAGAAATACTCACTTCAATTTTTTCTTAAGGTGCAACGCAATGCCAATTTGACGACTTAACTGTTAATTAGGAATTGAAATTTCTATTCCTAATTAACAGTTATATTAAATTGCATAGGATTATATCAAAATCGCAATACGTCTTATGTTGGCTGTCTGTCTCCCTTGTACTACGTAAAAAAGAAATAATAGAGTATCGACTTCGGCCAATTTAAAACAGATTCTTTCCGATTCCTTGCAAAACTTAGTAATTGAAAACGTAGTTAAAAGTTTTAAATAAGTTGCTGCTCCCAGTGTCTGTACTGTAACGTCTTTGGAGCCAACGTCCACCAGCCAGTATTAATTACAAAAACTTCTTCGGACTCACACTGCGTGACCAAAGAGTTTGAACCTCTTATTATTTCCATGCCATGTCGGGGTTACCACTTATTAAAACATGCAAATGACTACATGATAAAGCTATCAATATAATACGATACTTTAGTATAATCATCTACTACCTACTTGGGCTGTTTACTTTGATTCAGATCCTGTTTTTAACAGCAACGTCTCCAAATAGGCTTAAGATACTATTATTAAAGGCAATATGTGTAAATTTTTTTGTAATAATAATAAATAAATAATTAAAGTGTGCCTTATAAGAAGTCACTTTTAGTACTATTATTTTTGCTCGGCAATAAATTAAAACTTATCTTGATTATATTTTTTTATTATACAAAACTGGCTTTGTAAATAATTATATCATTCAGGAACTAGTTCTTGACTCGGGGAACCCACTTAACGTTAAATTAATATTCTAAGATGAAAAAGTAAAATGGCAAAGATTCAATTTGCTGTTGTCGGGCTGTCTTTGTTAATTGTTATTTAATAGCTTTGAATTGAGAGCAAAAAGCTCACCAAAACTTGATTTGAAATAAAACAGACTGTTTCAAAAATAATTTGAATGTCTTGAAAGAAGACTAAAATCGTTTTGAATGTCATCATCAGTTGCAAAAAGAGTGACATGGTTAACTTTGAATAATAACAAATAATAAGTAATAAACAAAGGAATTTAACAATCAAAATATTATGTCCTTACATACGATGATTCGACTAGTTATATGTTTATCAGTATCTTTATAATACTTAATTACCTACCCATTTAACGCAGTTCTTGAATCAGTAGAAGAAAGATTTGCTAAAACTATGATAAAAGTTCGTGTGGCTTTTCGTGCATTGCGGCACCACAACACCGCCTATTAGTTGATTAAATATTTGTAATGTGATAACACGATAATAACTAAATACAGGCATTGCGCTCAACTATTCCGTGCGTATCGATTGTTATCGAACTTATATAATTGAAACGTTATACGCGAGGTGCGGCGGCGCAATGAGCACTCAGGACAAACGGCGGGGTTCTCAATTATTCCAGCGGCTATGTCCCGGAATGTCTAATTTGCTCACGTAATTTTGGTCGGAATCCGTCCCGGCCGACGGATGCTCGGAACTATTTTTATTGCTTGTTTCCTATTTGCTCCAGTCCACCGGGAACAATATAAGTTGGAGCCGCGAACTCTAACCAAGTTGTCCCGGTGCGAGTGTATTGTGAATTGCACGTCGCGATGCAGGCGGCACATAACGTGTTTCCTTTGACTACCTCCTTGGTCCCGTGAGAAAAGGTGTAAAATGCCACCATTCATTAATCATAGCTAGTGTTTGTTGGCCATTGGAAGTTAATTCGAATATAATAATTGGGCATTACATTCATCGCATGCATCGGCATGTCTGTCTGCACATTACGTGTGTGAAAGTATTAAAGTGTGGCCTCATCCTTATGTGGTTTTTCTGATTACATTCACAAACGTATTTTGCATTACATTGGAATAACCGATGTGTTATATAAAGGACGTATGTGCGTTTGTAAATAATTTCCAAAAATAGAAATAATTAAATGACTGACTGTCTACATCAAGCTGACTCTGGTTCATTACATTGCTATAATTACAATTTAAACCATTACAAATACGATCATAATTATACTTCTGAAAGTAAGTAATGTACTCGTAGTGTAAAAATATTCGTGTTTGTTTGTTACGGGTAAGAGGAAAAAAGTTGTCCTGTCCAATAGGGAAATAATATTCCCAGAAGTTCTAATCTTCCACGTGACTACTGAGCTTACTCGGGAAAGTCCTGGCTGCCAGTTGCTTTGAAGTTGAACCAAATAAGTGCGTATAGAGTTACGTTGACGGCTTATCGTGCTATTTGGAGTCTGAAATCCGATTCGTAACGAATTCAGATCAGAAATGTAGGTAAAGGATGGATTTATGTCCATTTCCTCATAATAAAACAAACGGTGCAAGGTTCGAAAACTCATCTGACAACTTAATCTCTTTCCACTCGATGTCGCTCATCAACATTGCAGCTTATACTTTGTTTTGAAGCAACTGGCAGTATTTTTATAGGACGTTAATAATAATTTCACCACCTTTTGTGGACAGAGGTGAAAAGTGTCATGTGCCTCGGCCGACTGCTCTTCAACTTACGACAGTAATATTACTACGGAAAGGTGGACCTCCGCCTATAGAAATATGCTTCTTGCACTGTAATTTAAACCCAGTTTTTGCAAATAACTGCGTAATATCGCTCGTGAGAGACAAATAACAGCGCTAAGCCGTTATTTGAATTTGTTAACATAGCTGCACTGGTTAGTAAATTCTCTAAGGTTTTATGAATATGAGTGTAGGGTTCAATGTACGCAGCACGGGGTTCTGTTAACGAAATAAAGGGAGATAAGTGATTTTGGAATGATGCCAGGACACGGCCCGTCGAGCCCCACTCCATTTGCTCTTTACATAACTTCGTATTCAAGGGATCATTAATCTTCCTAGTTCCACGCCAACCCGAGTTTAATTTTAATAAACGGCTTTAGCCATACTACCACGGTATTAATTTACATGCCCTAATGAATGCCGGGTACTTGCTCGCAATCCTAGATTTATTCCCCTACTTTAATTGTTATAACAGTACCTACTCAGGAACTGGGTTAACTTTAATTGACGGTATCATTTCTGGACGCTGCTAATTAACGATACTTATTAAAACTCTGTTTTTGCAACTAATAAGAAACCTTAGTTATGATCAATAATAGAATATTTATTTTATTTCCATCTAGCGGTTAGGGTTACCAGCTGCTTCGCCACTATTTATTCTACGTACAAACTTACATTGCCATTTTACTAGAGTCAAAAGTATTGTATGTTCGTATGATGGTCAAAGAACCTTTTTTATAACACACATCATAAAAACTCTGCCGTTTCAAGGTGAATTTACTAGCTGTACAAATATATAATAAATAAATAAATTACAAATATACGTAAATACAAAAGTAGATTCTCGCTCATCAAAAAGCTCATACGACTTTTATGGAACACGTAGGGGTCAAAAGAGTCACCCAACAAAGTTAATTCAAGTACGGGAAAATCATAATATTTTGTATAGTTGATTCGTTCGTGTTTTGGACTTTGGAAAATTTCCATCCCATAGCGAAATGAAAACTCTTCAGGCGAGCTCTTTTAATCCTCTTAGTTGCCCTTTGTTGCTGATACTTATGGTTAGTACATTACAGTGGTTTACGAGGACTTGTTTATTCTAGGTTCTATTATGACCGTAAAATGGAATCATAAAGGTTGTAGCACATTTATCTATCCGTAATGGTAACAGCACCAACTATACGGAAGCTTTACGTAAAGGTATCAGCAATGCTTTGGCATGGCGGCCTCTCGCCTCAGATCGCGTTTGCTTCAACTTGTGATAGTTTTTCATGTGAAAGACAGCCCGTTTGATAGGCTGGGCGGATAGTTGACAACCATCGGGCGACTCGCCGTAAGCGCGTTACAACGCATGCGCTTCTCGAGAGCGGGCCCCGAGCTCCCGAGTTGATCTCGATCCGAGGTGGACGTTACGAAGTTGATAAATATGCGTTGAAGTATGGAGTTTCATACATAGAATGATCAACGCCTCGAGTTGATATGGTGTTGTTCCCGTAACGGATGGGTAGATATGCTTCAACCTTTAGTTAGTAAAAGCTCGACGCTCGTAACTCTATTGGCGGTCGTGCGGTGATGTGACGCACATAATGCTAGACTTTAGGAGCCAGCGTCCTCTGGGACTGACCCTAAAATCCCCGAATCCGGCCTTCATCAAACCGTATTTTATGGCAGCGGTCCAAATACGGAGCACAGGTGTGTTCTATTCTTTTTTGCTGAGTGCTGGATATTAGGCCCCATTTTTGAAATTCATAAAGTTGCTCACGTAACCACACTGTACGCGCACGGTACATAGACATTGCTTCCATTTCGCAAAATGAAATAATATTGTGCTGAACTTCAAAAGACAAAGCGATTCATCGAACAAACATTTGTTGTTTATCTAAACAAATACAGCGCCAACGAAATTAATAATGCGTTGTTAAAACCAAACAGTGCGCTGTTTCCGAGCAGCTGATATCAAAACGGGGAGATGTAGAGACCTCCTGAGCCTACGTTTGGGTTAATTTATATCGTTACAGAACTCGTAGCGGGATAATTTCCCGTAACAATTTGGTACAACTGTTTGTACCTGACGTTGCCGTGAAATGCGTGATTTACCCGCCTCTTGGGAAATATACCCGACGCCCTGAAGCCGATCTCTGCGTAATACCTTAATTCGGCTAATCTCGGAGCCTGCGCTTACTTGCGTTACGCATGATCCCGAGCCCAATGCAACGCCCATTTGCCATTGGCTAACGTTATCATCTGCAACATCAAGCAGATGATACATTTCCCAATTCAGCTATGGCTCATCGACCACTTCAAATACCGTTTGGTTGCATGACTTTGGTTTTGATTGGTTCATGATGGCTTTTAAGGTTTCTTTTTCAATTTCTGTTTAATAACTTCGATCGGAAAATGAACTGTTTACATTTACATAAAGTTCTTATAACTTACATGATATGAATATGCAATGATGTATAGATTTCAAGTAAAGAATCTAAGTGCAGAAATACTTTTGCATGTCAGCATGCAATTCCAAATCACGTTTCCTTGCACTCGACAGTGACTAGATAACGGGCTTACGAAAACTCTAAAAAGTAGTTTGATAAACTTTGTAGATAGATAACAAAGTTACGTCACAACTCGAGCTGCAGTTTTACATTGCAATAATAGAGTAAAAATCGTTTCAGTTTCATCTATTTTTATAGCTGATGTTCGGTTTTTGAATTGGCGTCATTCGAGAGTACTTTCATAGGCAAACGAAGCCAATCATGGGGACAAGACAATACTCGTTAAAAACTACTTAGGTCTGGACTTTCACTGGTTTGCCTTTTACAGAGGAGTGAAACTCGCTGCACTGCTCCATTCTCGGAGCAACAATGGTGACCGCAGCATGGCGGTTTATAGAGGTGCACGGCCCGCGGCTCACGGCCAGGCATAATCGTTAATATTTCGGGCCTTAAATCCCAACGTTACTACGAACAAAATGTCTGTCGTCGTACACAACCTCGTGTTGCTTTATAGCGGTACTAACATGTTTAGTGTCCAGCCATTCTTCACTAGGACCGTTTCAACAGGACATTTTTATTTGTTGTTCCGTGAAAGCTTGATTTAACCATTTGAGAATTCTCTCCGAATCCGGAGTAATGGATAAATAGCTTTTGTGAATTCCGCTTTAAAACGTTCGCTATTTATTAAGCCAGATGCTCAGTGTTAGTTCTCGATTTTATTTTCATGGCGGGAGTTAACTGCTCTGTGTTTATTTCATCGAGAATGCGAAATTTTTAATATCTTTTGGCTTCAAACGGCTGTTTTAAATGTGTTGAACGATCTATCGTATCAAATTGGTATAAGCTTTTTGTCGAACGGCTATACTTATTTATTTAATATTTTAATGTAAAAAATCAAGTACGCTTTTTGGTTTAGCTACATTTACAATAGTTAGGTTTAACCTACGACTCACGAGATAGGGATAGCGAATGGAGTTAGCAGCTACAAAAGAGTAAATAACCAACCACAGAGGGCATATCTATAAAAGTATAGTAACGGAAAAAAGGTTGTCATGTGTTGTTTTTCAAACAAATATTGCGTGTAGGAAAACTCGTTTAGAGAGGTTATCTCTTGCAGAAAATTGCTTTGCATCTCCAAGGAAATATCACGGCAGGGAAAAGCGCTTTTTCGTAACTTACGGAGGCACTTTGACAAATATCCCGCAAGTTTTCAAAACAGGCTCTTGCTGTTAACAATGTCTATCAATATTATATTCTATGTTTTGTTTTTTGTAATGTGACCGATTATGTTTGTGCAAGTAAGCATAATATTTTGACTACGATTGGTACCACTTGTTAAAATGCGTAACAACAATATCTGTGACTCTTGGGTCTTAACACAAATGAGTTTACAGCAATTATTCGTTAGTAAGTAGCAAAGTAATTATTAAATTAGTGGCAGCAGTTAAATTGAGCAGCTTCGCGAAAATGCCACCCATAATGTT
Source organism: Pyrausta aurata (assembly GCA_963584085.1). Lineage (NCBI taxonomy): Eukaryota > Metazoa > Arthropoda > Insecta > Lepidoptera > Crambidae > Pyrausta > Pyrausta aurata. Next base: position 9,187,420 of record OY757252.1, read on the forward strand.
TAAATGAAAACGGGCAATTTTAAGTTATTAGGTCGAGAATACCGTACTAAAATCGGCCTATTCGAATGGCCAGTAGACAGCAAAATTTCAGTGGCACGATATTACCGTTTCGACTTTATGATGACGGAGTCAATAAAATAGCAGTCCGTCATAAAAGAGGACCATCTAATATTAAGTAAAGAGGGTAGGCACTTGTAAAATGATGTGGAGTTTGCATGATGTTTTCTGGCTAGAGTTCTTATTCGTTTAGTAACATGCAGGAAGAATTACTGGAAATAAGGGTATCGTACTTTGCGATTATATGGTTTCGTGCCTGAACCGGGGGCTATTGATTCGACAGTACGATATAGTAGATCTAATAAAATTCTCGAAATTTTGATAATAAAAACTGTTTTCAGCAAACCATTTAGTTATCCAAGAAATTGAAAAAAAAAACGTGGACTTATTGAGTAGGCTGGTTGGTTTTACTTGGTTTACAATTGGGATGATATAGTGTACACAGGTGTAGTCATCATTATCATCATTACCAGCCTAAGACGTCCACTGCTGAACATAGGCTTACCCCACGGTTTTCCACAGCGAACCTGAGTGATCCTGCGATTTCTACATGGTCGGTCCAACTAATAGGTATAAATTACGAATTTCCTTGAAAGCGCTATTCAACCATGATTAAAAAATATGTGTTTTTAGATCAGCTCGTCGTTGCATGCAAGCAGCCGCGGCGCGGAGGGTGCGTCACGTCACGCTACTGCCACAGACACCGGCTAATACATATTCAAACGAAGGGAAACAGGGAAAACACTGCTTTGCTATTCACGTGCAAGTTCACGAGGAAATTACCTACTGTCATTCACCCATAAAATTCAAGTACGCTGTTAGAATTTTATTTGGTTTACTTGGTGAGTTTGTAAAGAGAGTTGTCACGCAGAAGCCGCCAACCGGTAAATGTACCATGCAGTCTAATTTGTAATTTATAGCTGTTCATTAAACCGAGAGCTATAATTACAACTGTTCATTAGGAGTTATGAAATCAGATACTCAGGTACTGTAGCCACATCAAAATATGTGTTGTATTGTTTTCATATTCTTTAAGTAAAATTTTATTACTTAGATACTTTGTGTTGCATCTAAATATTTCCACAAATTCTGATACCACAGTCAAAATCACTGATAGATTTGAAGAATTGGCACTTGTTCTCTACTCATTCATTAATTCATTAACTGCGAGATGGATTTGAATCATACGTTCAAAAAACGTATAGTCATACTTAGTTTGTTTGCCATTAGTGAGCCAAAGGCCATTTATCTTTCACTTGGCTATTCACGCTTTTTGTTTTCTGGACATCTTTTAGAAAGTGTGCACGAACAAACAACGTAGTTAGTGAAATAGAACTCGCTTTCAAATTCAAATTCAAATTCAAAATCTTTATTTCAATTTAGGTCATGAAATGACACTTATGAACGTCAAATATAAAAATTAAAATAAATGTGCGAAACATGTCTCCTTATCTTTTGGGCCCTACCAGCGCTTCGAGACAGAACACAGACAATTAGGCAAGTGCTGAGAAGAAACGCCGGAACAAACTCAGTCACCACTAGCTGCCGTAAAATCAAAATCATCAAAGGTAAGTACATCAGTCGGTGCAGGCTGGACGGACCACACATTCGTGTCGTTTAGATAGTCTTGAACCTTATAATAGCCTTTAGACATAAGCGTGTTTTTAACGTGTTTCTTAAATTTATCAACCGGCAATTCGACAAGATTGTGTGGTATATTATTAAAGAATTTTATACAATTTCCCATGAACGAGTTACTAGTTTTAACTAATCTGAAGTTAGGAACGACAAGCTTGTGTTTATTTCTTGTGTTATATGGGTGAATGTCGCTTTTCTTCATGAAATTATCTAAATTTTTACGAACGTACATTATATTGTCAAAAATGTATTGAGAAGCCACAGTTAATATGTTGATTTTCTTAAAGACCTCTCTCAGGGAGTCACGAGGACTAAGTTTATAAATAGCACGAATGGCTCTTTTCTGCAAAATAAATATGGTTTCAATGTCTGAAGCAGAACCCCACAAGAGAAGACCGTAAGACATAATACTGTGGAAGTAACTAAAATATACAAGCCTCGCTGTTTCAACATCAGTCAGATACCTAATTTTTCTAACTGCAAAGGCAGCTGAGCTTAGCCTCCCAGTTAGGGCTTCAATATGAGGTCCCCACTGTAATTTTGAGTCAAGTGTAATGCCCAGAAATACAGTGGAGTCCATTAAGACTAGATTATTACCATTTAGTACAATATTTGGTGTAAGTTGCTTTACATTAGGCAAAGTGAATTTTATACATTTAGTTTTACTAGCATTTAGTAACAAGTTATTAGTGGTGAACCAATTCAATACTTTGGAGAGAGTATTGTTTACTTCGTCAAAATTTTCTTCATGTCTTTTCATTTTAAAAATCAAAGAAGTATCATCAGCAAACAAAACTATCTCACAAAGATTTTTGGAATGAAATGGTAGGTCGTTTACATATATTAGGAAGAGTAAGGGCCCCAATATTGAGCCCTGGGGCACCCCCATTTGAAGGGGGGCACCGGAAGAGTAGGTACCATTTATGTTAACAGATTGTATTCTACCTGATAGGTATGAACTTAACAACCTAGATGAGTTTTCCGAGACACCATAGTGTTCCAACTTAATGAGCAGTGTTTGATGGTCTACACAATCAAACGCCTTTGATAAATCACAGAATACACCTACAGCATCATGTTTGTCTTCAAAAGCATCAAGAATGTGTCTGATGAGTGCTACCCCAGCATCAGTTGTATTTCTACCTTTAGAGAACCCAAACTGTTTTTCGTGTAGTAAATTATTAAGTTTAAAATGGGAAAGTAATTGATTAAAAATGAGTTTTTCAAAAATTTTACTTATTGTGGGTAGTATTGAAATTGGCCTAAAATTGCTGGGGTCACTTTTGTCTCCTGATTTAAATAAAGGTACAACCTTACTATGTTTCAATAAATTTGGAAACTGATTTTGATCAATACATTCATTAAAGATATAAGATAAGTAAGGAGCTATTAGAGGTATAATGGGTTTTATTGTGTCTATTGATATACCCGATTTATCCTCTGTTTTCTTTTGTTTTAGTTCTTTGAATGTTTTTATTATGTCTAAAGGACCGATGTGTCTGAATTTAAAAGAGGATTCGCACCTATCAACACTCGAAACTAGTAATGATTTCGCCTGAAGTGAGCAAGAACTCAACTGTTTAGTCGTCTCTATAGGAATATTACAGAAATAATCCTCAAAAGCGTTTGCTACCTCATCATCAGATTTAATAAGTTTGTTATTTATTTTTAGACTAAATTTGTTATCATGAGATTTAGTTTTACATGTTTCTTTATTTATAATATTCCAAGTTTCTTTGATCTTATTACTAGACTTTTTAATTTTATCGCGTATGTAATTTGACTTAGCTACATAGCAAACTCTTTTGAAAATTTTAGAGTACCTCTTAACGTACTCATGAAACGATGGATCCTTTCTATATGCTTTTTTGTTATACAATTCAAACATTTTTTTCCTACTTGTATAAATTCCTTGAGTAGCCCAGTCACTGAATTTCGGTTTACAGTTATTAATAACTATTTTCTTTTGGGGGAAAATAATATCAAATTGTTTTTTAATTACCTGAAATAATTGATCATACAATTCACTAGCATTTTGTTTATCAAAAGGTATAAACGGTAGTTTATCACATAAAAGGTTTTTAAATTTGTCCTTACGAGATGCAGTGACCGGCCTGCATTTTATTTCAAGACGGCGTGAAATTAAATGGTTCTGTAGTGTAACTATCTGTCCGCAGTGATCCGATTTTACAAAATTAATAATAGATTGTTTGATGATTTTACAGTTACAAAAAATATTATCTAAGCAAGTAGCTGTTGTAGGAGTTACTCTAGTGGGCTCAGCAAATAATGGAGTGAGGTCAAATGATTTAAAAATGCTCAAAAACTTAACGCGATGTTCCTCCGTAATATCTATTATGTCCACATTGAAATCTCCACATACAACTACTTTCTTTGTAGTTTTGCATATTTTATTTAACACATTTTCCATTACAGATTCAAATAATTTAAAGTTTCCACTTGGGGGTCTATAAACACAGACAATAATGTAGTCGTCCAGCTCCGCACACGATATCTCAATAGTTCGCTCAATCGTGAGAGACACTATGTCTTTTCGCTCTTTACATTTAAATTGATTATTAATTAATATAAGTGTCCCGCCGTGAATTGCAGTCTCCCTAGTAAACGAACTAATAAGATTATAATTATCTATCGATAGCATCAGTTCATGCTGCTTGAGCCAGTGCTCAGTTATGCAGAGAACATGAATATTCAGTTTATTTACAAATAATTCAATTTCCAAATCTTTTCCAGAAAAGCCGTGAATATTTTGATGTACTATATTTAATTGATTTGATTCTACAATTTCTGATAAGCAAGAGTTATCCTCTATTGTCTGATGTACAAATTTAAATTATTGTTGGTTATTGGAAGCGATTCCAATGGTTTAATATTCATGTCAATAATCTGCCCAATAAAAGCAGATGTGGTAGCCAAGTTCTTGGTTGAATAATCAAAATAATATGATAGCGACATTGCTATCTGTCGTTTGAAATAATTATTGACATAATAATTATCTCTCGTCAAATACACTTCGTTTTTAAAATAATTATTCATGTCAAGTAGGTGGAATTTATTCACCTCATAGGATGTCAATTTGTGCAGTTGCAAATTAAGTTTATATCTTATATTATTTTCTTCATCTGGCAATCCACTACTATAAGGAACATTAGTAAACAATAGTGTTTTATTCACATTTAATTGTTTTAAACTGTCAAAGTATGTAATTAGGTTTTTCTTGTTCATATTACCTCTGTTTCCTATGAGAATAATTAAATCTGAATTTTCTTGAAACTCAAAAGAAAGTACTTTCTTAACTATTTCTGAATATGATGCCCCTGGCATGCAATGGTTGATCACATTTTGTCCCATGTAGTTTGATAATAAGTGGCCCATGTTTTTCCCAATCTGATCACTAAACAAAACTATATTTTTAACAGACTTGCTTAGCGATCCACTAGGTTGAGCACAAGAAGTGTTAACACTACACTTATTTCTAGTAATCTTATCGGTGAGTTGTGATGACTCAGACCCAGATATATCAATGGAGTTTTTTGAAATTATATGTGAAGAATTACATTCACAGGAAGCTATTATATTTGTCAAAGCCTGGATATGTTCACCACACTCCTTTTTTGTACTTTGATATATGAACCAATGCGGATCGTAACTTGCATCAAACCGCACACAGAATATATGAGTTTGGTTGATGAAAGTTAATATACAAACCACACGAAGAAAGATTAAGCACAAAACTAGCAAGACTCAGTAACATGTAAGCATTTATTCCGAAAGTGGATCAAAGTAATCGTGTTGGTTTTGACGCCGCGGCGATTACGCAATTTTATAAAGATCTCGTCACTTAATTTGCCGGCTAGTTAGGGAGTGCATTCATTGCTGACCCCTTAATTGCAGCTAATCAATATCCATGGTGTCAGCGGGGGGGTATACCGACAATTACGGCGTAAAGGGCCGTTTAGACCGGCGGGGATGTCGGGGAGCCCGGTGAGTCATCGGCGAGACGGCGCCGGCAATGCACTTCTTGCTCACCCCACTTTAAAATTATATCGGCTGACGAATGCACTAACAAAACTCTGTAGACTACAAGAGCTTAAATCTGGCGATGTCTACATACTGGGTTTTAATTCTTGAGACATGAAATGTACTGTTTGTTTGAATCTGCATTCAATAGTGTGCATGTCAAAAGAAATGCAGGATCACCACTAATACCATATCCAAATTGGTAATGAAATTCATATTTTTGATACTATATAGGTTTCAATTATTACAGTTCACGTATTTACTGGTACTGTAAATAAATACAATTGCCTGTTTAAAATAAATGCCTATTGAGTGGAATATCAGCAAAGGTCAGGTAAAGTCACTTTACTTGTGCGAAAAAGTACTTGACCATTTTTCAATAGGAAGGAATACAGTCATAAAAAATTTTGGTACCTAATTTATCTATAAATAATTAAATTATTTTCCGCATCTGAAACAGTCATGATATGATGTTACCTACACGCAATTTGGGTTAGCCCTCGTACCTAAATTAGTCATGCAGATTCGTTGGAAATGTAGAAGAAACTTTCTTGCCTAATTTGACCATGGTACTCGTATGAGTAATTTATTTACCTGAGAACGAACTGAAATAATTTATAACGTTATCAAAATTACACACACGTACACAAGACACAACGTATGACACGAATCAGTTAGGTTCATGTTACTTGTAGTAAAGCTAGTTAGCACGTATTTGTATTGTAAATGTTTCTTTAAAGGTTGGTACACACAGATTTACACCTTTTATTTTTAAATTACTTTAGCTCTACCGCTTTGGTAATGAGAAGATTAAAATAAATTTATTCACCGGAAGTATTTAGCATTTGAAGGGTTTCGGAATGGAGATTTTCGATAAGAAGTTATTAGCAATCTAAATTGCCCTATAAAAGAGTAGCTGTATTTAAGTGTTTCTAAAAACATTTTATTGTTTATTTTGTAAGTATTTATTGGTAACTACTTCCTCCAAAACCTTCCCTTCATTGAAAAGTTAAAAATTAAGTTTTGTTGTTGAGCAATTAAAAAAAATATGGCAGGGTAAAGAAAAGTTTTTACGATTTTACAAAAAAACAAACTGAATAAAAAAGTATAGTAGCTATACTTTACTTGTTAAAGTATAACAGCTAAATGCACAGATAACACAGGACAGAATTTCCTGGCGCCTACAAACGAGGAGGGCCGACCTTCAGTAAAGGAAGCAAGCAAGGAAGCAGAAGAGCTACATAAAAAGTTAAAACCTCATGCGGACGGAGTCGCGAGCGTACGCCAGCATATTTTTCTATCTGTGTAAGTCTGAGGGTAGATACATCTATATCGATCAGGCTTGCCGGTCAATCGCGGCTGCTAACTGATCGGAGAGGAATTTTCAATGTTCTTCACTATTATCACTTTGCATACTGCACAAATGCGATGAAGTATTCGAGTAAATAGGAAGTCTTCCAGTACTTCCCAATCGGTAAAATCTATGTAAAGTGGATAATATTATAAATGTAAATTACGGTAGTTCCTGAATAAAATAACTTTTCCTAGTGGTCCTGTACCCAAGAATTAGCTAATTGGCTTTGACAAAGATTTCAATTAAACTTTTCTTAGGTAATTAGTAATTTAGTTAGTGAGCTGATAGATCGTCTAAAATGATTTCTGCTTTTATACCTTTTAAATATTTCATCATGTTATCGTTTTTTTTGAACGTTAAAATTGATAAATTAGCCTATAAGCATTCCCTCTGGGCAATGGTATCATCTCAAATACAAATAGTATGAACCATACTATATCTACGAAACTCGTAAATGCTGAAAATATTTTTAATTATCTGCAAATTACTATAGGGTCAGAAGACATTAAAGGATAGGACCCTATAGGAGGATAAAAAACTTACAAACAGGAATATTTGTAAGGTTTTTATTCTCTAGTTAACTAGACCTCGGAAGTAGAGGTCGTTTTGTTTTTACGTCAGGCGAAGCGATACTGGGTAGACGAGTAGGAAGCAAAATTCAATTATTTGCGAGGGTATATCAAGAGTTGGTAATAGAGAACCAAACAACAGGATATAACATTGTGCTCATATTTTGTTTGAATTCTGATACTCCTCATTATACCAAAATAAAAAGTTGGTATTGCCACACATATTGCTGTGCTTATATTGATAATGGATGCAACAGGATCTAGTTTTACTCAAACCTTAAAAATAAAACACTTATACCCATATCGCCCTAATTTATTTCACGACTGTCAAATTAACGCATCGAATTTGTAGAGTAAAGAAGGGCCAGCTAAAATGTTAGGATGCCTACAAGATCAATATTGTTTGAATTTCATGGCATTGAGTGGAAACCAGACGTTGTGGTTGAGGTTCCTAAGCTCGTGTTCGAAACGACTTTGATATGTTAACTGTAGTCTGTAGTTATGCTAATAAGCTAAATAATATTATACTCAGTCATTGTCGTTTTTTTCTGGCTGTAATCAGACTTTGCAATTGTTAACTGCTCTCTAAACCAAAAGCACACACATACTTGCTTAAAATTTTTTTTTGTTTGGGATTTCTTTACAATACAATCCGTAAAGAATAAAGGGAGCTACTCAAAATCAGTAACTTAGCAACTTTCTCCTAAAAAAATATGTCGAATAACGCCAAAAAACAAGATTTCCCATTCTGATTCCGTCACGTGACCCTTCTGATTTCTACGAAGAGTTTGAATTCTATACTGATTCTGAGTAGCTCCGATCATTCTTTACGAGTTGTTTTGATGACCTTGTAAACTTATAGTACAAATATCCACTTATGTATTTCAAGATGTTTACAAATTTCCAAGTCCTGTAAGTGGCTCGTTTAGCCTGAAATGTTTCTAAAACTGTTTAAAGCGAAATATGACTGGAAACATGTGGGGGAGATTAAATTTGATATGTGCAGCAAAGTTTCATAACATATTAGTATGATATAAAGTGCGACCGTCCGTCCATCAGGATAATGTTGGTGCATTTCACACTGATGTGGTTTGGCTCAGTTTGGCTTTGACTCTTGGTTTGGAGTTCTGTGTAGGATTATGAAACGTATAAAACAGTATCGCCCTTTATATTCTAGTATAATCAAGTACGAGTATATTTACTTAGGCCCAGAAAAACTACATAGTTACCAAGTAAATATCAAAAACACTCCTTGATATTGGGCGTTTATTTCGACTGCAATACTATACTGCAGTACTATTATTGTTAAGAAATTGCTATAGCTAACGTTTGCACTATTGTAGTTGTAAGATTAATGAGTCGAATATTAGTGTAAAATAAATGTTAAATATTGCTTGCAGCATGCTGTAGTGTGTCTAGGCAAGTTCATTACGGTGGAAGTAGATAGGTGTTGACACTGTTTAAATAGCATTACGATTTACGATAATAGTGTTCAGACTAAGTTCTTTATGACGACAGAATATGTTAAGTCTATGACACAATCATCAGGCTAAGCTACACGCAAAAGTCAGTTTCTACACTGAATTGCGATTGTGCCGAGCGTCTGTCACGACACGACATAACCCACTTAAGGTGTTACACAGCCACCCTAATTATACTGTTAAACATTTGTTCATAGGACAAATAACATAAATAGGTATTTCTGTACAATAATAAAACGCGCCTACCTACTTCAGTCGTACCATCTACCACTAAACCCCTTTAAAGGCAAAGTTAAATTGAAGCGGTTCGGTTTCGGAACAATCCCAAGAGGGTCAAACACTATTTCAAAGTTTTATTTTATTACCTTAGATTAAAGTAAAATAGCGGTAGATACGGCATGTCATACTAATTGTCAGCTAAAAAATGGCACTACACATTCCTTACGTCACACGTCTTATAAATGTCACCCGCACACGCAATCCAATGGAAATTAGGCGACGGGGGCCTGATTTTAGCGGTCCACTTTCGATTAGCGCGTCACCTATCTTCCGCTATTTTACTTTAATCAAAGTTTATTACAGAATTTTACTACCGATCAAAATATAAGCAGAGCTATTCGATGTTTTTGAATGCGTTAATATTTAGTTCAGCGTTCAACGATTTTTACTATTTGTTGTGTCAAAACGTGGTATTTAGTTTGAAAATAAGTAGCGTCCGGTCGTTATAGTCGTGATATATTATTTATTTTGTCTCGAGCGACTAGGAGACGCTGCGGCAGACACAGACAACACATGCGGGTCTTTTTATAGAGCAGGCGCCGCAAATAAAATCGAATCAGACGCGGTCGCGAGCGGCGCACAGTGGTATACCAACAACGCTCGGCTCTACCATACGATTCATTGTAGCTGTGATTTGTACAACAGTTTTTGTGTCGTGTAATGACGTATGAATAACTATGCTAAAAATTTAAAAGAATATTATGAACACGCATTGTACTAATAAACATTGCCTCAGCTACTACGCGATGGATACTGTGGCCGTAGTAGGTATTGATGAATGGTCTTACTCTATATTTTTTGCGAACAAAAGAGATAGTTTGTCAATTACTTATTGTACTTACAAGTTGATGATATTTACTGTAGACCTACGTAGATATAAATGGCAAATACCTAGTGCCTTCAAATATATCGTTGCGTGCTCAAAACTAATATTTTAAGCTTTTAAGCTTTAGAAACTAAACTTCAGAACCTTGATTTATGAACCACTGTGCGTCGCACGTCCTGAAGTCTAAATGCTAGCTGTTTTTAGAAACGCCATGGGATTATCGGCCTTATGTTGTAAACTTGCTAGGTTTAACGGACTAGATTGACGTCTGCGAGAGTACGCGTAGCCATAGGCGGGCGCCAAGGAACTTTCTCTCCATCCGACACACTGCACGTTTCGGATCTCAGCGAAATTCATAGCCCGAGGACTCGTTACACCGCAAAACGTTCAAGATAAACGCTCATTACCATTCTGACATCATAACTAATTTAATATGATAGGTATATTACATAATAAAATTGCTCTAAGATTCATTCTGCCTTCATAGTTTACTGTTAACGAAAACTTTCGCTCAATTAAAATCAACGTTAGTCAAGTGCGAGCAAAATGCGTTCATGAAATTCGTAGTTTAAAATTTCGAGAGCAGATTTAACAGATTTAAGCTGCGTGAAGGTTTTGATAACAACAGAGTACAAAAGAGCGGGGTGTATTATGTTTAGTCATCGTTACTGACTATTTGTTAGTTCGCGCACAAAAGACGGGTCATTATTTATTAACAAAGTATACACAACACAAAAGCGTTCTAGGTACGCTACAAATTGTATTTACATGCACGGCACATGATAATGATATGCATAAAGAGTTTTAATATCGTGCTTTCCATTTAGATTCTCTGTATTCTAGGCAAGTTGGTACTTAAAATCGCGAAAGATCATGAAAATTGATCTTTCAAAATAATAAATAATAGAAGTTTCCTTTTCAACTGTCCGTGTTTTAGTATAATCCAATTAGAATGCTCTGACATTAAACAGTATTTTGAGCTCAGCGTTGTCTCATAAATAAAAGTTATCTGTAAGGTTATTTCGTTGGTTAGGAGGTACTCAAATCGAAAGGGAATCTTTTACGCACACGTGTCGTAAAAGCTCTCACTATTCGGTAAGTTTCCTGGAGTGAGTGTTGGCTTATTAAGTTGGAGTCGGCTGCCTAATGTTCCACAGCCATTACTTAGTCCCCTAATGGATATTTACTCTCGGAGCAAACATAAAAAGTCACATCTCGGACAAGTCGATAGTTGAGTCGTTTGCTTGTTCTACTATGTGTACGTACATAATATGTGGGTAGTTGGGTAGATCAACGTAACCGTTACGGCTTGGGTTATAAAAAATATAGGTAAGGACACTTAAGAAAAACTATTAAGCATGATAAATGTATGGTGTTATGTTGTTTAGGTTTTTAGAAAGTAATTACGGTTTTGGTTACTTAAAGCCTTCTGTGACGTGTTTATAATTTTTATACTTACGTCTTGAGATTGTTAACCATTTCTGTTAATCTTAATGTATGGCTTCCAGGTTGTCTTTATGCTTACAGAATGACAACTGTGGTGCTCTAGTCCGAACACATAAACGAAATTTGATTGATTCTGGGTTTCTTTGGGTTATAAAGAAAAGATTGATGGAAATTTTTGTGAACAGCTGAACCAAATCAATTTAACTCAGATATATGCGTGTGACTGTGGTCGTGGCACATTTTGTGGGCCCTTGAGTATCATAATACAGTTATATTTCTAGCTCGTCAGGCTTGCCATCGTTAACATTTCCATGCGATGCTCTATTTATGTAATGCCTCGTTTATATTCATGGAAATGATATATTTGCAAATATGGCTTTGTCAAGATTGGTGTCATGTGAGCCAACTTACAGCGATACTTCAGTTTCGATCGGTCACATTTAACTGAAACATTTACAAAAGTATTTAATTTCTTCTCATTTCTGATTCTAGCTACGTCACTCAGTGCAACATTATCAAATTTAATGGTGACAGAAGGGCAGAAGAGTGAGTCTAGCTGAAATAGATTTACATAAATTGTCGTAACCTTTTGTAATGATTTTTGTTATTGATTGTATTTTCATCGTAACAACTAACATTGAATAGATCTTTGCTGTCAGATATTTAACTAAACTTTACGGGAGATAACACCTACTAGCAAGAGCCAAAATCACTGGATATGTGAAATTCAGTGCGCACTCAAGTATGAAGTTTAGTCCTCAAGGGAATGAAGAAAAGTTAAACATTCATAGATATGCTCTTAAAAAATAAAACTTCTCTTTCATAAAATATGACAAGCAGAAATGTGGGTAACGTTAGTTGTTCAGTTGGCATTGTAACATTTGACATACAAGTATTTAGCGGCTGACCTAATTCCCTAAATTGTGACCAATTGATTCCGCGATTGGTCGCAATGACGATTTGTTTGGAGTCGCAGGCGCAGGCGTGTTGCGCGTTTCAATTATCGGATTCAACTTTCGTCAGTTACCAAACTGTTAGTTACAACTTCAAATAAAAAATTAATGTCTCTGGTTGCAGGTCCAGTAAGTAAATGATCGTGTTGCGATTAATTACTGCGCGCTCTGTTCAGTTCTTAGCGAATTTACAAGGAGCGAGATTCCGATACGATTCCAAGAAGTAAGTGTAACATTGATAATATTACCAATTTATGTGTGCATTTTTTTATTATTTATTGAAATTAGTAAGTACTTTTATTGTTAATCCTGGCTGCATTTTTTATAAATTAAAAGTACCAACAAAGAAAAGAAATGTATATAGTTCTTAGCCTAGGCTAAAAAAGAAACACAGAGTACCTAGTGCACATTGTAATTGTTGTTCGTCAATCAATACTTCGCATTCGAATGGTTAAAGATAGGATTTTAATGTACTATTTCAACTATACTTATGAAACAATCTAACTAATTAGCTCTAAAACCAAGTCGCACAGTGTAAATCCATTATAACGGTGACATCGTAGCTTCCACCCCGCTGCGGCGCGGTCCGGCCCGCCCCTATCTCGCCGACTAATTGCACAGGAACTCAGGAAAAAGTACCAACTACTAAATTGCCATAGACTGTAATACGAGTAACTGTTTACTTCTTATCGCATTTAATTATTGACGTGTTGGCGCAGAAAGAAGTGAAGATGCAATAATTGCTACCTACTTATCTTAGTAAATTCCTGGTTTAAGAGGTAAACAAAGCTAGGCAGCAGTGATATTAACAAAGAGAGACGGTTAAATACCATAACGCTTTTACAAGAAAAACAAATATTCAGCTACGTTGATATGTAAATAAATAGATTTCACTATCGCTCAGCTCAAATGGGTGAAAATAGCACCCAGATTTGAAGCAGAATGAATCCGAATTTAAATTAAAAGGATTGAACCCGCCGCAATGTATCGAAAAAAGGAAAAAGAGGCGTCGAAAGCATCCACCTGGACTTTAAATGGTAAAAAACGACATCGGGAATCGCTCAGAAACAGGTGGAAAGACGAATTTCAATCATATTTGGAGAAATGGCCCTGTCCTTTTAATAGACGGCAAAAGATAGGGCTCATTCTTATTTGAAAATGACTCTTTTAAGTATTTTTACGGCTTGAAATACATTAACATCAGTCTTACAATGTAAGATATTGTCCGTGGAATCCGATAAAAACTTTATTCTAACCCTATCGCTGTTATAAAAGGTTACTGAAACGTTCCTATCTGATTGACAGTCTTGGCTAATCTCAGAAACTACTACGGATTCCTTTGTATATTGGATCTATCTGGGGGTTTAGTGCTCGTTTTACTGAAACGGTTCGGTATTAACTCAGTCGTGGAGATGCGGGGTCGGTTGTGATTCGGGAGTAATAAGATAGTAAACACGGGGGTAACTACATGGAGTAATTAGAGGAGGTTATTAATATATTCGCTGGAGCATCTGCTAGGTATTAAAATTCGCCAGGTGTTGACAGGGGTGCATATACGGAAAGGTCAGCCATTGCGGTGGGCAGCTGAACGACAGGTGCAGTAGCACGCGTTCCTAATTAGCTAGTCTATTCTATGCAGTCTACTAGATAAATTGCCGAGCACTTGTTACAACTATTCTAAGCTCCATTTAAGCTGTAAATTCTGCATTCTAAAATGGATAAACATTAACCTGGCTATTAATAGTCGCTAAGATGTTATTACGGTGTGTGTTTATTAAGTTTCGAGTATCTAGGCATAGCAAACATTTACACTTGATTTGATTCTGAAATACCTAACGAAAAGTATTGGTATAAATAAATGGTTATAAGAATCGAGTACCGAACTAAATTCTATATGAAATAAGGAGGAAAAAGATTTCTTCCGCTCGTAAAAAAGCTTGATGTTATTATTAGTACATATACGTCAAATATGTTAATGCAAATCTTCCCTGAGCACTTACCCCTAAGTATACATTTCAAGTTTGATCCTCGAGCACCCAGGCCCTAAACATCAATCATCACGAGTGTGTAAGTACATAGAGTGCTTCGAACCACACCATCTCCATCACAATAGGCCAAGTATGTGATATATCGTGTATGTTTATCCGCCCTTCATCACACTTAATTCGGGATTTATCGTCCGCAGATCGTTGATAACTTCAACGCTTACGTGCCGTAAAACTATCGCATTTCAGAGCGAGCGCGCATCATCATAAATTAATTTTAATTAAAATGACGCTAAATGCCAACATGTTCGATTAACCTTCGATCGCACTGCAGCTATTCGTTACTTTTGTTGATGGACATGAACACGTGGATTATAAGGTGTTTTCTGCGAAGCAGGTAATAGCGCTATTTTGTTATTAATTCCTATAACTTTATGTTCGTGTGTACCAATATCGAGTGGAAAATCCCTTCATTGTTGGTCGAGGAAAATACAATATGTTACCTTGTATGGTTATGTGAATTGTGAGGATGTGTCATAACTCGAAATAGCATCCTTTCGAGTTATGCATGCGTGTTTTTCATAACAAAGCGCTTAGCCTAATGAGAGATCGTTTGTGGTTTATGCAGAGTGGTCTCATCAAAGATTAGCATACGATGACGACGTAGTTCTAGACACATCTCGGTAATTATGCATATTTTGCAAGATTATAATTGCTTAACAAATTAAGACAAACAAGCATTTTTAATTAACGTTGGTTTGCTAATAACTGAACCAATGTGTATTTCATAGGTCACGACACGACTGAGGAATAAATAAAATGCAAATTATCGACATTTAACGTTTTGATTATGTAATTCTACTCATAATTTTGAAATATTAGCTATGAAATAGTTAATCAATTAAGATAACCGATATGGGATTTTTAGAATTTTGTAGTGAAGCTTCATTAAAGTTTAGCGAACTATTTGACTTTGTTCATATCTACATTAAGTGCATACCTATATCTTGTTGAACTCAAAAGTATCACGGGTATAAAGGTCACAGACTAACTTATGTGTATGAAATTTTCTGACACTCCGTAATAAATAACCCCGCACAGCTGTACATAACTTTGCACCTGTCTGTGCCTACTAGATATTTTCCATCTATGGTGCGTGTATAAAAGAAAATTGGATATTATTCATGATCACGACCACTTTTTGTGTTTCAGGAATGTACATGTGACTGCGACCCTCGTCAGCCAGTAAAGACCAGATTAGCAGCTGAAAAGTTAATTTTATTTTGTGAATTTATTATACGTCTGGGTTTGGAGGGAGCTTAGCATCAAGTTATTTTTACTTTGCGATAGGGTTTTGAATACAATTTAAATAATCCTCAAACCTTAACTTTGGGCGTCTGTAAAGCTACACCTCGTTTGACTATTAATTGAATTTTCTTAACTAATAAAACTTGTTTAACTAGTTTTAGTATTTTATTCAATTACCTCTATGGATAGACGACCGATGAGATGCCAAAGTAGCTGTGAATTTCTGCATTAGTTTATTTTGTCAGCGATCCCAATAGAACGATAAATTGAGTAAAGGCAAACTAAAAAGAAAATTCCAACGCTTAGGATTAGGTGTTTTACCCAAAATCCTTGAAGTTGGTATATTGTCCTTTATTTTAAACTAAGCTGTTTCGTAGTTCAGCGACAATACATATGCTAATACCGACATTTCGACGCGACCTCCGCTTTGATTTCTCACTCGGAACCAAAGCGAGTGTGACACGACACGATTTTGCAATTGTTGAACTAGATTTTTATATTCAGAACGCCATATTTCACCTGTTTTACAAATCACGAGCTCGTCACACGATTACGAAGACTTTTTGATTTATTGCTTTTGGGGTTTTTGATAAACAGACACGCGTGTGTGTAGGTATAAAATCTATGTTGACTTTCATAGTTTTTTTTACAACAATACTAATGAATATTTTTGTATTTACATATTAAGAGCCATAAGAATTCAATTTTATAATTTATAGCTACTTCACTATAACCTTTGGTCTATAAATAACGATAACAATGTTGTTTTGTTTATTATAAAGCAGCATATTGTATAATCTATCCTAGTTCCACTAAATTAATATCAAAACTTTATGATAAATGCCCAAACAAAATTCTGATAGATTATACATATTTCAGCATCCTATAAGGCAGTTTATCAAACTATGCAAGTCATGTAATATCCATCTACATATCACTGAATAAACCCGGTACCTGTGTATACCTGTTAAATCTTTAATCAAAGTACTTAAATAGCCGAGGCGTAGTAAGACATTGACATGAAGTAATCTGAACACAAATGTAGGTGCTTAATCATCAGTAATTTTCGAAGTACGTGCAATGGAATGTCGCCGCTCAGTCTGTCACAGGCCCCATAATAAATCTATCAATTTTCCTGTGGCTTTAAGCTGCGGCGTTTTCCGAAGCAGCGGTTTGCCTTGAACGCGCATTCCGCTTCACTCCCGCTGCACGTGGACCTTCTAACTAGGGTGACGTTAATAAGGCCCAATTGCACGACGGATAGTAATGGTAAAAAAGTTGTTACCAAACAGTTTAAATTTACGATTGGTGTGTGTGTATTGAAGAAAAAATACTTTAACCAATGGTCATTAAAATAGCCACTCTGATATTTGGTTAAGATTTTTTTTATTCAAAACACACACAAACGTAAATATTGAACCGCTGGTAACGACATTTTATCATTACTATCGATGAGGAAATTGGGTTTAAGTGAATAGTGCTATTTTTTTATTTTAACCGACATCTCCCACTGTTGGGCAAAGGTCTCCTTCCCTATCGCCTTCAATTTTTTCCTGTCAGCTGATTGGGGCACAATCTCTTGCTATGCTGGCCAATAAAGTAGTCAGACCACCACTTTAATATTACCCTGTTTTAAATTGATAATTTATTTGGATTGGAAAATACGTCTGTATGTATATCCTAATTTTATGTAGGTTAATGTAATACAAGGAAAATAAGGAGGAAAATATCTTCGGTAATGTAGAAAACGGTAGGTTCTGATAACAAACAGAAATCGCGACAAATACCAAAATTGTGAGTAAATAAATTCTCTTGTTCGTTTATCACATGATTATTTGTTATTATGTACTCAAATATTGAATACGTAAGTTGACCTTAGCTAAGACAAATTATCCCCGTTTGTATACTCCATTAAACTATGATTTTCCTTTTCCCTTCGTCTTTTCACATGGAAAATTAATTGACCGTAACTGTACGAAGATGAATGTCCCAGAACTGATATTAATCTGGTAGCCCTACTCCTAACTAATTATACACTTGATGCAATGCAATCGAACATGCGTCAATCAACTTCAATGGAGGCACGAGAGGCCGCCCGATTGTTGTATTAGTTACGCAACACTCGAGAATGTTTTCAGGCTTTCTATAGCAGCCCTTAGACAAGATAATCGCTTCTATTCTGTTTTGATGATCGATACACGTAAGCGATAGTACACACGCAGACGAAACGCTTAGACCACACCGGAATAAAATCTATGATGAGATGGGTGCGTATTGCGATGTTGCTTTGACAGTTAGGCAGCTCTGCTTTTGAACGGATGAGCAAATTCGTATTGCGTTTTCGAACAATCCACTCAGCAGATTAGCGTGAAACATTACTACACGGGTGAGTGAAATAGTACTAGTACTTTTAATTTTTCTTGAGTTGCATCGCAATGCCATTTTGGCGACTCAACTAGTTGAGTGGGAATTGAACTGCCTGGAACTTAAACGTATTAAAACAAGATCGCAATACGTCCATTAGACTCATTTTTCGGTTGAAATATTACACGGCTTATCTTTGACTGACACACGCAAAAGACCCCCCGTCCGACAAAAAACTTTTTATGGCACAGTTAATTGACACAATAGTATGCTCATATAGATAGTATGTTCCTATCAAATAGAGATCGTAGGTATAATATTAAAGTGTGTGTGTATTTTTCACCCTCACCGATAATCACGACTCAGGGCACAAAATGAACTGGCGTAGTTTATTTCTTATTGCGTTTCTATTTGACTATCGCTTTGTTAACGAAATGAGAAAGCACCGCATTTACGGGCACTGAATACTGCATATCTCATTACAGTCTAATAGACGGCATCCGTAGAAAGTTGATTAGCAAAAAATAAAGCTAAATTACTAAATAATTATGGCTCTGCGTGTTTTGTTCAATTGATATGTACTCTACTCAGATGCGAACGAGAATGTAAACTTGACTCGGCATCGAGGCCAATTAATTTTAAGACCATTGTAAATATTTAAATGCCACGGATCATTAAATGCTTTTAATAAGGTCTGTGCGATTTGAGTTGCTTTTGTGCATAATTTATATTATATTCGAACCTGATAAGATGTTTTTGCTATATTGAATATGCTTATGAAAAGTAATTAATATTACCTTGCCTCTTTCAGTAACATCGACCTACACCTACTGATATGTGAATGGGTCAAATAAAAGTTTCCATGTTGGATCAAAAAGAACGTTTTTTTTCTGATTTCTCTACAATCACAGCTACCCATTGATGAATAATAAGTATCTCATCAAAACGTCCCACCCACATGCCGGTTCTTGAAAGCTTTCAAGCCATTATCTCGGCACACACTTCGTATTTAAGACTGTCACTTAACTGTCTTCTGAAATTATTAATTCAGTATCATTGGAACCCGAATGTTTTGCACGAAGAAACATCTTAATCGCCCAAACAATAAACTCTGTTGAGTGACACGTACATTTAATTCTGACGGAATTCGCCGCGCTCAAGATATATTTCTTAACCCACTTTACGTATTTACGCCTAGGCACTCCATAAGCCGTCTTTATACTCTTGTAAAGAAGAAACAGCTCTGATTGCTTCGAATTATTAATTAAATATTCAATTTTCTCGTTGATCGTAAACCTTAGCAATGCAGAAAGCAATGGAGGATCGTCTGTTTCTGTGTAAATAATATAATTAAAGTACTAAAATATTTGAGAAGGCATTCACTTTTGCGTAGGTATTCTTTCTAATAAAAATGTTATGTAGGTATAATGCAACTTACCGATTAAATTTTTCCCAACTTCGTTGCATTAGTACAGCGTTTTCGTTGGAACTTTAATCTGAAACAAATGAAAAAAAATATTTAACGATTACCTCCTTTTTTAAAGTCGGTAAAAATTCACGTGACATTAAACCATTAACAAAAAAATATTTAAGATTATCTACCTATGTTTATCATTTAATATCATTTTGGTAATAATTAGACACGTTTACTTTAAGCTGAGATGAGTGATGGATAATCCATTAAAATATTATAATAAGCGTGGAAATATCTAAATAGGGTTCGTCCATGATGCTAAAGTTTTAATCAGAGTTAGGATAATGTTTTTGGCTCATATGATTAATGTGGTAATATGATGTAATATTTGATGAAAAAGTTGTATTGCTCTGTTTGATTTTTTTAAATCGATTCATCATGGTAAGCATCTCCAATATGTATGAAATTTCATTGGGCTAATTTTATATCATTTTGATGACAAATAAAATAATTAAGGTAGCAGAATTGAGAAACAATTCTTTATAATAGGTTGTTTCATTTTATATTATGTTAGCATTTATGATTTGTGTGACAAAAGCGGTAGGTACAGAGTTTCAGTGCACTCCATCATCGAGGGCATCTTAGTAAAAAAAAACAAATGCGGGAGTGTTGAATTGTCAGAGCCAGGCGTAGCCCATATAAGGGTACAACGTAAACTGTGTTTTACGTCACTTGGGAATATTAATGTATTGTGTCAGTAGTACGGCGCGGGCGCGGGGTCACCGCGGTTGACACTCTAGTGTTGTGCAATCAATTACCTAATAACCCGAGCTAACGAGGCCTCGGGAACTAACGGCTCATCTCCATTTACCCACTGAGTAGACGAAGATGTCTCTGTTTACGCGGCGTATTAGTTTTACGTGGATAAGGTATAGCAACTTTTTGGGGTAATTTACCAACATTAGTTCTTCTGTTACGGGGAACTTAGCGGATAAAAATAGAATATTTACACACATTTTATGCCACTTTAGGTATTCTATTTAAATTAACAACAATGGCAGACACTGGCAATTTTATGAATGACTTGAACAATCCATTTGATGATTCAAACATTATTTACATAATAGCATTATAATTAGATAGTAATTAATGCATCATACTCGTACTACACCCTACAGTAATAATTCCTGGTGCATTTACCACATTGTATCACGTATGCATAATATTTTGAGCAAAACAGGTTGTGTGACTCAATAAAAGGATGTTTAAAGAATTCTAGACAATGTGTAATACCGCAGGCCATAGTTGTGTCACAGAATATATGTTGTGTGTTAATATCGTGATACTTTTATGTAGCTAGTGTTTGAGCGTTATGTGCATACAATGCATACCTTAATGCCATTTAAATAGCTAGACATTTTGAAAACATTAATATGAACCTAAGCTTTTGTAACCTTGCTGGAGTCACTTTCGTGTCATGTTATTTCAGTGTGTTTTATACATATTTTTTATGCGTTTTTTTGGTTTGGCTAATAATTTCACTCATTATCCGTCACCCGAAAATAAGTAAGTAATGAATGAAAGTAAGTAGGTAAGACTGTAATTAGTTAATGTATTTTTCATGTAGATACTAAGTGCGAAAATCATTGAACTCCGGAGTGTTAGTTAAATATTTTGCTTTGAAATACTAAAACAAAACAATATTTACATTATTAATTTATCGACTTATCGTGGTATTAAAAGTGTGAAGGTATATTTATTTTGAATAAGTGTCAATTTATAGATTGTGTTAATTGAAAGAGAAATAATGAAAGTCCTTAATTGTTTGGACACGTCGCTTTACTTGTATGTGCTAAAGAAGGACATTGGAGGTACATAACTTAATTCGTGTATTCACCATATTATTATCAAAATAATTTACTTTTTGTTTGTCTTAACCACGGATCATTGAACAAACGAAATAAACAATTGCGTAACAAAACAAAATTGGACGGATATTGATTAATTTTCAGTTAATTTCCAAGATTGTTTATTAGATTAAAATGGTCAGTGAGCAGGAAAACGTGTTTGAAGAAAAACGTTTTTAATCTCTTCATTTACGAAGATGAGCTTCGAAATATAAGAAAGAAAACTGTAAGAGGATTACTCGTGTAAACATTGGCGAGTTTACTCATTTCATAAGATTTCAGATTTATCTGGTTTGCTTTGGCTGTAAGTAAATCTTTTTAGACCTATAAAATATTTAATAACAATGAAAGTATAATAAAAATAACAAGATAAGTATCATAATATTTTACAAGAAAAAGGTTTTTTCCAGATTGAAAATGAATTTCAGTTAGCTTCTTGAAACTTTAAATGCGCTTCTTTAAACATGAAACTAGTCTCTATAGTTCAAATCTGGATTCCTGCGGTGGAAGTCTCAACACAGTTTTACCTATCGAACACCAGGTGGCGCTCAGAAAACACTAAGACAATTCGTGTTTTTGGGATTGGATTGATTAAGACATTGTTTAAATATAATAAAAATATTTCCAAATATTTTTAAATTTGTTAAATGATATAGGAAGACTTCCACCGCTGTACTTTAAAATGTCGCGTAAGAAGCAATGAGAAATCAGTCATTACATTTTCATCAAGACGTGTATTAACTGTTGAAAAACTGTTGCTGCATCGTAACTGGATATCGCAAAAGCGGCGTTCTAACAATCTTTCCATTGTGTGTATGACACGTTCATTTTGCGACTAGCAATTGTCATTTCGTTCTAAATGGGCTTCGTAATCAAATTTCACGGCTGGTTAGTGCGAAGGAAAAAGGCGGCGTTTGCGGCGGTCTAGTGAACCGGGACCGGGTCGCGATTTCTGGTTACGTCATTGCCGCAACTGGGTAGTTTCGGCTACTTCAGATCTAGATAGTGATGTCAACTTAAGATACAATCGAAAGTGATACAGTGATAAAGTGATATAAAAGTGATTCGCATGTTGTACTTACACTTCTCTAGGAGCAGCTACCTATTTTAGAAAATGTGTTAACGCGCACTGAGGGTCCGTGCCACCCTTAACTGAATTCGGGGTCCACTTACTTTCACCTAATAAAAACATCACAATATTTTGTGACAGCAAAAATAACTTTGTTATTCATAGTGTTTGTATGAAAGACAAAGTTATATTTGCGGTTGATGTATGGGAGCCCCCACCCCATTAATTGTCATTTTTTTACTTTTTGTATCTGAATCGGAAATCGGTAAATAAAATACATCTACCTATCAAATTTTAGCTGTGTTATGCTAATAGTTTTACAATAAAGTGGCTATGACATACAGACAGAAATATCTACTTGACGAAACTAGAAGGGTTTTTTGCTATTCTCTACGGAACCCTAAAAAGTTCGGAATTACTCAGGCATAACTTACAATATCGGAGCTTAGCGTTGGATTATTTATTACTAACCGTTGTTGGTTATTGCATATTTTATTCAACGACTAGATTGGCTCGGCGAATAACGCCAACTTGCCGCTATAATTTTCGGCACTGAGACGTTGGCAGCTTGCCGATAAATTGAAGCGTGCTTTCTCCCTTTATTTTACTTTTTCAGTCAGAAAATTGAATACAATAACTCGTGACTAGAAGAATAACACACGCCGTTAAAAATACAGTCAGATAGCACTAAAACAATGTTATTTCAAACTAAAGCATTATACTCGGATTCCACAAAGTTTGGTTGACTAGAGATGTAGGATTCAATCCACGGATGAAAAGGTTAAGTAAAAACAATATTTAAAAATGCAGAATAAATAAGTTTATCCAATGCAATAATATACCTATCTTCTCATAGTGAATTAAACATTAATATGAAAACAAGCAACAAAAAATTCATCAGAACAAACATTTCGGTGACACTTGACATGCACGTTTTAAATGCTATGAAAATTGCTGAACACAACGGATCTCGCTTCAAAAAGCATTGTTGCATCACTATTTTATTTAATCCTATAAAATTTCAAGGCGGTGTTTTTTTTTGCATTAAAATATGACCTAAGTGCATTATGTATCTGTAATATCAGACTGGTATTTCATTCGAAAAAACGATGCATAATCATAAACTTCAATTTAGAACCTTGATTCCGTGTTCCGTGAATAGAATTGAATAGAATGTGTGGGAATAAAAAGATGTAACTACTCAACAATGTCGCCCAAAATGATGATGATCTGCCGCATAGTTATGAATTGCTTGTAATAAAGTAAATGAACTTGGAGCAAATCTTCGACCGTTATTTAATAAAACTTAAGGTCACGCACGCATGATGGGCTCCAGTCGAGGTTAATCAGCGCCGCTTGACGCTCCTCTGACGGCTCAATTACCCCGGCCGAAACCGTCTTCGTATCTGCAACGCACATCTCGTCAATCCTCCTATCTATGTCAGCCTTGTTAGACGGTAAAAGGTAATTATTTTCAAAGACCAGAATGGGCAATGCGTTTGAGCAATCAGATAAGATAGCATTGCACGATAGAATAATTGCTGCACATTAAAATAATTACTTCTTAACAGTTGCAGTTCAGAGATTTATGCCGCGATTAAAGATATAAGGAATTTTCATTAGACACACAATCGCTTTTAAATACTGGAAATCGTCTGGACAGTTTTACGAAACGTTAGTCTTTAAGTGCTTTACCGCATAGAGAACGTAGTCTTTGAAAACTACGAGTAATGATCGCCGCGGGAGATAGTCTAATGGCGGGCTTAATCGCTATCCGCAGGAAAATCGAGGTGTAATTAACATTAATCATAGAGATGTGGGCTCGGAGGAGTAATTGTGAGCATCACTCCTTGCGGCCACTCGCCGCTGATGCGACCCGCCGAATATGAATGGGACGCGACAAAAGAAGCGTCGTGCAGATGACGCGGACTAATGGCTACCCGGCGAGCTGTAACTACCCCAGACGCTCCATCTTCAGGCTAATTAACCATATGGTAGGTGAAACACTGATAGATTTCCGCGCTTAATCAATTCTGATAACCCTGTCAGTGTTAATAGCACTACGGGAATGCAAACTGTTTAGGGCAAACACGAGTAGTACACGAGCGTAGGCAATAAATTTTCGGCGATTTGTGCTATTTCTAGACTGTTTTTTTAGGAAAATAAGCGCTGAAAGAAAAAAGAATTACGGCCGCAAAGCGGAATGGTTATTTTCATAATACTCGTGGCATTTTTCAGCGGTATTCTGTGGGCTGACATCGCGTGCCGCGGCGGTGCCTGGCGGTCCCGCGCCGCGCTGTCATGTCTCCGGTCACGCTCGCCGCGGTGCTGGTGTCGTTATGCGGAATATACCGAATTCATACTTGGATATTTATGATACTAGCACCCCGTAATCGACTTGACCGCAAACCATTGCTTCACCGACTCAAGGGTGTTCTGACGCGCCGTTATGACAACAAATTACTTTACAGTCATAAAACAGAATAGAAAAATCAAAAAATATAGTTCTAGTATCCATCGTAGGTACGTACAGATAGACCAGACAAAACATCATGTTAGTAAATAGTTACAACTATAGACAGACACATCCGATAATAAAATATTCTAAGGTCATGAACACTTGAATCGAAGAGGCTCGGCAAAAAGAATTGGCGCTGACAGGAGAATCGAAACAAACAATTACCGCCGTAGCAGGCATGTCGGTTGACATTATATTGTATTTAATGTCAAGGCCAGTGGAGGCGGGGGACTATGATGCGTGAATCAGAAACTTATTTGCATTCGTTTTCAGTGCCGAATTACAGACAGTCAACAAATATGTAGAGTCATTTGTTGGTATAATCATTGGTGCTCATATTTCAGAGTAACCTTCAGGAGTTGGGTGGGTTACAGACACCGTATTATGGCTCTACTTTAAATTAATAGATTAACTACTACAGTAAAAACACGCTGTTAATAATAAATAATAAGGATAGGATGTGAAATCTATTACATAAAACGGGGCGGAAATTGCATCAGTTGCTAAGTGACACTTGTACCAACAAAGTGATTTTGTTTCACGTCTTCCTTATTGGTCCGACCACTAAGCTCTGGCTGCATAGTTACGGAGGCAGCTGCGCGACAGCGGTAAATCTGCGCTTGCGCATCCCGCGGGGGATTATGTAACTACGGGCGAGATGGCGATGCGATTGCAATCGCGTGGGCATGGTCGGGAATAGCGCTGTCAAGTCACTGTTAACAGATTTTTTTGTCAGTGTTTACTTCGGGGTTTCCACCTACTGTTGTATGTATAACATCAAACCTCGATGTCAGTATAACAGTATGAATGTTATTTAAATTATTTTAATCTTTAGTTTATTTTTGTTTTTATAGTGTTTTGTCACCATACAAAAAATATAAACAATTAAAAAAACACCATATAAAATATATAAATATTTCCTCGTCTGCCACAGAGTCACAGTTGCTTTTGATTATATTATCTGTGCTTTTGACAAGTGCAATTTATATTATTTTCATCTTTAAAAAAATAAAGATAGTGGTAGTTATGGATAGTGATAGTGGCGGTTATAGATAGGTTAATGTAAGATGAAACAACGGCATGCATTAAATGCATTGTGACAGCGATTAAGTGTGATACCGAATCAGCCTGCCGCTCGACCAATCACGTACGGGCTGCGTACGATAACACCACGTCATTTGCACCTGCCGGCAAAGGAAGTTCTAATGAAGCCCGCTGCATATTGCATTTTGAGTTACAACAACTTGGGAACATATAATTGTACGACCAAATTGCACAAGAGGAAGCGTTTGCGTGAGAAAGGTGTTTGATATTATTGGATTTCAACTTCAATAACGGGCTGCCGTAGAAGGAATGATGGAGTGCATGCCGTTGCTATCGATACTGGTTACGGATGCAAAGAAACAAGGAAGCAATTGAGTGTCTGTGATTACGTTTATGGAATGTTTTAATATTTATTATTATAATAAGTTACATTCAGCGCTTGACCACAGATGAAAGTAAGCTTTTATAAGCTCACGTTGAGACTAGCCGTGTTTTTATTCCAGAAGTTTACTTAGAACATATTTTCAGTAAACTTCTGGGATCAAAACACGGCCAAGTAGTAACTTATTACTAAAACTTTTTTCATGGTCTTACCCAACTCACTCAATCTTTAGCATTATTTTTATTTAGGGTTCCATTTTATATTGTCTAACAAAAATAAAGTTAAAATTGTTTGTTAATTTCGCATTAAGATATCGAAAAAGTTAAGTAATTATAGTAACATTCTAAGGCCAAAACCCGCGATGGCAAGGGTAGATAAAAATGTATAAAAGCACATACATATAATCTTATATGCATTCAAATGAAAGTAATCTTATTCACATGACTGTTCTGTCTTTATAGCTGCCAGCGGCGTAGCTACATAGATCTATAATAGTTGTCGGAAATAAAACTACTTAGGTTAGGTCCCAGCGAGTATCTACCTAGGTACGCTTAAATCTCAAGTGACTAACATACACTTACCCATGACTACAACGCTATCGTATCACCGAAATGTCAAGTAACTTGTCCTCCTACTTCCAAATTGGAATAAAATAAGTGTGCTCTTCCTTCATCGTCTTAACTTCGACGTCAAAGTCTCACGTTTTAACATCTTATACAATATTTTTTTAATCTAACTCGTTTCTTTTAACCAATTGGATGTAGAAAGCGATCCGGAACCGTGTGTGCGCCGCCGACGCTGCGTCGCAAACGATTAAAATTCAAAGCCTGTAGAAATGTAATTACTTCAGCTCTGGTCAGAGTTCCGCCGACTTTTATTCGCAGTAATTAAGTTTAATGCCTGTTTTACATCTTGAGATGAGTGTCGAATCGATTCTGGTGTTGACTAGGTGGCTGAGTTGCAGCAACTTTATAACTTGGAAGCTTGATGAAAGTTTCGCTTTGACGTTTCAAGCAGAATTTTTCGCAGCTTATGGAGCTAACTCGCTTGGAAACCGTTGCATTGAATTAGCTATTTTTTCCGCATTACATTGCCGTAAAATAATACTTTTTATAGTAATTTGATACTGAAATATTGTGAGAGTGGCAATTACACAATTTTATTATTATCTGGCTGCTTCCCGCTACTTCGTGCGTTTCGGTTTTACTCCGTTTCCATAGATCTTAGCGTAATGTTTTATAGCATATAGCCTACTACGTGAACTACTTCTACAACATTCCCGATATACACATGATCAACAATGTTGTTCGAAGGGATTAGGCCATGCATTGATCCGTCATGTCAGTCAGTCAGTCATTCAGGATAAAGCATTTGTAAAGTAAAGGCTATTCCCGGCGGCACTTACTCGTATTCAAGACGTTTACGAGCCTCACAAATATTTTTACTTTAAACTTATTTCCGTACATTTAAATTTTATCAGTGATGCAGAGCAGGTAAATAAGCAACAATCGCGGAATTGTGAGCTCAGGTGCGCTCCCCACACAATCAGCAGTAAAAAGGAACTTTCGTAGGAGATTCTCGTGAGTATTACCTTTCTTAATGCCGGCTGCAAAAATATGTTGCACGGTGTTATAAAGTATGAAATGTTGAACTAGCTTCTGTGGATAGCATTTGTTCAAGGCATAGATTTTAATCAAGCCGTCAAGTGCGCTGTTTTATAAAATAGTCTTCCTAAGTACGAGTATACTGATTTCAGGGTTTCGTGTCTCTAAGTATAAGACTAACTTAAACTTAAATAATACCAGAAAGTATTGCAGTACCGCATCGGCTCAATAGAACGTGTTTCCTTAGCAGACGTAAATTAAATCTGCTCAGTGATGTGTTTGCTCTGCCGGCCATCGCTCACGTTTTATTTACGCTAATGTCCTCATAACTATAATATTAATAAACACACATTTTCAATGCCAACGCAGCCTCTTCTTGGAACCTCTTATATTAAATGACTGTGGATAACGAATTGTTAATAGCGAAATTGAAGTTTGTTCCATTAGCTGATTAAAATAGAATATGACCAAAAAAAAATTGAGTGGTTTAAAATCACTACCTAAAATTGATTTGTTCGTAAATGAATGGTAAACTGCAGCGTTGATTTTTCTTAAAAACATTTTGGTTTACATATTATCCTTATACATTAATATTCATTTATTCACTTCATAATATAACATATTAGACCGTATTATTTTAGAAAGCACTAATTTTCCATCTATAACTTATTTTTGTAACAGGAATATTTTATATGTTTGGAAATTAGCTAACGGATTTAAATTATTTCGTTAAGAAAGTACTTTCTACACTAAGTTTTAGAACATTATGTAAAGTAGGTACTTCAACGTTAGTAGAGCGGTGACCCCAGACCTTCATGATTGCAACGATTAGTTCGCATTGCGTTTTATCTAAACGCGGTCATTGGCAATTTCATAGTGAACGGGCTGCCGCGCATGCGCCATTAAATCACTCGATATCGATACTCGATATTGTTACGCTTGTGCAACAAACGGCCACTGATTTACTTTATACGCTTCAAATTTCCTTAACAGTTTACTCGGAAATTCGCTTTGTTTAACGGTATTTAATTAGGAGCAAGTATTCTAATTAGATACTAAAATGTATAGAGTCAAATTTGCGCTGTTGCTAGATTGTAAAGCAAACGACACACTAGGATGAAGAACGAATGTTAAGTCAAATACAGGTAATTAATAAATATATATATAAGATAACATAAGATAAGAAGTACTATTCAGCCAGATATATATATACATATATGAAATTTGGGGATTTTAGTATTAATAAACAAATAATGGCAAAATTTATAGTTCAATAGTATTGTAAAAGAAATAATTTTCATTATGTTTTATCTATAGAAGTAGTAGGTATTTGCTATACTGCAAGTTTTTTTCATTGATATCTTTTATGATAATCTCGAAAACCCCCCATAAGTACAGTGCAGTCGATTCAACAAACACATTCGTCAACGTCACCAGTCATAATAATGATGTGTCCACAATTCGGCATTGCCCAAATAGGTTTTATCAGATACACGTCCGTTAAACGTAAGTAAATTCCTGAGGAGATTAATTGCGTGTGGAAGACCGCTTGGCGGCGCGCGCGCAGGTGCGCGTTGCATCAGCAGCGCATTCCACAAGCTAGGCTGCGTCCACTGTTCTATGTACCACAGTATAGGAATGTCACGAAGAACCTTGCCTGGTATTGGCAACACAACTGGCCACTAACACAACTGTACTAATGACGAACATTCTTCAACTTTTTCATGTGATGTGTACTCGACAATGTCTTTCATTTCTGGCAGTCCCATTTAAAAATTAAGAGTTTTCAAAAACATCGAAAAGTTGAAATACCAAAAAAAAACTGCGATAATAATTCAACAACGCAACAACTTCTATACAATACTAAAAGGCTTGTATTTAGATTCAACTGCAACTAATGCAAGCAAGTCAAATGTCTTTGAAGCTAGCATTCAGGGTCAGAATATTTATTTCCTTTAGGTAGACCTCTGAGTCAGATTAAAAGCGGAGGTAATTTTCTCAGAAGGAATGATGGATGAAATGACTTTACTTCACACGTTTACACTGTGTAACAACCACTGTCCACCGTAGTTTTAATGCCCGTTATGATATTAGACTCAAGCACCTACCTACGCTGCCACACCTATACACTATTATCATATTTGTTGTTTATTGCGCTTAAATTCGACATAATCTGGATTAAATTGCGTTATCTCTTCGTTTTGTGGTCAGTAATACGAATAAGAGATTATGTCTCCTACAATATCGAGCCACAATTAATTGCGTACAAGTCCTATAACTGATAGTAGGAAGGTAAATAGGTACTAAATATTAAGTGTAATAGCGTAATAATTTGTTTTAGCTCTACTTAGTTTTAATTTATATTAAAGCGACTTTAGATTAAGATGTTAATTCCATAGCTTTAGATTAGGACACAGTCGTGATTTATTTTAAGCTGGACAAGTAAATAATTGATAGGTTTATATATCCATTCGTTGTCATGCATGTTCAAAACACTATTTCACTTTAAAATTGCCAAACGAAAGCAATAAATCGATTCTAGTTTTTCTGAAAGAATGCAACACGCTTTAATTGGTTATGGAACTAATTGGGCAGGATAAAAATTAATGAAAAATTGCAAGTGCACATTCGCTGCAGCTTTGTACGTTGTTAAGTAATGTTAGATAGTATCTGAAATTGCAATGAAATAAAAGAGTTCCACGCTTTGCATTCGTTATCTGAGGGTACTTTATCATCAAGCGCATTCGCTGTAGAGTCACGCGACAGTGTTTCCGACGTGATTGTATGTATGAGGTTTGTTTCATCACCGTTTAAGGACACCAGGGAGCTCTGGGTCGCTAGATGTGCTAGATAATACCAGGGTTGCCATCTTGAGGTCTTTAGTGCAAAAGATATGATCTTTGTACCAAACGCAACACAAGATATTGCCACACACTGCTAGCGAGCTTACAAAAGCTAATGTTTTTTTAATGCCGAGATCTAGGTTGAGATTATAAACATAATCTCGAATAAAGTTTTGTCTGTTTAATTATATAATCATATGTTATAAGTTGAGAACCCTAAGTGCTAAGACACGGCTGCAATTAAACTGTCTGCCACGAACATTCGCGCAGTTCTAGCGCATATGTGTGCGAGCAAAGGATTATATTTGCTTAAAATCAACAAGCCTTAATCAACTAGAGAAACTCACATAAACCCTATCACTTACTGCCGGCCATTGAGATAAAAAAGTTATTTTATACTAACATATTTCCATTTGAAATGTACTGTTAGCTAGTTGATAAAATACGCAACGGGACATAATATTTCAACATGTCGCAAAATTAAATCATCGTGTTTGAATTAATCGTTTTCAATACACGATTTATTATTGTGATTCAATTTTTACATAAATATTTATCATGAGTTATTTAATTACCAGATTATAAAATAATGAACGATCATCAGATTATACCTACAAACGGCTCTCTGAGTTGTGTCATGTTTGAAGGTTTGGGCCGAGGATTCATAAAGGTAGTTTTACAATTGTACAAGTGTAAGTTGTGAAGTAATAAACAGATTCGTACCGACTCATTTTTGACCAATTACAGAATCTTTTTGTGTCGTGGTCGTAGATTGCGATATATGTGTCAGTTATGGTCTGGCTAACGATATTTAAGATAAGTACTTAGTCCAGGCCAAAAAGCTCTCGCAATATTTTGTCCAAATATATATCATTAACGGTAACGACCATTAACCGCAGTGGTTAACGTGAGTAGCTACTAATGTTTGTTCATGAAATAAATTACAGAAACAGTTTGAAAGAGGTGTACCAAACTTAATACTGACCCTCTTTTTGAGATACCACTTAGTATAGTAGGCAATACTTACTTGAGTAATGGCTGACCTACTTTCTTAGACAAATGTGTTTTTTCATTAGTATTGTATTGGTATTATATAGTATTATTATATTAGTAGTATTTTGTATCATATAGTATTGATATTATAATCAAATCATTGAAGTTAAAAAAAAACGAAGAAACATTTAATTACTCAATGTTAGGAGTTTGTAAAATTTAAATATTTTTGAAATTGTCTTTAAATTACCAGCAAAATAAAAATTAATACTTAATTATTTTTTTTTCTTTATTTTTTTTTTGTTGAAAGTTCAATAACATGTTATCGTTATTATTGACCACTAAACGCGGAGCTACATTTTTGAATTATAAAATAAATAAAACAGTACATAATTAACACTTGGTATCTACCTGAAGAGTGGTGGGTGATCCTTTCTTTTTGCCAAAGAATCCCCTTCGATTGATGCACCGCACTTAATGTCTCCAGTCGACCTTTCTTTCAGCATTTATCACATGTATATTAAATCACTACCTAACTTCCATTTAACCGTTACGCAATACTCTGGAAACCGCCGAAATTTCCGTAATTTGGAATAAAATACGAGGAGCACAAAGCTGCACGGAGCTTCTTTGACAACTGTCAACCAATTTTTTATAACTAATCAACTAACTAATCAAATTTCAATTTTTATCTACGATCATTTTAAACATAAATGTTTGAGTGAAAATAGTTACATAATAGGTTGTGTTATTTTTTTTTTGAGCTAACGGAACAAATATGAATAAGAAAACGTTTAAAGTACCTGTATTTTGACTCCACCACTTCCTAAAATTACTTAGGCGTAATATTGTCCATAGTTTGGGTTTTGTTACTCCTAATGAATAAATCAACAGGGCAACCCGCATCCGCCGTGGAATCGGGATCCTTTTTTTAAATCTTGCTTATAAATGAATTGGAGTTCTAACAATAGTATTTTAGTCTGCAAACGCGTATCTATTTTGATATTTCATTGAAAACGATTCACCTTTCACATTGATCCTTTACGAGAGCATATATGAATATTTGGATGCATTATACCAACTAGCATTTTGTTTTCAAGATGAAACCAGTGAAATGAGTAACGTTTCATATCTTCGAGTTATATACCACTAGACAAATTGGGTTCACTTTACATTCTTAATAGATTTTATACAGTAGGCTTTTTTTCAGATACTTTGCATCACAAATACAAAGAGCCATGATTCTGAAGGCACAATAAAGCTTTACATGCACTAAATACGTGCGTTTCAACACTACTGGAAGGTAAAATTATAAATATCTTATAAACCAAATTCAATTACTCACCTCATGCAAAGAAAAGGAAATGAGTTCGTTGGTAACTATAAATAAATAAATAAATATAAATGCGCCAGACAACACACCAATTGTCTGGTTTCGTGGTAAGGAATTTTCTTCCTCGTGTTACGAAGTACCAGACAACGATTATGACGGGGGCGTCTCCCATAAATACTTAAATACATATAACATCCATGACAAAGGTACAAACGTTCATGCTCATCACACAAACATTTGCCCCTGCGGGATTCGAACCCGCGACGGCCGGCGTAATAGTCAGGAGCGCTAACCACTACACCAAACGCGTCGTCAACTATGCATGAACGTATTACGTATATGAACGTATCAAATACTGAAGCTATGCAGATTGCACATTAAAACACTTGTGTCTTATTTATTAAATAAGGCAACGTAAAATTATTAATTAAGTATCGCATTCGTCAAACGCCTAACCTTGAGCATAGCAGACTGCGTGCCTCCAATGCAAAACATAACCTACCTACCGTACATAAACAAGGATACTACGTAAATAAATGCAACGCTCAATAAACCTACAGTTTGTATAATATAGTCAAAATGCAGTGAGTTGTTATTACTACTTACGTATAGAGAAGCTAAAAATGCCAAGCAAAAAATGTGTCGCAAATACGACCACAATATTGTCGCGTATTCCTTGAAATTTGAATTTCGAAAATGAAAACGTTTGTATGCGTTGATGACAAGTGACGTCAATTTATTCGGAAAATCAGAACGAGATTTGTTCATGGTGTCAGTTCAGTACCGAACGCTAGTAAATAGTAGGTAGTTCAATGTCAAAATAGAACATGTTTATTTTTTCATTCGAGAAGACGATGCTGTTCCAATCTCACAAGGCCGAGTGACCTTTAGTCTGTCCTTATAACCTAACCTATTCAACAAATTAACGCGATTGAGCCATTAAGTTTGTTATCCAACGAAGATTGATAGCGGTGCTTATAGACGAAGGATTAATTAGCGAATACACATCAATTATATGTGTAAACGTTTTGTAACTGCAGCTTGTTCATGTCGAAAATGCGTTTCATAATGTCGGGGATTTTTAACTTTATAAAAAGAAAAGTTTCTAGAGCGCTGTTAAGAAATGAAATGGTTTCGTGTTATCTGGAACTAATCGATCTAAAGGCAGGCAAACAACAGCACAATCGCTAGGTCTTTCTTTTAACCGATTGCCAACATCAAATGATTACTAGGCAAGGTACTTAGTCGCACTGTAAAATATTATAAGAGTCAACATTGTCCGACCTTTTTAAAAATATGAAAGAACAAACTTTTGCCAATATCATACCTAGTTCTAAGAATTCTTGTGATACGATTCAAATATCGACGGACGGATATTATTTAAATAAATAATGTAAACGTTCCATTGCAATGCGCTTGATCTGCAGCGATGCAATATTTACCTGTTTGCGAACAAGGAATGCCTATTTCGAGTGCAGTTTCTATATTATCAACGTGCTTTTATCAATAGAGGGCCAATTCGTGTCCAAAGTTCCGAGCGAATTATACCAAATGACCACCTACGCGCGTCGATAATCGCCCCAGTAAACATAAAGTAGCTTTCGGTTAGTCGAGCTTAGAACTAGAACTCGACTAAACAGGTCGTGTAATCTTCGAAGTCACAGTACAGTTACAAATAAGTCGCTCGCAATTGACTGAACAGTAACAGACGATCACGTATGACCCACCTTAATTTGCATGAGGTGCGTGCTTTCAATACACGAAAACTCGGATGCCCATATTCGAATATAGGTGGAAGCTGGTGGTACATTACAATGGTGGTCATTCAGTAAATTCGACGTTTAAAAAGCGAAAATCAATCTCTGTCAATTGAAGCCGACCATGTTTCAGCGTGGTCACTGGAATGACAAGAGTGAAAAATATCGTTTTGGCATTTATGTTTTGCGGTCTAGTGTGGTCACTCTTTCAGCTCTCAAAGTACATAGGCACAATAAGCATTGGCAGTGATTTCAGGAAGATAATTGAGTCTGGGCGTTTTAACTGAAAATCGTTAGCGTGCCATTCAGCCGTGTGGTAACGACTCTTTACTTTGATTGCGCGCAGGTGTAATTAAAAATACCCACTCGATTAAATGTTTGCTGTGTTTATTGCATTATTATATTATTAAATACCTAATAGTAGTCAGAATATTTTTTTTTCGCTTTTGTTTTATTTTCGCAAAAAATAAGTAGTTACGTAATGATTTCATAAGTTTGGATTGAATAAAAATATATATTTACTTTATCAATATGATCACCCAGCTGATTTATTTGTTTTTGTTGTCTGGCAGTCACTTATCAAAGCAGCGACCCCTAGGTTTTTCTAGTTTCAAAACCTTTAAAAGTTTAATTAGTATTTGGATTACACTGGGCGCTCGAAATTCAAGGTTGATATATTCGTTGAATAATAGTAATCTCAGTTGGTCTCAGAGTTGAGCGGTAATTACACGTAGAGATGAATAATTAAAATGCGTTTGTAACTTCTAATATCTTAGACATTTTAAGCATGAGCCA
Organism: Pyrausta aurata; assembly: GCA_963584085.1. Classification (NCBI taxonomy): domain Eukaryota; kingdom Metazoa; phylum Arthropoda; class Insecta; order Lepidoptera; family Crambidae; genus Pyrausta; species Pyrausta aurata. Next base: position 9,223,380 of record OY757252.1, read on the forward strand.
TGTTCTTTGTTCAAAGGGCATAGGTTTTAGGTAGTTTATCATCAAAGTTTTGATGATCCTTCAAGCGAACCATCGTCGCGTAAGAAAATAAATTCAATAGAGCAATTTACTATTATCATTGACATACAAGATTTAATGGGCATTCGTAATTGAGTAGGTACATTAGACATTAAAATACCATCAGCCACTTTTTGCGGACTGTCTTTAAATAATGATGTTCGTATCTAAATAACACTGAAATGCAAATGAATCACGTTATTTCAAAATTAAATTAAATGATAATATTGTTACAGTTAAATGATATTGATAGCTAGTCGCATGGCGAATTGCTATGAATTTAAATAACATCGCGCGTGAGCTTGAGTGGTGACATACCGTAGGGTGGTTACCTATACGTGTGAGGATAGCGATGAGATTTTAATCCGTAAGTGACATAGCCGAAGTAAAAGCGACAGCAAGAGTGTTAACAATGTGATAGAGTCTATGTTGGAACGTGTTTAAGTGCCCCCAGTGGGTCTATATCTTGGACGAATATACCACGTCTATATGCAAAAATAAACGACTTTTATGACTGATGTTAGTTGAGCAGGTGTATTGTCTGTCATCAAATGCTAGGTGTATCTACCGGACACATACGGAGCTCTCAAAATAGTGTAGACATCACTAAAAATTGTAATGCGATTGAGATCGAGTTACATAATGCCTTACTGTTGTCAACGCTGTTCACTAGTGAATGCTCGACATTTCGCACTTTCTGCTTTAATGTCAATGAAATGTTCAATGCGTTTAATATTCAAAAGACTCTAGATACCCTACTATATACGAGTCCGTATTTTTAGGGTTCCGTATCCGAATGGCAAAAAACGGAACCCTTATAGTTTCGTCAAGTCTGTCTGTCTGTCTGTCTGTCTGTCTGTCTGTCTGTCTGTCTGTCTGTCCGTCCGTATGTCACAGCCACTTTATTCTGAAACTATTAGCATCACACCGCTGAAACTTGGTAGGTAGGTGTATTCTCTTTACCGCTTTCCGATTCAGGTACAAAAAATTTGAAAAAAATGATATTATAGGGGGGGCTTCCATACATGAAACTAAAACCAAAAAATTTTTTTTTACTCAAACCTATACGTGTGGGGGGGGTGTCTATGGATAGGTCTTTCAAAATGACATTGAGTTTCCTAAAACCATTTTTTCTAAAAGTCTAACGTTTGAGATATGGACGCTCCCAAAGTGGTAAAATGGGCGTCCCCCCCCCATCTAACTTTTGAAGTAAGGAAGTGAAAATTTTGAAAAAAATATGTAATGTAGATCTGAACATAAACTTTCAACGAAAATTGGTTTGAGCGAAATCGAACTAGCAGTTTTTGAGATATAGTACATTTTTATCAACCGCAAATATAACTCTGTCTTTCATACAAACACTATGAAAAACAAAGTTATATTTGCGGTCAACAAAATATTGTGATATTTTGGCTAAGTGGAAGTAAGAATCCCTAATTCAGTTAAAGTTGTCACGGAACCCTCAGTGCGCGAGTCCGACTCGCACTTGGCCGGTTTTTTTGAATCAGAGACAGAGGCTGTTTGCTGCTTCGAGTATCCGCATAACGTTTGTCATTTCTACAGTAAACAGTCAACAACATTATGTGACCCAATCATCCGTAAATCGGATTGCATAATAAAAGTTTATGCAATCACTTTGCTTGTTCGCTAATCCTATCCATTATGGAAATAGTCTGTATTAGAAGTCGTTTCTTTTGTACCGTTCGTTCGCCGTTAGCCCTACTAAGGAATCAATCGTAGTTGATACAAGGAGCGCAGTTGACATTACACCTACTTTCTCCTGTTGGAATTTAAATAGCTCTGTGCATTTAATCTCATTTGTGAGTCAAAGAGACGATTCCCATTTTAGGATATGAAAAGTAAGAATGTATTTTAAAACAATATTTATCGTTTTTTACAGTAGCGATTGATTTGTTTTGTCTTAAGTAGTCTTATGCTTCTTCAAAAATAGTGCAACGGAAACATTTATTTGGTACACAGTAACGTATGCTTATTATCTTTTTTTACAACAATACTTGGGATCGACATTCGACAATATGCTTTTAATAATAAACTAATTAGTTCCATGCTGGATTCGAGCTTGCGAAATGACATACGGACAGATGGATAGGATATTTGACTATGATTCGATAAACTAAGGTTCTTTAGTGGGAGGTGACACCAAATAATATAATTAAATACATTAACGTTGGATAGTGCTTATTTGTGGATAGTGAAACAGGCTACAAGTATAGTCTATTTGGAGCCAATCATTAGGTAAACAGCAAGCGGCGATTGTTTTGAAGTGGATAATTGTGTTGTGGCGTGAGCTGAGTTGGCGGACAAAAAGCATGGGATATATTGGCGGACGAACACGAACGATTTTTTTTAATATGATATGGGTTTGCTCTTGTCTCTAGACTATACCGAAGGCATAGACATACATTGGATACATAGGATTTGTTGTATTCAACAAAAAACGATGAATAAATGTATGTATGTTAAGTATGATGAATTGATGAGACAAATTACAAGAGGGAATGTAGTACCTAGTTGTTCATAGAAAAGAAAACACATTTTATAAAACTTTATTAGGAATGCGAAATGATCGTTAGATTAGATTAGAATTATTAAATTAACATAAACCAACCATGAGAATGATGCTTGCTATTTTTTAAATAATAAATTTTGTTATGAAGATATCGGAATGGGGCCAAGTGAAAGACAATATTTTTAATTATTCGATCATAATCGCAATCCGACGAGTCAGTTTTACAAAACAATTCTTTCGTTTATGGTAACAATGGGTCGGATGATATTAAAAACACTTGGCGGTCGGACAATGTGGCTCGGATGACACCTCTCCTAACCTACCCCCTGAACAATGGCCTCGTTAACTGAAACAATAACAGTCCACTTGCCATCAGACCCGTCTGACCCCTCTATTAAATCAACGTTGAAAACATTTAAATTGAAAACTTTTATTCTCCGCCCGATAGATCACCGTATATTCCGTATATTCAGCTGTAAGTTAGCTAAACGCCGGCACATTTAGCTCTGTCACAGCCGGTCTGCAGGGCTGCGCTGTATCTGTGTACGAGCTAAGTCCGGCGATCCATAACCTAGTACGCTGCAGACTCGTTGTATAAACATGAAGTTTTATTGCTTGGCTGTGTTCCACGCACGGACGTTAAACCCGCTTGAGCCCTCGAGCTGTTAGTATTTACTGGATGGTTTGTTGTCGGCTGCAAGATATTGGGTGCGGGCGTCGGGCCAACGTGCGGCTGCGTCGATCCGCCCTTGCTTGCATCTGTATGCGGCGCGCGCGCCGGTTCTCGCCCGCGAGCCTTCCCTCCATCTCACAGCGAGGTTCCGCTATTGTAACATCATTTTACATCATCAAGACCCTTTAATCACGGCTATGGGGCTGAGCTACAGGCTACCAAGGGGGTCACAGGTGGCGGATAGTGAACGGCCATCAGATATGGTGGTTAGCTGCGAATATATTGAATAAGCAGTCCCCGACCAAGCAGCGGCGGAATTAACAGGACGTGGTGGGATGTTCGGTGGGCCGGGCAAACTTATAAAATACCACAAGTGTCCGACGACGATTCCGTGACATGGCGAGTAAACGCCGCCAGTAAATAAGCGTTCCCCTAGTACTGGGCAGCAGCAGTACTAGTACTAGCAGAGGGCTGAAGAAACGGATTCTAGTAAGGCCTTTGTCCAGATATCAACAGGCGAATCTCGGCTGTTGAGCTGCGGTGTGGAAAGCAAGTGGGGATACTACCGCACTATAAATGTCCTCAAATATGGAGTAATGGGAATGGAAAATGAAAGTAATAAAGTTCTTGACAACGGGCTTCCACGACGTAACATACCGTGGCGGTCTGAGTCCGGCAGATACAGACGCAAGGCTGAATCGGTCGTCATCATGCGAAATCCTTGCCAGATAGGGACTTGGAATGTGAGGACGATGTTGTCCGAGGGAAAAGTTGACGAATTGAAGTTCGAAATGGACAGACTAAACATAGAAATTCTCGGGTTATGTGAGACAAGATGGGGGGGAAGTGGAGACTACTGGGATGGAAATTACAGAATAGTTTACTCGGGAGATGTACAAGGAACAAATGGGACAGCAATAGTATTAAATAAAAAATGGGGCGAGGCTGTTGTAAACACGATACACCACAGTGACAGAATTACCGCAATTAAAATAAAATCTGACCCCATAGATACAGTAGTCATACAAGTTTATATGCCAACTGGAAGATACCACGATGATATAGTAGAAGAAATGTACAACAACCTCGACACGATACTGGACACTGTTAATGAAAAAGACAACCTTATAATAATGGGAGATTTTAATGCTGTAGTAGGAGAAGGCTCAGAAGATAAAATAGTAGGAAAATTTGGGTTGGGCAAAAGGAACCAAAGAGGAGATCGATTAGTGCAGTTTTGCAAAGAAAACGACTTAATAATTTCAAATACGACCTTTCAACAACCAAAACGACGATTATACACATGGAAGATGCCCGGAGATATTGGGAGGTACCAAATCGATTATATATTAGTCAAAACAAAATACCGACACGTTATAAAATCTTGCAGGGCTCTACCGGGTGCTGATCTAAATACAGACCATAACTTACTCCTAAGCAAGTGCAATTTTAGTATAAATAAAAGCAATAAAAGAAAACAAAAACCAAAGAAATTAGATCTCAATAAACTTAGAGACGATAGATGTCAGGATAAAGTGCAATATAGTAATAAGTTAGGAGAAAAAATAATGAAATATAAGAATTTAGATGATAGTAACATAGAAGATAGATGGAAGAAAACAAAAGACAACATTAATACAACAGCTAGTAAATATTTAGGAAACCAAAAGATCGTACCTCGAAAAAAATGGCTAACTACAGAAATAATGGATATCATGATTGAAAGGAGACAACTCAGAAATAAAACAGACAATAGAAGCATTGAGGAATACAAAAGACTTACAAACCTTATTACTAAAAAATGTAGAATCTGCAAAGAAAAAGACATTGACGAGACATGCATAAAAATTGAAAAGCTATTTAAACGAGGACAAATGGATAAAGCATACAAAATAATAAAAGAGTGTAACCAAAAACATAAAACGAAAAGCACAGCTATAATAGATGAAGGGGGGAAAATACTAATAAGTCCAAATGAAATAGTTCTAAGGTGGAAGCGATACATTGAAACATTATACCAAGGCAGAGGTTTAAATGAAAATGATTTAGAAACGGAAGAAATGGTTGACGAGGACGCTTTGGGCCCAGAAATAATTAGAGAGGAATTTGACAAAGCATTGAAGAGCATTCAAAATGGTAAAGCAGTAGGAGAAGATAGGATACATATAGAACTGATAAAATACGCAAACTGTGAACCAATTTTAGATGAAATATTTGAAATAATAAAACAAATATATAGAACAGGAATAGTCCCACAAGATTTTAAAGTCAGCAAACTTGTGACCTTACCAAAGAAACCAAACACACAGAAATGTGAAGAACATAGAACGCTCAGTCTCATCTCACATGTGTCTAAAATATCACTCAAAATATTACAAAACAGATTTAAACTCACCATAGAAAACACTTTAGGAGACGACCAATACGGGTTCCGGGAGAAAAAGGGGACAAGAGAAGCAATTTTAGCCTTAAGATTGATCATAGATAGGCGCATGGATGTGGGTTTGGATACTTTCATCGTCTTTGTCGACTTGGAGAAAGCGTTTGATAAAATAGACTGGGAGAAGATGATGAAAATACTGAAAAAAACAGGACTAGACTACAGAGATAGGAGAATCATATACCAACTATATAAGGAGCAGGAAACCATGATAGAGATAGGAGAGGAAAAGACAAGGGCAAGTATCAGACAAGGTGTCAGGCAGGGATGTCCACTCTCGCCACTTATTTTCAACATATTCATAGAAAGTGCTATAAAGAAAATAGTAGAGTCAGAAAAAGGTGGAATTAAAATGAACGGAAAGCGAATACAGTTTATAAGATTTGCAGACGATATAGCAGCCGTAGCAGAAAGTAGCGAAAACTTACAAAACTTAATAGAAGAAATGAACACAATATTTAAAGAATTTGGCCTTAACATCAACCACAATAAAACTAAAACTATGATTGCATCTAAAACTAATCCAGCTGGCATAAAAATAAAACTTAACAACTCATATTTGGAACAAGTTAAATCCTTTAAGTACCTTGGTAGCTTAATAACAGAGGACTCAAGATGTACTCCAGACGTGATCTCTAGAATTGCTTTGGCTAAAAAAACTTTCAATAGCAAAAAGTATCTTCTTAGAGCAAACATCTCCAAGAAAATTAGGAAGCGACTTATAAAAACTTACGTCTGGAGTATAGCATTGTATGGAAGCGAGACGTGGACATTGACACAAAGAGACAGAGAGAGGTTGGAAGCGTTTGAGATGTGGTGTTGGAGGAGAATGGAAAGAATAAGTTGGACAGAAAAGAAAACAAACGAAGAAGTGCTCAAAATGGTAAACGAAAAAAGGGCTATTCTGAAAACAATAGAAAATCGTCGAGGGAATATGATAGGACACTTGATACGACATGACAGATTTCTAGAGAATATCATAGAAGGAAAAATAGAAGGGAGGAGAGGAAGAGGACGGCCTAGGATAAGCTATTTCGACCAAGTGAAGAAGAAAATTAATGTCATGTCGTATCAAGAAGTCAAGATACAAGCAGGCAGGAGAAAAGAATGGAGATTACTCCACCGACAAGAGCGCGGCTCTTAAATTGAAGAAGAAGAATCTCATCTTGCCTTTAAGAGCACGCACATAAATTACCAGCCAAATCCTGTTTTATGCAAAATTGCGATTTGAAAATAACTGTAGTCGGAATTCTAACAGAAAATAAGACGTCATTTAAAGTAACTATTATAACAAATAAGACAGTAAACACCCGTGATTGGAATTTACACTTGTTAAATTCAGATATCTCGGAAACTGGTTGAATTGAATTAATCTTAGTCTGCTATAAATGGCTTCGCTTACAGAACCAGACTTTGTTATATACGAGTGTAGAAGCCTCGTTACTAGTTTTATAGATGTGATCGATCAGGGCTTTTTATTTACTTTGTTTCAACACTGTGGAAGGTTGCCCGCAATTTATAAGTCTAGTGTGAGCCGATAACAATTGCCCGTAAATCGAGTTGGAGAAAGATAAAAACTGCAAATTGATAGAGCTCGTATAACTCTACAAAATGCAGTAATTGGTCATAAAATACTGACCTAGACAACGAGTGGTTGAGTCGGTCGCCGCCCTCTTAAATCAATGACTGTTTATTGCGAACAGTATTATTCCAGTCTAAGTTTCTAAAACATACAACAAAGTCCTGACAATCTTCTATTCTAAATGTTTTCTATAGTTTATTCAAAATCAAGCGAGTTCAAGTTTCAACACAAATCAACGTAATTATTAGATATTCGGCTGTCGCGATTGGCGCCACCTCATGTCGCGATGACCTGACCCCCCAGTGATCTTCTTCTAACTTTTAACCAGTTTGTCTTATAAATAATATGAAAGGTTAATGTAATCGGATTACATTATTCATGCGATTTTTATCAGTATTTGCTATCTTATTTTTAGCGCTGAATATAATAAGAGCTTGTAGAAAAAGTTGAACTAAAAAGTATTCAACAACGAAAGCGCTCTAACTAATTTAACAGTATCTTTATCACCTTTTGAGATATCGTGTAATTTATAATAATAATAAATAGGGGTTTTGAGAGAAGACAAAATGTTTCTCAGGGAGAACCGTCAGTCTGCCTCAAAGTTTCTTGCACTACATATAGTTTTCCAAAAAGCCCTTAACTCTTTTGGGGTTTCGACGAGGTTCACACACTTCAAACAGCCATCACGTGTGATTGATCGGTCCTGGCGTTAGTAGGATTTCTTGTTGACTTACTCGACCCTCAATCTTCGGCGAGTTACAAATATTGGGCCTATTTCATGTTTGGGTTCAAAACTACAACGAAAGTGCTGATACACAAGTAGCAATTTTATTGAGATATCTGTCGTCATAGATAAAATTAGTACAATACATAGTCGAATCATTAATTAATTATTACTCATAATAATAAAAGGAAAGATAGGACGGACAATTATCAGCCTTAATTACAAATGAGCTTAGCCAAAACGTATTACATAAGAAGATGAGTCTTATGTATGACGTTTTTCCATAATGTATGTATCCCTGATCCTTTAGTTGTCATAATGAGCATAGAAATGAGAAGGTATGATTGTTATTGTTATTGCATACAATCATAGGTCAGGTAGGTAATTCTAGATGTTGATTGCATTCATGGAAAATATTATTGTAAACAATCTCACTACACTGGCGTAATCGCTTGTGGATAAGTATCAAATAATTATAAGTATGAATATGTATCAATTAAAAATAAATCCATTCAAACAATTTCAGTCAATGTTTACTTATTTAAAGTAAAAAATGTATTTACTCAATTTTACCTTTAATAGATTAAGACACTAGTTTTAGCAGTTAAATAAACCCCTGACTCTTAATACCTAGTCAGAAGCCTTTTCTGATATACTATATCTTTAGCTCTAGTACTGATGTTGAAAAAGCAGTCCCGAACCAAACAGCAGCAGGATTACCATAATGTAGCAGAGAGCCTAGTGGGATGGGCTTCTCTATAAAAAGCAGTGACGATCCAGTGCCATGGCGAGTAAAAACCGCTATCAAAAAAGCGTTCCCCTGGTGTTAAGCAGAAGCACATGCTATGTGCAATGCATCCACAGTTATTGCAGAAATACTAGTTCCATAAGTATCGGAAAAGGAAGTATCGAGTTTTGTTGTAAGTATAAACTTGGTAACAGTTAATAGTTCACTGAACTTTTACAGCGTGGAAATTGGAAATTCGATTTAGCTTTCTGAAGTTACAAAGTAACATACCAGTGTTATGGCTTTCAAAACGGAGATGTCCTAAGAAAGCTTTAACGCGTGAAACTAGGACGAGACATCAAAGACCAGCCAAACCTAATTTAAGCGGCGTAAAGTCAAACGAGCAAGTATCGTTGGATAATTTGCATAGTTATTTCGCTTGAATTTTAGTTTGCGGGTGAGTATTGGCAATACATGTAAGAGGGAAGTGAGTTAGTATCAATAACGTGCTGTTTCGTTGCAGAGCGTAACAAATGGACTCGGCAGCCGCCAATATATGCTGCGCTGCGCTGTGTAGAGCGACAATTCTTCTTTAGTGTTAGAGCTACGCGCTGCGGTCGACAATGAAGTCGCATTTACAAATTAAGGGTTTAATCCCTTTGACTAACTTGAACTCTGAATAAGGCCTGGTCGCGTGATCGATAGAACTCAACTTATCGGTAAATGTCGTTACCAGCGGTTGAATATTTACGGTTGTGCTCATTTTGAATAAAATACCTTAACCAATGATCATTCAAATAGCCATTCTAACATTTGGTTATGGTATTTTTTATTCAACTGCAACCCGGGCTTAAACCCGACCTTAGTACTACTGACTTGTATTTTAATAATAATAACACACATACACGTAATTTAATAATACGTACAAACAAATTCACACTTACATAAAATACTGAGTAATTTAGGTGGTATAGTGGTTACATTTAATGAAGTTATTACAGTGTTTTGGCCAAACAAAGCTATGCGAATTGGGATCATAAAAGCTGCGACATTAGATATGTACTTTTGTCATTGCGCAGTGCTCGCAGCCACATAGGTTGTGTTTCTGAAGTCTTTGAATACACCCAGACGGAAAGTTTTGGTATAGAAAACCCCTTTATGGATAGCCTATACAAATACGTGTATTACGAAACTTTTTCATTAAAACTTTAACTCGAGTGGCTCATTAGGCTCTCACTTTGCGTTCTTGCCATAGTTGTGCGCTAAACGAATTTAGTGGTCGCCTAACTTTTGAAATAATTACGTATGCCTATTTTAACTCATGAGAAGCTAAAAAGTTAAGTCTTTAAGGTCCGGTGGCGTGATCGATAGTCATGTCGAAGTGGTTTAATGTTGTTACCAGTTACCGTAATGCGGTTGAATATTTACGATTGTGCGTGCTAGAAAGAAAAAATATATTAACCAAATATCATAAAAAGTTCAGGTTAAGGTACTTTTCGATCGATCACGCAACCGGGCCTAAGAATACCTACTCCTCACATGAAAAGGTAGACAATAAATTAAAAATAGTCCATAACCCCGTCATGAGTCAAATAAAGGTCGTAGTAGATACTTATGAACGTAAGAAATTGTAACCGCATAAGATTGATTTTATTACCGAGGTTTATCTGCACTGCTTTCTTGGTGCAATTATGGCGATGGAGCAGGAAACTGCAAGATTCATGTTTACTGAGATATTATTCATGTTTCATATTTTCTAGGAAAATATCTAGGTGCAAAACACTTTGTACTACGAAGTGTGAGTTTCATGATTTATAAGTATACTGTTTACTGCAATTTATTAGTACCCAACGAGCTGTTAGTCCAATTTTAGAGGTAATTTAGGATTGAACGTTAACCTACATGTGTTAAGAAAATAACAATACTTATGGTTAAAGCACATTTATCAACCCGTAATGGGAACAGCATCAACCAGGCGTCAACCTATGCGAATGACAGCCCGTTTGACAAGGTGGGCGGATAGTTGACAACCATCAGGCGACTCGCCACTATAAGCTCATTACAACGCATGCGTTAGTTTAGAGTAGGTTCCGAGTTGATCTCGAATCTCGATCCAATGTGGTGACGTTACGCATTCGATAAAAGTGCGTTGAAGTACGGAGTTTCGAACATTAAGAATTTTAGAATACTCAACGCCTCGAGTTGATACGGTGTTGTTCCCGTAACGGGTGGATAGATGTGCTATAACATTTACTTAACTTTTTATGAAGTCAGAACATAAATAATGTTTTAATGTACCTACCTATGTGTTATTTATTACTTGATCAATAAGCCCGTTTTCGTTGCATTCAAGCGCAATAGACCAGCAAAATTTCGCCGGTTGACCGGTTGAGCGCCGGCAAACATTGAATTAGCATTGATAACGTATTAATCCCATATTGAGGAGACCATAATATTATCAGCGATCGCTGAACTAGAAATAGATAGCCAACTACGATTGGGCTCGCGATTTAACTACGCCTATTTATTATGCAGTTTCTGTCGTCGCAGGCGTAATGTATACAGGGTGTGAGGCTAAAAGTCGATGACAAACTGTGACCAGGACCATCAATTTTTGCTATTAGGATATGGTTGATGATGATCTTGAATAAAATTTCAAGCTCTTCATGCAAAATAAGCTGCTAATAACTTTTTAGAGAATCTTTTAACAGACAACGATGACGGCTTTATAGGTAATTTGACAATAATGTTTTAGTGTAGACTGTTACCACACCCTGTATTCTTAGTCGTAGCTTTCGTTGACAAATGGTGCACAATTTGTACGACGGCTTTAGTCTGCGACCAATATTTTTGCGGCGAGAATCGCAACAACAACGCAACCAAGTTTTGCAATAGACCAATTTATGAACCTGGCAGACTCCTTCCAGGGCCATAGAATTTACTTTACTTAAATGTACTGTTATTGAAAATTAACTTATAAACCGTTTAGTAAATTATCGTTTAATTTGTCTGCTAACAAGCCTAACGTTCTGAAACTCATTGTCTGTCTGCAGTATTGTCTACTGCTCGGCGATACGCTTTGATACGCTCGGTTCAATGTCCTGACAAAGAAATGTCATGTAAAATATCTGTCCGGCATAGAAATTAGTTTTGAAATGCCATATTATAAATTTCTTCACGCCTCAGATTATATAATTTCTATGCAATATGACGAGTAACGACCGCATGATAGCACTATGTCGATATTTATTTAGAGACCAATATTTTTGCTGTAGTTAGGTTGTAAAATGTTAGGTAAGAAAACCGTAACTTACTTTAGTGACATAGATAGCCCATAGAAAATCAAACAGTGAAGAGTTGTTAACAATTTAATAAGGATATTGGTAATGTTTTATGGATCATTTACTTTGGTAATATGATAAAGGTTGACCTTAAAAAATGTGATTGCTACGACGCTGCTACGAAAAAGTTTATAGTTTATGGATGTAAATATATACCTTTTTATGGGCGTTGGATTTACAATGCTGAGGCAGTAGTGTTTTGTCCCAGTTTTTATGAATTATACATGCAATAATTGCAGACGCTAAATATAATTGTACATTGGCATTCGGTCCGCAACGCGCGCCCGGCGCGGGCCCAGCTAGCATCCAAATAAGCCGTGACACCCCGCGCCTACGAATGAGTATTTAATTCAATGTTCTGGATAGTAATACGTTTTAAAACAATAGCATTGACAACATGTACTTATGTACAAACTATGTCATTGTTTGCGACTTGTAAAGGTGTGTATTAGAGGCGATACATTTGCACAACTGCATGATAGGATGCCTAATTAGGTCTGGTCTAGGTGATTGTACGTATTTGACGTTAGTATTAGTTAGTTCTGGTAAGAATATTAGTCGATCATAATTTTATAAATTTACAGGGTGAGTGAAGGTTTTGAGTGGCAGAGCGTTCTAGGTAAGAAGACTTAATTTCCACTGTTCTTCATTGTACAATGTGCTGAAATGAGCCAATTTTGAAATCGAAAAGCTTTGAAATAAAGCTTTTACCTTTCTTTGGTCCAGAAATGGTAAAATATTTTTAAAAAGCTTAGATTTTCAAAATTGGCTAACTTTAGGACAGGACATTGTAGGGTGTAATTAATGGAAATAAACTCTACTTACCTCCGTCGAAAGCTCTGCCACTCAAAACCAGTAACCCCGCATTAAAATTTTTAATCGTTTGTTAAATTGTTACATTTTTTTAAAAGAGCTTTTTATACTGTCCTGTATTTTAAGTTTGATTTGATTTTGTTAAAACGTTTTGTTTTTCTTGACGATGACAAGTTTTCGTTCATTATAGAATTCCTATGGAAAATCTGCGTGCAGAATCACAGTTTGTGTTTATGAAATGTCAAAATGGCTCAGTTCAGCTACTCTGATAGTCTGTGCTATTGTACTCCATAATGTAGGCGAGGGGTGTTCTGCTCGGAGCCCGACCGGTTTAATGAAGAGATTTGGCACGACCGCACGAGCTTTAACGGTTTGTGTATATCTACGGATATCTACGTACGAGTGCGTCCTGGCTAGTGTCGCCAGGTTTAACGCTTTTTATGGGACTTCCCGCCGTTTTTGGGGCCATTAATACACCACGGTCCGCGCTGCTCACCGTTGTTAACTTTTTGGCTGAGGTTTTTTTGGTACGTTTATTAGTGATGGAAATGTAGGGCTTTGCTTTTTAATGTAGCTCATTGTATAAAGAAAACATATTTTAAAATTTTATGTTGGTACTACATATCATAGATGATTTCCTTTTAATGCGGTCAAAGCAAAGTAAAGACTGCTATACCTATCTTAAGCAGTTGCAATAAAAAACGTGTATACTTTTCGTTAGCGCTAAGGTACGGTTTACATACAAGTTAGTAAATATTTGCCATTACAAACGTTTTTTTTAATTTGACTGCTGCGATACCTACTACTATAACTTGGACTCACCGCCTTCCTTCCGTCCCGATTTCCGAATGTATTTGGTAACCCTACCCCCGCTGTTCGTATCTGTAACTAGCGTCGCTCGCTGTATTAAACAAGAATTAGGATCAGCGGCACTCGACAGATTCGCATCTTGTGATTAAGTTCACTTGTTTTTTTCTCAGTTAATTGTATTGGGCCGAGACCAGTGATGGTTTGTACTTAGGATTTGGTAGTGTGTACCTTTGTTTAATTCATTTTAATTTTGGAAGAGATAGGCCGCAGGCTTAACAGTGTATTATATTTCACGTGGTTTGAGCTCGCATAACAATAACTCTGTCAACGTTTAAAAAACATTGTCACCTTGTATTGTCTTAGGTACTTAGAGACGACGACTCGCAAGCTTTCCCAAAATCCCATCATCCTTTTTTTTTTAAATCTTTGTTTCCTTTAGCCTTAGCTGGACTTGTTTTCTATACGATCCAATTGCCTATTAAATTAAGTAAACCGAACGGAAAAAATAAGCTTGTAAAAAGAATATCTGGCGTTTCGAACAGCGCAGTGTTAAATTCTCTGTGCTATTTAGCCGGCTATCGCGTGCTACCGAATAAAAGGCACCAATTTGCATGTATACTTTACGCGAAATTACTGCTCTAGGTTTTTTGCGAAAATATCCTCCCTAACCATTTTCATACTTTAATCACTATGGTTGAGCGACATTGTTTAAACGTGTAAGTTTTTCAACGTGAGCTTTTGCTTTATTGAATGTTGACACATCACGAAAGCTCGCCAGTTGACAAAAAAATAAAAAGAAATTCTGCATTTTTTTGTGCTATAATTAAACAGAAGTGCTCAGAATTGTCTGAATTTTATGTTGTCTCAGCCTACTTCCGTTTAATTATGATTCCACAGTTACACCTCTTTCTGCGAGTTAACTGCCAAGAATTGCAGTGCGCGGTGTTTTAGAGTGGCGGTACAGTACAGTTATTATTACGTGTGCGATATTTACGTGTAAGGGTTTTTAGATCAGTCACGAAGCGCGCGCGCAGGTTCGGATGCACGTAGAGCAAATACGCCGGTAAGAAACTGCCAATCACGATCGCAAATGGACGTGATAAGATTCCCGTTTTGTCGGTTTGATGCGATCCGGGCTTATCCATGAAGAGGCAGTCTGTAATTGAAATCAATAATAATTCGGAATTGAATAATTGGCTTGATTTCTCCATCCCCATTTCCTTGCGTTGCTGTCAGAACAGAATATATGAGTATAGCAACATATTAGATGATGCTAACTAGCTAACTCATCATCCCATAACTCGTTTAAGACATCTATCGACTTTACAGCATCCTAGTTACTCTTTACGATAGCCAATCACGGCATATCCGCACAAACCGATAAAGATGTTTTATAGTAGCTAGCTACTGACATCAGCTAGGCACTTAACACCCACCTTCCCTTAACGAGATCATTGCATCTTGCATAGCATTCCTCGGTTCTAGCGTCATCGCAAAGTTCGGCACATTCCTGATACTAGAATAAGCGGGTTCATCCCAGTTTAGCCCACATCAGGTAATCACCACGAGATCTAACACTCGGTATACCCAAACGATGTAGCGCATCTTGCATCAGCCCACCACGTTCGTCGGTAAACCTCGGCTGCGAACAATCCTGATCGAGGCCGCACTAAGCGGGCCTAGCCCGGCTAAGCCGTATAGGTACCCTAGGTACCCATAGGTAATCGCCTACGACAATGGCTCGAAGCGTGGTACTTCCAATACCCCTCATTTGCATACTCCACTATGCGTATCTTAGTCCTACGTGGCTTACGTCTCCACATCTACTATAAGCTGGATTACACACGGCTTGAATAAAAACCTTTTTACTCGACCGTGATAAAAACTAGAGGAAGGTTTGGGTATCATTGTACTTAATTTGCGTTCATTTACGGGAGTGCTTACTATTTATGTGTATTTATTAATGAGACAATATGTACCTGGTGACTGATCCTAGTTAATGAGTGATATAATTAACTAAGTATACGTTTATAACAATTTAGAGCTCTTTCAAACCATCAGGATATTAAATATAAACAGTTTCAATACAGCCTACGCAGCTTTACCACTCCTACACGGTTCGTAGTATGAATGGGAAAATAAATATATGAACTATTAAATATTTAAACATAACTGGGGTGACATATTTCATTCTTACTAGCTTATGTTTTAATAATAGGTATTATAAACAGCACCTACTAAATAACATGATATATACATATATAATATACTTAAAGGTACGTGTAAAATAACCACTGGCGATGAGGATATAAAAATTGCGGCATCGATGAAACCTTTTTCTGCAGTGGGAAATTTATCGAAAATCGAATAAGTTGAGAACGAGCGAGCATAGGCGTTTCCGATGTCGCAGTTGCAAAAGGAAAACCGAAGACAATTACAAAAACGACAAAAACGCTGGAAGCAATCCAGCGAGCATGCTCTTAATTGGATGAGACCACTTCCTCTAAACGACGGCTCCGACGCCTGCCCGGTGCACCGGCTAGCCTTTCATATTCAACTAACAAGAACATCTAGAATTTTCCCGGTCCGCCACCCACCTGGCTACACTCCTCCCACGTAAATGGAACGCAACGCACTTTCTTAACGCGTAATACCTTCGCTACAAGTGTCCTCGCCAGAATTTTCCTCCTTTTTAAATTCCAACTTTGTACAATTAGTTTGACGATCACGAACCATTGTGCGCCTCAATTTATGCAGAGTTTATTCATATTTCATTAGGGTTTGAATACGAAATGTCCCCGAAATAGGAGTTTTTAAGTCTCGAATTAAGTACCAGTTGGTCACGTTCCGCATCGCTGCGATAATCAGGTGCCATTTTCTTAAGCAGAGTCGTGTCACGCCGCCATTGTTCTAGACTCCGTCTATATTGGTTGCGAACTTGCAAGAGCAGACATGTGGTGCCAATCTTTTTGTCTTACATAGGTTCTAGCAATTGGCTATTACAGCATGCCTTCTTATATGTAGAGTAATTGCCGTAACTCTTCCTAATAATAACGCCTGAAATAGTAATAAATAGTGGTGTATAAGTTATTAGGTCAGTATGTATTTTATTTTAAATAAATACGTAAATATCATATATCGTGTACTAAATGGTTTCCTAGATTGACCACCAAAAATATTACTAAACACAATTATCTATAATTTTCGAGTCTATCCGTTACCGAAAGTCGGTCATGTTCATGCACAACATATTTAACGTTTAGGCATACAGTTACACACCTAGTTACGCTTGTAACACATTTTCATGTCATCCTGTTTAGAGTCGGTAGCCATCACATTAATCGTGCCCTACTTTTAGCCCAGTTAACAATTCAATAAATAGTTCAAGGTTCGCGGACTCTGTAAAATGAGACAATTGCTTTTCAATGCAAACATGTTACATATCAATTCAAATCTGAACATGTGGTTTAACATTAATGGTTTATTAATTAGGATCTAGACTTAATTAAGTGCCGAACTTAACATTGCTAGCACCAAACGTATCTCATTGAGCAGGGTTTACACTACCTACACAACATTGTATTAGACTTGTAACTAGGTTTACAAGAAAGCTAATTAAAGGTAGCGTACCTGATAATAACTTTATTGGGATAAGCTCTACGAAGCTCAGCATAACAAGTATAAATTTTCAGCAATAACATTGTCATTATTACCTTATTAACCTTTAAAGTTTAGCAATACATATTAAAACGTAAATAAACAACAAAAGATAATTTGATAGATATTTTGTGATGAAATAAAATAATAAAAACTAGTTTTATTTAGTACAAGCCGTCTATAAATTGAAAAACGTGTACTAAATTGATTTAGAAATGGAAAAGCGATAATTTAAATTATACCACAAGAGCTTGTATTATATCTGCTTTTACCATTAAGCTTATTCCTCATACATAACCAGTCTAACAGCGAAGCGAAAGCACCGAAATAACAACTCTGCGAGGTCATTGCCACGGGCTGCGCCTCTACAAATAAAATATTACCGCAGACAGTGTATACTCTATTTATAATTGTATGTGGGATTAAATAATTAATAGAATACCAAATTAACCCGAAGTTCAAGTCAGTGATCTTTCACAATTAAAATTACTACTAATGCTTAACAAAACCAAAATACGTTTCAGACATCGCCTAATTATAATTGTGATTAATAATGCTAACGAAGTAGTGATTGTTTGTTAAATTAGATTTGCTTAATGTGTCCACGATTATAAAACTTTCCTATCGTTAGTACAAAGGCCCTAAAAGATTAATAACGTAAGGCGTCTCTCGTGAGAGTCTCCCGGTTTGTACTTCGATAATGTATTGTGACATCCGTTGCATACAAACACAACTTGTTGTCTATTTGTTATATGATAATAGCGTCTACTTTTGTGAGGTCACATGTGATGTAACTAAGTGCTATTGTATAATCTGATACACCCATACCTACCTGTGTTGTGAGTACTGCTTGTACCAATATTTGTTAAGAAAAGTACATTTTCCCTAAAAGTTTTTCAAGTAAATAACTAGAAATGTTTAAAGCAAAGTTTTATCAAAGTTTTACTTAGTTTGAAAACTGTTGTTTTCTTACCAAACGAGCAGAAAAAATTAACGTAGAAAAAAATTACGTAACCAGTGTTTTAATTAGACGAAGAGTTTATAATTAGACTATCAAAGTACTATTACTCGTATATCTTCTGTGCTATCTAAGTCAAACAGACGTAACAGAAATCCTGATTCGACAAAATGGTCAGGAAAGTTCCGTATGATACTCGTAACTTTCTAGTACTAGCCCTTAAAGGCAAGAAGGCTAACGTTGTAATGATAGGCTTCAAGACTGGAAAGAGATTGTCTCCATAAAGTTTCGCCAGCGACTTGCACCGACCCAGTTTTAAAGTACAAAGTAATGTTGTGGGCTTGTGGGGGGGTTGTGTTTATCGGATATACGACGACCACCTATCTACCTCTATCTTAGATGTTACGCGGCGCGATTAGGATGTATCTAAAACGTAGAAAAGTTGGTAAGAATCTATGTTTATGTTGGCAACTCCAACACAAATTAAAAAATATATATTTTTGTCTATGCTCTCTTCCTCCCGGCATTGCAGGGGACGGTCGTGTCAGTTTTGTATATTTTCAAATAAATAAGTTTGTCGGCGAATTCAAGTGGTTTCTATTGATTCCTCAAGATCAACACACAGCCCCTCGAAACTACAGTCCGCTAGCTACGCAACATGGTCTTCTCACCGTGACATCGAGAGGATTCAATCAAGCAAGTTTTGTGTGTGCATGCATTTTCGCGCCACGCAAAGCAGAAACCAAAAATCCCGCCTTCAAGACTGCGTCCAGCCATTTCGGCCAATCACAGGACGCCGAGACAAAACGTCAATCCGTCAAGAGCCAATCAGCGACGTCAAGTGTTCTGCCGTGCTGCGCGCGCGTGCGCTCTAGCGCCAATCAAATCAACGCTCGCCGGCCGGCATTTACAACAACGCTTGCAAGGTTATTTTTCCCGCCGCGTCGCTGCAATATTTTTTACAAGTTTCGGCGTGCGTCTTTCTCTCATTATTTTTGTGCACCAGTGTTCAGTGATAATATCCCATCGAAATTATAGTGCTACAAATCACTACAACAATGGCAAATACCAGTGCTCCACCTACTACAGAAGACACCACGGGTACTGTTTCATACATAACCTCTTTAAAAAACAAAAGAAATGGGGTTAAGGGGTGGATCACCAGACTCCAAAATGAAATAGACTCCCTAGCAACGGAAACTAATACCAAGGCGTTTTTGCAAGTGAAAGAGGAACGTCTTCGTCAACTTTTTATAAAATACGAAGACATAACCTTTGAAATAATGTCGTTGGATCCCTCCGTAGAGGAAGACGGTAGGGCTGAGCAGGCCTACACTCAGACTTTAGTTCGAATAAAACAACTTTTGTCTGCCCTTGAAGCCCAAGCGGACAAGAAAACAGGCACAATTCAAGCTATGCCCACTAAATTGCCGCAAATAAATGTACCGCCCTTTACTGGAAAATACTCGGATTACAGAACTTTTCTTGGTCTATTCAATTCACTTATCCATAATAACGATAAATTAGAAAAAATCCAAAAGTTATACTATTTGCGTAGTTTCCTATCTGGGGAACCATCAGACTTGATCAAGAACTTACCGCTCCTTGATAGTAGCTATGATGAGAGTCTTCTCATACTCAAGGAGAGGTACGATAACGAGTTCTTAATCAAGAATGAGCACATAAATACATTGCTGGATATACCATGTATAACTAGATCAACATCTGTAATTTTAAGACAGTTTTTGTCCAATGTAAAACAACAATTAGCATCTTTAAAAAACCTTGGTATTAATGTAGACAATTGTGCAATTATTTTAAGTATTCTGCTGAGAAAACTTGATCTTCTGTGCAGTAGGGAATTTCAAATAAGAGCATGCCAGGAAAAGAGGGAGCCCACTTTAACACATCTGATTTCATTTCTAGAGGAAAGAGCTCTTGCCTTGGAAAACACAGTTGGAGGAGCTTCCATCAAGGTAACCAAACCTCATGTTGCCATCAAGGAACCTCCAACCTCTATGAAGACGGTTGAAACGAAGATGACACCTGCCTGTATATTATGTAAGTGTCCATCACATAAACTTTTTAACTGTGCGAATTTTAAAATGAAGCCTGCGTCTCAACGACTGCAATTCGTTATAGACCAAAATCTTTGCAAGATATGTCTCAATAAACATGTCAAACCATGCCGGTATCACTTTAAATGTGGTACTTGCAAGGAGAGACATAACAGTCTTTTACATGTTGACCAGGCTCAAACACCTGTTTCATTTTTGTCAGAAACAGAATGCACACAAGTACTTCTGCCTACAGCACGAGTAAAAATTATTGCTGAAGGTGGCGAAACAGTACATGTCAAAGCATTGCTTGACAGTGGATCACAAATGTCCTTTGTTACTAAAGAGCTAGTAAATTGTTTAAAAATTACCCCAAAGGCTACAAATTCAAGAGTTTTAGGCATCGGTAACAATATTAGTAATTTAAATGAATTTGTACAGCTTAAATTACATTCCCTTGTCAAAGATTTTAGCATCAATACATCATGCTTTATTCTGGATAGGATCACAACAAAATTGCCTCAGGAAAAGGTAGATTTGTCAAAATTAATGTTGCCCCCCAATATCAGCCTTGCCGATAAAGATTTTTACAAGCCAAGTGAAATTCATTTATTAATAGGTGCCGATGTATTTTTTCAGCTGCTGACCAATGAGCCTGTACTGCCTACAGTATCGCCGACACTGCCCACAGCTTCAACTGCACTGCCATCTGCAAATGAAAAACATAACAATGCTTCTGCACCTACAATTTTGAGCACCCACTTTGGCCATGTGGTAGCGGGTAACCTGCCTTATTCTTTTTTTGCACACAATCCTGTCACTTTATTTTGCAACTCCTGTGATACTCAGCTTCATAATGACATTGCAACCCTGTGGAAGACAGAAAGCGTACCTGAACTATTTCCTGAAAAATTAAATGAGCATGATGCTTGCGAAGAAATATTTCAAAATTCATTTCAGTTAAATAATGATAAATTTGTAGTAGACTTACCTTTAAAGTTGCCCCTAGACTCCATTAATGAAACTTTGGGTGATTCATTCCACCTAGCTCTCAAAAGATTTCACAATTTAGAAAATAGGCTACAAAAGGATCCATTTTTGTTAAAGCTTTATACAAATTTTATACATGAATATTTAGAGTTGGGTCATGGTTCTGTAATAGACATCAACCAATACAACTTTGAAAGTGACCCACTTTATTTTTTACCACATCACCCTGTCATTAAATTGGACAAAAGGACTACTCAACGTAGAACAGTTTTTGATGCTTCAATGAAAACAAATAAAAAAGTATCATTAAACGATTTGCTACTTAATGGTCCAGTGGTACAAAACGAATTATTTGATATTTTGATTTTAGCCAGACTTGATGAATATATTTTTGTAACAGATATAAAGCACATGTTCAGAGCCATCGAATTAAATGAAAAATATCGCTCTTTGCAAAATATACTCTGGAGAAATTCTCCTACTCAAAATGTAGAGTGTATTCAATTAAATACTGTTACATATGGGCTCAAATCTTCTTCGTACTTACTTAGCCACTCGCTGTCTAGCAGAGCTAGCAAAACAATACAGTGAGCAATTTCCACAGGCTGCATTCATTTTAAAATACCAGACTTATGTGGATGATATCTTGGGAACTGCCCCAAGCCTTGAATTGTTAATGGAGGCCAAGGAGCAACTTTGTAAACTTTTAAACTTAGGAGGCTTCCAATTACATAAATGGTCCTCCAATGCAACTGAGGTTTTGCATGATATACCTTTAGAAAAACAATATTTTGATAACATTGAGTTACAAAAGGACAACTTGTCTTTAAAAACTTGAGGCATCAATTATAATGTCTCAACAGATACATTCAACCTTGCTTCTCCCAGTCCTGCAAGTAAGGTCCCTGAGATCAAACGCGAAATCCTAAGCTTCATCAGCAAGTTTTTTGACCCTTTAGGCTTAGCTGGGCCTATTATTGTTTGTGCTAAGGCTATTTTGCAAAGGTTGTGGCAAGCAAAGATTGGC
The DNA here is from genome assembly GCA_963584085.1 of Pyrausta aurata. Classification (NCBI taxonomy): domain Eukaryota; kingdom Metazoa; phylum Arthropoda; class Insecta; order Lepidoptera; family Crambidae; genus Pyrausta; species Pyrausta aurata. The sequence continues at coordinate 9,245,766 of OY757252.1, forward strand.
TGGGATACTGCCCCTGATCAGGAGCTGAGAAAAGCATGGATTGAATTTTATGAAAGTCTTATTAATATGCAATCCATCAATATTAATCGCTATGTCTTTATGGCTGATACAAAATGTGTGCAATTAATTGGTTTTGCGGATGCATCATCTTCCACTGCTCATGGATGTTGCATTTATATAAGATTGGTGGACTCTGCTGGCAATTTTAAGATTTCACTGCTTTGTTCAAAATCTAGAATTAACCCATTAAGCCAAAAGCTTACAATACCTAAATTGGAGTTAAACGCAGCATTATTGCTTTCAAAACTTTCTCATAAAGTTTATAACACATTATCACTGAAGCTTCACATTAATGATGTAATCTTATATTCAGATTCACAGATTGTCCTAGCATGGATTCAGACTGATCCAATTAAACTAAAAACTTATGTTGCCAACAGAGTGAAACTTATTTCACAAAACACAGCAGGTTTTGTTTGGTCATATGTTAGCTCAGATCAAAATCCTGCAGACTGTTTAAGTAGAGGAGTACTTCCTCACGAGCTTGAACAACACGCTATCTGGTGGAAGGCTGCTGATTTCTTTCATGACAGTAAGTACGAGGCTCCTTCAACTGTGTCTCTAAGCAACATTGACTTACCAGAAATCAAGGATGAAGTGGCTCACGCATTGGTTTGTACCTCTGATAAGCAACCTCTTTTAAATCTTGACTTTTTGGATAAATTTTCTGAACTGCACAGAAGGCAAAGAGTTCTTGCCTACATTTTACGATTTTGTCACAATGTTCGTTCAAAGTCAAACAAAAACAAACATAATTTCATTACATGTAAAGAACTTGATAAGTCATTATTGATGTTAATTAAGTATGAACAAGAAAAACACATGAAAGATGTAATTCATGCTTTGCAACATAAACAAAAAAATTGTAATTATAATTATGATTCATTGTGTCCATTCTTAGATGACCAGGGCTTGGTTAGAGTAGGAGGGCGCCTGCAAAATGCTAGTGTGCCATATTCTCAAAGGCATCCTATTATCTTCTCTTCTCAAATTATAGAGCTCATTATAAAGTCGGAACATGTAAAAAACCTTCATGCTGGCCCAAGATTAGTTTTATCTGTAATTAACTCGTCAAGTATGTGTAAACGAGACACAATAAAAATTCCATTGTTATGCGACTCTCGGCATTCGTTTGATACCTGACTGATTAATCAGAGATATTGGATTGTTAATGCCATGAGGGAAATAAAGAAGGTCATTCATAGATGTATAATATGTTGGAGACTTAAAAAACAAATGTCAGAACAACTAATGGGTAATTTACCTAAAGACAGAGTTAATGTATGTCTTCCTTTTCAAAAAATTGGTATAGATTTTGCTGGACCGATTTCAGTGAAACAATCGTCATTGCGTCGATCTGTTGTGAGCAATGGCTACATATGTGTAATAGTTTGTTTTGCCACTAAGGCCGTTTTTGTTCAGATTTAAAAACTGTAACCTTTCTGGCCTGTCTCAAACGATTTATATCGCGGAGAGGCTTGCCTACTGACATATATTGCGATAACGCATCCACCTTTAAATGTGCTAACACTGAATTGCATAATTTGTATAAATTACAGACTTCTACAGATCACCGAAGAGAGGTGCAAACATTTAGTGCTGAAAAAGGAATTGAATTCCATTATATACCTTGTTACAGCGCCATCTTCGGGGGTTTGTGGGAATCAGCTGTAAAAGGCACCAAATTTCATTTAAAAAGAACTGTACAAAGATCTATACTTACTTATGAACAATTGTCAACTGTACTGTGCGAAATTGAAGCAGTTTTGAACAGTAGACCACTCATACCACTATCCAACGATGTAAACGATTTTTCTTACCTCTCTCCTGGTCACTTTATCGTTGGAACTGCTTTAACTTCATACCCTGAAAAGGATGTGTCTGAGATACCTACCAATAGATTGAAGTTTTGGGAAATTTGTAATAATATGAAACAATCCTTTTGGAAACTATGGAGTAATCAGTATCTAAATACTCTGCAATGTAGACCCAAATGGAAAAATGTAATGCCTAATTTACAAATAGGTTCGTTGGTTATTCTTAAGGAAGACAATACTCCGCCGTTGCATTGGCCTATGGCACGAATAGTAAATGTTTTTCCAGGCTCAGATAAATTAGTTAGAACAGTTGAAGTCAAAACTGCCAACGGAAGAACTCATCGGCGCTCAGTAACCAAAGTTTGTTTGTTACCAATAGATAACTAGAAATAACATTGTAAAATTTCTTGTTTTTTAAATGTTACTATAAATATTATTTGCCTTTCAAATAGTTATACTTGTTATTGTGTAATCATTTATTTAGTATTTGCATAAAGTTGTCAAGTACGCACACTAGATGGCGTGACTTGCCTTTACTTTTTCGTTGCTTGTAACCATTTCCGCGCTTTCATAGCACGCCCGCAGATAGCGCTATTTATTATTGATTAAGTAGTGACAATCTCTGTCCAGAGATGGCGCTGTATAGAACTTTCTTACAGGCCTCATTTTGATAACATATGTATTGTTGATTGATAAAAAACTAAAATGCAATGTAGTAAATTCTCAAGTTTGATCAAAATAATTGTTTAACTCATGTTTATTCGTTGTCATTGGTTTATTTACGTACACATACAAAGGTTTTGATCAAAATTGATTACGCAACTTGCCTTTTTATCTAGTAATTAAATTGTAAATGTAAAATTGTTTCACGTTCACCTTCCGTGGGCGGAGCATGTTGGCAACTCCAACACAAATTAAAAAATATATATTTTTGTCTATGCTCTCTTCCTCCCGGCATTGCAGGGGACGGTCGTGTCAGTTTTGTATATTTTCAAATAAATAAGTTTGTCGGCGAATTCAAGTGGTTTCTATTGATTCCTCAAGATCAACACACAGCCCCTCGAAACTACAGTCCGCTAGCTACGCAACAGTTTAAGTGATTTATAAGGGACTTTAATCACAATCCTGTACCAATAATAACAAACTGAACTCAAGAGACAATGTTTGATGACATGACAAATGCTTTCGTAGGGTAGACATTTGCTCTGATTTTGGAACAATAAGATAGATAGTGAACTGATTGAGTTCAAATAAAATTCAACATGGCTAAATTTAAAACGTAAAATTTTTATATAGTGTTTCTTATATTAACATCTTATGCACGTTTCAAAACCTCCCATTTGATGTCAGACAGATTTTTTCCCACACTTTAAGGCTGCTGTCACCTACCTTCTAACAAAGTTCAAATGCAGTTTTCTCCCCAAAAATGACTAAACTGACTACTTTTTTTGAATGAATTGTGTAGAAATGAACTATCTCCATAAGATGTCGACTCTGAATTTTTGATTCAATCTTTAAAATGTCTGTAATTTGCAATCATAGAAGCCAAATTGACGGTTTTTCTGGTGATCTTTTCTAGATCACTTGTTGACATCAGCTATCGAAATAACATAAACTTGAAGGGAATTACGTTCGTATACAAGGTGTCGACTCTGTTTTTTTTATTTATCGCTCTGGTTATTCCAAATGAAGACAAAATTGAAACCATGTTTTGGCATAAAATACGCACCTAAAGACAGGCGATTATCTCTGAGATACAATTCACTTATTCTGTGTTATTTGATAAAACAATGTTATAGAGGTTCCTATCTTTGACTTAGCATGTAAATTCTTGATTTTATCTTGTGCAATATATTCAAAATATCTTACTAAAGTAACCTATAAATTTGAGATTTGGAGCTGTCACGAACATTCATCTTCGATCGAAATTTGACAGACGGCGCCGAGCGCTCGGAGGGGAAGGGTGTGTCGCTCGTTGTCTTCGCTGCTACTCTTTTATTTCGTGTATGATACTCATTCCAAATTTGAAAATATCACGCTTTGCACAATTTTTATACGGCGACCAATTCGCTTTGAGGCTTCATGCAACAGGCATAAAGCCACATAGTGCATTCCACATCGTCGATGGTCTCTTATTATAACAAAAAAGTATTCGTTATTTTGTATCGATTTGTAGTTGTATTTAAATGATTAATCAATGTTAAGTAAACTTGCATAGAAAGGAATCCTTATTAATACTATAAACAAGAAAGATTTGCATATATGGCGACTATTTCAAGAGGTTCATGAGTTAAAACACAGATATTTTATCATATACATTGTGTATTTTCGAAACTCGATCAAACAAAATGTGCACATACTAGGACCAAAATTATCGACAAAAATAATAATAATAATAAATTCTCCACAAAATAAAATTGTGGTACATGATGAGCAAACTGTTTCTATCACCAAACAGTTAAATGTCAATTTTAGACAAATACTAAATTAATTAGGCCAAGAATAGGCAATAGTACTGGTTGGGCATGATGTGTCCTAACACCCCAACTTCACTTTATATCTTATTTAATTTCCTTCCTTTTAATATCTTGCTATTATAGCACATTTATCTATCTATTTCAAATAATTCCTTATAAAATTAACTGGAAATTGCTTGGATCCTACTCCTCGACGATTGGTGAAGGTTTCGTCTGATCCAGTAAGCCCAGCAGAATGCCACCTCCTTAGGCGGCCTACATAGACAAGCTCAATTAGTGACATGTCTTGTCTGTATAGAAAACATTAATTTTGCAATTGCTGCTATTATATTCTTCTTATTCTAATATCTTTGCTGAGAGTGAATTTGTGTCTCAAATATAGTGATAAACTTGATACTTGGGACATTCGCCGAGACCATCAGTGGTTCCGCCTAGCAATTGTTGCTGAGGCGAGGAGACGACGACTCTGGAACTGATTTTAGAGGTAAGTGGGCCATTCAGTTTCCAGTTGTAGTATAAGGAATTATTCCTTGCTATCTAGTCCTGTTGTCTTCTTTAATTTTCTCATTCTCATCAAATCTCTTTCTTTTCCCTACTTCCCTACATAACTAGTTCCCTGCATGTGGACGGCTATTTACAAGCCGCTGCATTTCTCCATTGGTCCTTCGATATTCGGATGCCATCAGCATCATATCCTAATTTTAATTTAAGTGATTCCCAAATTTCTATTTCAAATACAAATATTGGATTTTCGCAGAACAACGTAATAACGAATTAACGTCATTGCGCCATTTTGGCAGTTGTCAATATTTTTTACTGAAATTTATATTTTCTCACGAAAATAATATTTTTTCGTATTTTCAACATTTTAACGTAAATATTATTTTAAAATGTCTAAAACTAGTGAAATTGATTCACTCAAAGACGCAGAGGATACAATTGACTCTAAATTTATTCTTCTGTCGGCAAAAAAGGAACGCATATTTTCGCGAATGAATGAATTGTTCAAGCTTTCCGCGAATATCTCTAGTTTTGATTCTAGAAATAATGAATTTTTCATGGCAAGATCCGAACTGATTGATCAGATGCGCACTCAGTTCGAAACTATTATAGATGAGTTGAATGATCACCAGTTATCTCTAGATTCGTCATTTAAACCTGATTACCAACCTTTGGATGCCTTTGATGATCTGTATCTCATAGTAAAACGCTCCCGAAATAATATTATTCAGGCTTCGCGTACAGATAGGTCATTTCAAAATGAATCACTGATTCGTAACGCGTCTACTAAAATCCATTTGCCCCCGATTGAATTGCCAAGTTTTGACGGAAAGACAGAGAATTGGCCTAAGTTTATGAAAGTTTCAAATCGAACATTCATCATAACAATGATCTGACTGACTCGCAGCGCGTACAGTATCTAGTAGGCAAACTAACACATGGCGCTCTTAAGGTCACGGCAGGTATTGTACCCACCGGCGACACATATAATGTCATCTGGGATAGCTTGGTGAAGCGATTCCAAGATAAGCGGGCATTGGGCACGCATTATTTGAATAATATTTTAGAATCCAAAGCTAGTACAAACTCAGCTAACAGTCTCGATGCGTTCATATGTATGTTTTCTTCATCTGTTGCTGCATTGAAGCAGTTAGGCATTGAGGATTTGTCTGATTTTATATTGTTCCATTGCGCATTTCGGAAAATTGATTTCCAAACAAGTCAAGCTTTTGAATTAACTGTTCGTGACAAAGAAATCCCGTCCTATCAAGATTTAGTGTCGTTCGTACAGGATCGTGTTAAAATCTTACACCGTTGTTCGGACAGTAGCTTCACGCGGACATCGAGCAGTGGCGCGAGCGTGATTGCAAGTAAGCAGTCCGCTGCACCACAGTTGTCTCGTCCTCAGATATCTAAATCTTTCATCGCGAGTAATGCATCTATCGCTTTAACGACGAAATCGTGTGATTTTTGCGATAAGTCTGACCATGCCATTACGTCTTGCTCTCAATTCAAAAATTTGTCATCTCCACACGAACGTTTCGATTTCATTAAATCAAAACACGGTTGTGTCAATTGCTTAAGTTCGTCGCACACGGTTACGTCTTGCAAGTCGACGCATCTCTGCAACGTATGCCAGAGAAAACACCACACTTTTTTACATTTTGATGAAGATCGTAAAGTTGTTGGATCTAACAATTACACAAACAATATTTCACATGTACGGACCAGTGAGTCAGAGACCCCGCAGACCGAACAGCCTTCGACGTGCATTACGCCTGGACAGTCGAATATAAATACGAATGCTTACATTTCTAAAGGTTGTACGGCTGATAACAGTCCGTGCATTAATACGTCACACAGCGATGTCATTAACTCGGTTGATGCTTCGTATACATTGAGTGCCGAAGTAAAACCTATTTCCTCCATCTTATTATCAACTGCGCAAGTTTATGCAAAGTGCCAAGATGGTAATAGGAAAATAATACGATGCCTTATTGATAACGGCTCGCAAAATAATTTAATAACTGTTGATTGTTGCAAGGCTCTTAACTTAATCAGTCAGGTATCAAACGAATGCCGAGAGTCGCATAACAATGGAATTTTTATTGTGTCTCGTTTACACATACTTGACGAGTTAATGATCATTCCTTTGAGTAATTCTTTTGTCAAGGGAATTGGTTCCGCGTCTAGGCCGATATTAGGCTACGTGAATTTGGACATTGAGTCCCGTGTTTATTCTCACAATAAATACTCTATACATGCACTGGTCGTTGAATGTATTACAGATCAGTTACCTACGCATTATATAACCAAGGGTGACGTAGGCTATTTAGATGGATTGCCGTTGGCCGATTTAAATTGGAATATTCCTGGAAATATAGATGTTGTACTAGGTGCACAACTTTTCCCCTATATTTATTTTGGTAACAAGGTCGAATCGGGTAGTAATGCACCTCTCGCTGTATCGACTGCGTTTGGGTTTGTTCTAATAGGTGGTTACCCTAACAATAAAGTTCCAAATATGTCTAGTTCATCGTTTTCGGCACTGGCTGTAAATGATTTCTCTCCCAAATGTTGGCAACTAGATGAAATACCGAAACTGCAATACTTGAGTCCAAAAGTGATTGAATGCGAGAACTTATTCGCGTCAACTGTGTCTCAAAAAGATGAAGACAGGTATTCCGTACCCTTTTCGGATGACTTCTGCGAGCTGAGTTATTCTCGCTCTTCTGCACAACAGCGTTCCATGGATATAGAGCCTAAATTCATCAAATCATCTGTATTTCAGGAGAAATCTAATCCCGTGATTGGCGAGAATATTGATACAGGGTGTCTATCTGAAATAACCCAGTCTGATACTACTGATGACGAATACTACATTCCTCATTCCGCCGGCGCTCATTTAGACAAGCCAATGCCGCAAATCGAGCTAGGCGCCAGTGCTGCCACTCATACAGGGTTGTTGTCACTAAATGACATCTTACTTCATGGCCCAAATTTACAGGCCGATTTGTTTCTACTTCTATTTGATTTTCCGTTAACTGTTCTTTTGAATTGTAGCTTGGAACTCCCAGAACTTGAGGCACATATTTTGAAAATGACCTCAAGTATTGAGTCGTCCTTCTTACGTAATTTTACTCTTCGTATCTCTTCTTGGGGGAATATTTTAAGCATTATAGTGCTTGTTCTTCGTTTCACACATTGTAAAGGTGACGCGAAGCTAAAATCCATTGAGGGTTTAACAGTTGTCGAACGTTGTATGGTTCGTGCTGTGCATTTTCTGAAGTTGATCCCGTTGCAGTACCTACCTGCCGCGGTCTTGTCTGACGAGCCTATCAATCCAATCGAACATAAAGGATTGTTTAATCTGCATGGTCCAGTCGTTTTGGCAGAAATGGCTGCTGAAACTCCTGCATACGCTGCAAGTCAGGCAAAAATGGACCGCGTTTGGTCGTCCAATAGAGGTCGGATCTGTCGTACTTATTGGACAGAAAAACTGTCTTCTATTTGGATGGCAATTACTTGTGATTATCAAACGCATCCCGGGTCTGATAATGTTATACGCGTCGATACTTAGACCATAATATATTATTAACGCTTTATTAAAGTTTTTAAATTCATAGCTACTTTTAAAATAAACATAACTTTGAAATTATCTACAGTTTAATGAAAATTGGAAATTCAAAGATATATATTTTTTTCTCTGTTTTACTAATCAGTTTATACATTTTATCTGCAACCTTTTGTAAGTTCTGCGAACTTCCAAGGCGGGGAGTATGGTTGGGCATGATGTGTCCTAACACCCCAACTTCACTTTATATCTTATTTAATTTCCTTCCTTTTAATATCTTGCTATTATAGCACATTTATCTATCTATTTCAAATAATTCCTTATAAAATTAACTGGAAATTGCTTGGATCCTACTCCTCGACGATTGGTGAAGGTTTCGTCTGATCCAGTAAGCCCAGCAGAATGCCACCTCCTTAGGCGGCCTACATAGACAAGCTCAATTAGTGACATGTCTTGTCTGTATAGAAAACATTAATTTTGCAATTGCTGCTATTATATTCTTCTTATTCTAATATCTTTGCTGAGAGTGAATTTGTGTCTCAAATATAGTGATAAACTTGATACTTGGGACATTCGCCGAGACCATCAGTGGTTCCGCCTAGCAATTGTTGCTGAGGCGAGGAGACGACGACTCTGGAACTGATTTTAGAGGTAAGTGGGCCATTCAGTTTCCAGTTGTAGTATAAGGAATTATTCCTTGCTATCTAGTCCTGTTGTCTTCTTTAATTTTCTCATTCTCATCAAATCTCTTTCTTTTCCCTACTTCCCTACATAACTAAGTTCCCTGCATGTGGACGGCTATTTACAAGCCGCTGCATTTATTCAAGTACCAAGATAGTATAAGATCAGATTTGATTAAAAAAAACAACAATTTACACACGAAAATAAAGAAAGTATTGATTCATTTCTTAACTAAAATAATTACAGGTATTTAACGTGAAAATAGAAAAACAATATACACGGTCCTAGTCCAATGTTAACAGAGCGCACGCCAACGGCCAAAAGAGGGCGCTCGCTGGTCTGCTTCGGTTTATCTAGGCCCGTAGTGTTGCCGTTACTCCGGGGTTGCTAACACTACTTTATAGTTTAACAACGGTAGACCGATTTTCATGATATGTATTTACTTTGTTGAATTGGTATATACCTCTTACCCCTTAAGTTATTATGAAACGGAGCTGGGGCGCGCTGAGGCTCGATACGAAACACAGTTTACGGGGCCACTAGTACATCCATAAAAACTGGCAACGGGTAAAATGGACTCACGTTCCGTACGGGATAACTGAGTAATGAATGTACATTTTATGATATTGTGTGTCTGCTGGCGAATAGTTATTATTTAACCGATTTCAAAAGGAGGAGGTTATCAATGAGATTGTATGTTATTTTTTGTATGTATATCATCCTCATATCTCAGTCATTTGTTGACAGATTAGATATTTTTTTCATTTTCTTATAGGGTTTAACTTTTAATTGGTCCCATTGTGGCCAAATCCGGAACTGATAATGAGGTCTTGGTGTAATCGAAGGAAACCCTTAAATCTAAAAGACGTGTATAGTGTTTTTGTACTAGTATTTCAATGTTGACGTGTCTTTACGTCTGATAGTCGCTATTTTGTAGAACTGAGCTGATAGTGGAACTCCTTAATGATTAGGAGTTCAGTGATTATGACGCCGGAACTTATGTAAGGTACTTTGTAGCTTATTAAAGAGCAGAGTCAAAAGGTGAAACCCCCTCCCCTCGATTTAAATCACTAACAATTTGCAAATCAAATAACTTAAACCGACTTCAAAAACAAAATACACTAAAAAGTCTTAAATAATTTCTTAAAAGGACTCTATTCCAAGGACAAGATTTGCCTAAAATAGAGCCCTTTCAAGAGTTTATTTAAGAATTTTTGGTGACTTTTGTTTTTGAAGTCGGTTTTTTTGAAATAGTATGGCGGTGAAGTGATCATTAACCCAACAAAATTAAAGACAAATAAGGGCTTTTATTTTTAGTATTTGACTTTGAGTAGTAAACATTCGTGCTTTGGATTTTGAATTAGAACAGGGATGCACAGACTTATTAAGACTAGGGGCCACTCGGGCAAATTATGAACTGATGGCGGGCCGCCAGAAGTATAGGTAATTAAAGACAATAAAGAATTGATAATTATGTATTAAAATTGAAAAAGAATTTATTAATTTGAAGCGTGGCACTGCATAGTGCTTACAATCTTTTTTATATTTGGCTCAAATTTACTTGTAGCAACACGTAAAACTGCTTCCAAACTTTCATTTGCAAGGCGGTTTCGATTTTTTGTTTTATTATTATTTAGTATTGAAAAGGTTTGTTCACATATATAGGTAGAACCAAATAAGCTGGCACATTTCAGAGCGTTTATGCGCAACTCTTTGTACGTATTTTTATCAATGCAGCGGTAAAAGTTCAGCAAGTCTCCTTCGTTGAATTTGTTGTGTAAATCTTGGTCGTTTTGAATGTCGATAATTTCTAACTGCATTGACTCTGGCGCATTTTCAACTGAAATCGTGAAAGGATTGCTGAATATGTCCAACAGAGGTTTCACTTTTTTAAACTCCGAAAATCTTTCTTGAAAAGATTGAATCAAAATATCTAGCTTTTCTACATAACTGAAATTAATCGCAGTTTTGTTGAATTTTTCAGCCATTTTCTTATAATTCGGAAAATGATTGTAATTTCCAGAATTCAATTGCGATCTGAAAAGTGTCAGCTTGCATTGAAAGGATGATACGTGAGCGTAGAGCTGGGATATCAGTTGATTTTTGCCTTGAAGCCGTGTGTTCAAGACATTCAAATGATTTGTAATGTCAACTAAAAAAGCCAAATCACACAACCAATCAGGATTTTTAAGTTCCGGGACATCCTTTTGCTTTTCCGCCAGAAATATTCCAATTTCTTCTATTAAATTTAGAAATCGTTCCAGGGTCAATCCACGACTTAGCCACCTTACTTCTGTATAATACAGTAAATCTCCATATTCGCTTTCGATGTCATCAAGGAATTGTTTGAATTGCCTGTGATTGAGTCCTCGTGATTTTATGAAATTTACAGTCGAAACTACCACTTTCATGACATTTTGAAATTCAATTTTTTTAGAACAGAGGGCTTCTTGGTGTATAATGCAGTGAAACTGCATGAGATCTTCAGCGTTTATGTTTTTTTCTTGCATATGCTTTTTCAGCAAAGTAACTAGCCCAGAATTGACACCAATCATCGAAGGAGCACCGTCAGTGGCAACTCCCGATAATTTTGATAAGTCCAAATCAGTTTTTGAACACTCATCCAAAAGTACATTGAGTATATCAACTCCTCTGGTTTGACCTTTCAATGAACACATTCCTAACAACTCTTCTAAGACTTCAAAATCTTGAGTAACACCTCGTATGAATATGAGAAGTTGAGCTGTGGAAGTAATATCAGTGGATTCGTCGAGTGCTAATGAAAAAAATTCAATGATCTTAGTTTTTTCATTTAATTGTTCCGCAATATTACCTGACAAAGACATAATACGTCTTTGGATAGTCATACGATTCAGTTGAATTTTCTCAAACTTTTTTGCTGCTTCTGGACACATTTTCTTAGCGGCAATTTCTATGCATTCTTTTACAAAATCCCCATCATTGAAGGGGCGACTGCGCTTTGCTATCATTCGAGAAATTTCATAACTAACTTCTGTAGCTGTTTCTGAATCTTGGATGGGTTTTGTAAACATAGCTTGCTGACCAATAAGCTCCCGTTTTAAAGACAACATTTTTTGCTTTCTTAATTCGCCTGTAAACTTGGTAAAAGTAGGATGCTGCGTTTCATAGTGCCTTTTTACATTATATTCCTTTGCAATCGCAACAGAATTCTTGCAAATTAAACAAACGACTTTATTATGCGACCATACAAAAAAGTATTTCTCAGTCCAAATTTCTTGAAACTGCCGATTTTCATCTTTAACCTTACGTTTTTTACTAGGTCCTGGCTTGTCCATGTTGCGTTCTAATCCTGGCTAGGATTAACACAGCACCTAAAAACAATTACAGTACCTACTTAAATTACCCATCCTTTTTTATTTAGGTAGATTGATTTAAATAGGTAGGGAAACACTTATTAATAACAGAGTTTTACTTACGATTTCACAACACAATTATACACGGCACTTGACGGGAAATCTACGTTGAATGTGGATCAAAATATATGACACCGGCTAGTCGAGTTAAAATCTACACTAGAACTATTGACACTTCACTCAAATTAAAACCGAACTATCGGTCGCTGCGGTTAGCGTGGCTTTTATACCGCGCGTATAGAGTCGAAAACTGTCTGGAGAAATCTCGAAACCGACTCTGGAAGCTTCGTGTATCTACCTACGCGAGCAATCGGGAATTCGTGCACTTAAGAGCGCGCGCGCGAGATTCAAATTACTTTTCGAACATATTTTTTTTGGTTTTATTCTGGAATAGAATTCAATATTTTTCGAATGTACGAGAGTATTATTTTTGCTGTCGGCGGGCCACCAGTATTCGACCGGCGGGCCGCAAGCGGCCCGCGGGCCGCGGTCTGTGCATCCCTGAATTAGAATAAGCGGACGACAAAAAGTAAAAGGACAGCTGTCTTTCTTTATATGGACCGTATAGAGGCGTTATTTAGTTCCACAATATTTGATACGTACTTGTACGTACGTACCATTGGTCATTGGCGTCAATTCTATACTGTGTGGGACTTGTTCATGGCATTAATTCCATACGCTAGTAACAGTATTTCAATGGTTTAAACCTAAATAAATAGGGCAATATTTTGCTTAGTTAACATGACTTTTCTTACTGGGTACTGATTGCACCAGTGACTTTCACAACCACATCCTAACTATAAACTTGTATTATTTAGTTTCATGGGATGTGTATGTAGTTAATATGAACCTGTATTCAAATTGTACGCAAATGCCATGAAGTTCTATGGTTCTATTCAAGTCCACATTCATATAATATTTTATTATTGAAAAATTTATTAAAACAAAAAAATAAATAAACAAAAATGTTATTTATCATCTGTTATACATTAAATACTTGAAATCTTGATCGAAAGCTTCTTAACTACATTTCCTGAATGACAGCTATAGTAACTTGTCACATTTTTCATATATCAAAATACAAATCATATCAAAGAACAGCGTCACACTAAAAGGTATGCTTGTGTTAATAAATCCTCATAGCACCCAGTTGGTATGACACGTGGTAGATCAAGCGCAGAACCAACGGCAGGATCCACCAATAAACCTTAGTCCCCGTTTCTCATGGAGTTCACATTCGTAAAAAAATACCTATTCTCAGAGTCACGATTTGGGTGAAGACATAAAGAGGACATTCAAATCAGGACTTGAGTCGGCAGAATCTCTATTAAGCATTTCAATTCCATGAAATAGCCAACACGGCACATCACTGGTTAGTCGGTGCAGGTCGGTACGTGTTACCCGCCTCGATATGTCTTCACCCTTTGGATGCATTTCGTTTCTTCCCATGCTATAAGTTTTTACGTTATTATAACTGTACGTTTGTGTTTAAATCTGTGAATTTAGTTATTGAATCACCAAAAGGAAAATGTTTGCGAAAGGAATTGACGCGAGCCCTGATTCCGAACTGTATTCGCGTTGGTATTTTAAATACAAAATAAACTGGTATAACATTAATTCATCATATCGACTTTTACATGACCATCATTTTCTATGTTCATCATACGCATAGCCTACTACCTAGAGATAAAGTATCAAAATTGTTTGATTACAGTAAACATTTTTTGTGTCCCGGACATATAAAATCGCACACACACATTGATAAATTCGGTAAAATCTGAGAATCTCCAGACTGTCAATTCACTCTTAAAGCCCTGGAAATCTGTTCAGAAAGTTTGAAATAGCACCTATTTTTTAATCACTGATTTTCTTTGTTCAATTATCAAATGTGACTGTGAGTGATTCAGAAAAATGGCCCCAGGTAGGAAGGACTGATTGCTATAGGAAGCAAACGGAAGCCAAGCACAATGTAAGTGATGCCCTGTTTTCGCAAGTCGGTCAATCAGTAATCGGTAATGGCATCGTTTGACGACAAACGAGCTGAATGGAAGAATTGGCCGGATTGAATGGTAGGAAGTGGAGCCAGCTGAACAATTGGAGTCATTGTCACTGTCTTCGATTCACCGGTCGAGCAGTCGTTTGCCCTACTTACACCAATTAAACTCATTTTATGACGACCGAAATGTCTGACGAGACTACCAACACTTTTTTTCCTCAAAGAGGTCTCGAAATCGAAAATTCAAGGTTAGCGGTGATGACTATGAGTAAAGAGTAGGTAGTAGGTACGAGTATTAGAAGAGTAATAAAATAAAATAAATGTAATGAATATTATGTTAGCAAAGGGAAACATACGGAACTCTAGAAAAGTAGGTGGGTACTGGAATTGCCCATGTACTTAGTTGCTGATCATATTATTACCCAATGCTTTTTGTTATCCGATTAGTTTTAGTGTGGCGTTAGTCCATATTCGTAAGATTTATTGTACCTCTTTTTACAAAAAAGCAATAAATCTGGTGATTTGCTACCACATTGGCCTCAAAATTATACGCTTTGTATGATTTATCACACCGTGATGTGTGATGGTACGAAATATGATTACAACACTGTCATTTGACATTTATTCAGTAACCGCTAATGTAAGTCAAGGGGAAGATATTGTTTGGAAACCCACACTAGATCCAATTGAGTATTCCTTGTGCGACACTTTTGCGGCCTCCCAGAAACATTAGTAATGACATTGAGACGTGTTAAACTCAACGATTCAGTACCCTACATGCTCTGGTTTTGCTCACTGCCTAATTTACGCGAGTAATAAATATATGTAATATACTGGAAATCTGGAAATAATAGTAAATAAGTTTCTAGAAATCATAAAAGGTGTTCCAAAGTTTGCGTCACGTCACTGAGGGAAGTAAGACCACAATTGAGAAAAGTGTTATTTTTTAAATAAAAAACAAGAAGTAACGTGGCAATGATACTTCCGTCATTCGATTGACAAACTAATGTTCGCATGTGATTAAAATCTCATATCGACTGAACGATCAGTATCATCAGTATCATGTAGGTAGGTAGATACTTATTTGCATTCAATATCACCATCAGTATCAGTCAATCTCTTGGAGATATGGGCCAAGTTCAGCAACTTCTGTCATTAGCGTGCCGAATGTTGGTTACTGTATCACAATGCAAGAGGATGCAGTAAGCTCTCGGAAAGTAAGCGGCGACAAGATGTTAAGTCCTCAATAAATCTATTTCACAATACCCGCACTCCAAATCAGAATAGCAGTTTTTATTTTAAGATTCACTTATATCTTCAACGATTATACCTATATAAACTCGTAGACTAGTTTCTCATTTATAGGAACTAATTTTGTTAATGAATGTTTAGCTCGCTGCAAAAAAAAAGAAGTAGAGAGATCTAGTGAAACTTTTTTTTCTTATTTGCAAACTCACTGCGTGTAAATCTATTGTGATGTTATTATATCAGTAATTAACAAGTTCGCGATGATTCGCCCGTATTTGTATTGATATTGATTATATTGTGCTAATATATGGTTTGCTTCTAATGAGTTTCCGATTACGATGTTGTTCGTATCATCATCAGTCAAGCGCAACTTTGCATTAATTTAATTACTTTGCTTTCTTGATTTATTAAGATGACTCAAGATATTATTATATTAATACATTAATAGCAGACTAAGAGTTTATTCGTCAGTGACCTTAAAATACACTTTCCATTAGTGATTTCTGATACAAAGTAGGCGCCGACGTGAATAGAACAATACTTTTTTTGATCACAAGAACATTTAACTTCCAAGATTACGGTCTTTGTCGAAAAAACGGTCGAAATTGATTGCATTGGCTGCTATTCTTTTAGTGAAAATTTGACGTGCTGTATCATGAATGGATAGTAATATCATAGCCCACTGAATCTATTTCTTTCACGTCTGTAGCAGAAAGCATCTCATTATTATATCATCAGCTAGCTTTCCCGCGGGGTCACACTGAGACAGAGCATGTAAATCGCAGGTCGAGATCTACCAGATGCTAACGATGTACCTACCTACTATACACAGAGCTACAGACACCGTTACGCGTTAGATCAACTTTTATAAATATATAAGTGTGTATGAGAAAAATAAATCAGAATGTGAGGAGTAAACACATCTCGGTCCTTAGGATTTTTGACAAACATATCAAGCTAATCGATCTCGGATTTTTGAATACTGGAATCTTAGTGGGGGTCATTAAAGAACTAGGAGTTTAATGAATGAAACTGACTACAGCTTAGCAAACTTAACCACACGGCAGCTTCTATAGATACATACTACTTTAATTTTTTGGAACTATGGAATATTATTCACCAATCTACAAAATAACATCCTACTGCCGTGCAGCCGGCGTCAGAAGATCACAATTTATTCTTAAACATTTTTCTTGTTTTATGTCTCGTTGCCCCGAGCCGTTACTTTGATGCTCAATTTTGACAATATTCGAGAGGAGCAATAAACGTTTTGGATCATACATATTGTTGTCTGTTCCAAACTTTTTCTTTACGCTTATTGTTTGAATTTCCTTCAAAAGACGACAACAAAATATTCGTTTTCTTCATTTTCAAGAAATCTGGTGAATGGATATTGCTTCATTCCAATAAAAAGACTTGTTGATTGATCATATTCAGGGGCTCATAAACTCTAAGCACCTAATATAAATAATATATTTTCGTGATCCATCATAATTAATATTGCAATTAAAATCGAATTACCTAAGCGACAAGTCAAATCGCTCTTTAACAGCTTTTATTACTTAGACGAATAATTAATCGATAACAATACCGATGTATGTTTAATTACTAACTTGAATCGAATTGAAAGCACATACTACTGCTGTAAAATTAGGGTGTGCATACACTAGAGACTAAAGGACGTTATCATTTGGGTGAAATATTATTTTTACTTGCTGTAACTATAGCAATAAATTTTTGAGTTTCAATTTAGATGAATTCTAACCTGAATTCTTACATCTGTGAGTAGGTAGATATCGTTACACAAGTATCAAGGGTGCATGTGCATTTCGCACAATCTATCAGGAGCTCTATTTTTGAATCACTCGCGTGAATATGGCGTGTGATATTCAATGATTTCGAATTTTGGGATGAAAACTAGATGTAATCTACACGAAAAAAATCATTGCTCAATTTATTGAATACTCACGTCTATATTTCGCGTGGTTTTCGTTGATTTTTTATTCGTTTTCGAACGAAAATCACTCGCCATATCCAAGCGAGTGATTCAAAATAGGGCCCCAGCACCTTTAATTTAATTGGCCTAGCCTTCGCGTTCAATGTTAAACTTGGTCGTGCGAGCGCCCGTCGCCGATTCTGACAGTCACCCACTTTCAATCATGTGAACCGGTTCAGACAAAGAGTTCACTGTTAATGGCCGTGTAAACTGCTGTTTCAATTTTGCAATTTTATGTCATGTTATCTGAAATGGGTCGCCCGCTTTTGTAACTTACCTACGTTGGCAGTGTTGGCACATGAGGGTAATGTTTTAGTTAGTCCATTTAAAAAAACAATAGTAGCAACCTACCAATAGGATGTGTGCGCACAATAGCTCAATATTCATAAAGTTACAAACATCACGACAGCACACATAAAATCCTGCATATAATGCGCGGAAAAAATATCAATGAATTCACGTCATAGGACAAAAAACGTCACGAGCGTAGTAGACACGCAACAACGGCGCGGGCGCGTCGGCTGAACTCGGCTGACGTCGGCTCACCATGCACGAAGACAAGGAAAGACAAGGAAAAAGCTCAGCCATCTCTCTCGCACCCAGGACGAAAGCAACTAAGATTAGATCAGTGAACTAAAAAGAAACAGTCTCGTTCGGCTCCACCGGCGAGGAACCGGTTCTATATTGTAACTTAGTCCTTACAAATAAAAACTCAGACTCATGCATAGATAATCGTCCAACCCATTCGTAACGAGCTTTAGTAAGGGGCTACGCTTGCAACGTTGGAAGGAAACTGTTACAGAACGGAAATGGACACGGGCGGTAGAGATCCATTAAAATAAAATGAAATTTTAATAAAGTTTTTACGACGCATAAATGCTTGGTTATTATTACTGAAGCGAAAAGCACATGCAACGAAATTTTTCACAGACTCGATTGCAATGAATATAATGAAAGTAATAACTTAAAACCTAGACTTTAGCTTATTAAAACGCAATTTGGAATTAATTATCTCTGCAGCGTAAGTATATAGGTAGTGGCGGTTGATTGAGTCCATTAAAATTTCTCTGCATCACTTTGCATAAACGCCATGTTAGACGGAGCGCCGAGAACGAGGCGGGTTGACCTAAAGAACTGCCACTTGAATAACGTACACAAACTTCCGAACGCTCCGAACGGGACCGTTAAAACGACATCAACTGGCAAATGGTAAACATCACGGCTCAGTTATGCTATCACCATAATTTGTTCGACAAATATTCCAACCTCTTTCGCATTGACGTAAACGATATTTTAAGTAGATTCCGTAAAAAATAAATGCCGTCATGCCTGAACCAAAAACTCAATTCTCTTCTCGTACCCAAGGCATCCTTTCGTGGAATTATCATTTAACTCAGTGCTTGTTTATTTAGGCTACATCTCTGCAGTCCCTAACAATAATATCTAACGGTACAGTAAATACCAGCTAACTAGGCATATGTAAACGGTAAAGAGACTTATAAATTGAATTCGCGAGCCGTCAGAGCCGTGCGAGTAACTCACTTGAAGCACTAACGAAATCACTAGCTGTAACCCTTTCTCGTGTCCTAAACACATAGCAAGGACATTTTCAACTGTTTTTCTTGACTCTGATACAACAGTTGTAGCTACGTTTTACAGACCCGAACAAATATTACGGACCCCGCCCCCGAGTCGTCTCGATGCCATTGACGTCGGTGCTGAGGTGCCATATTACCGGTGGTTAGAGTTGGGATTGGTATAATAATTCTGGTGACAATTGCAGTCGTCGTCGGTTCCGCGGAGGACAAGAGGTCGTTAACGAGAGCGGCAGTTGTTTGTTTTCCCACGCCTCTTGAGTCTTGACGACTGACCGAAAGCTGGACCAAAGCGACGACCGATTTGTTCACGGTAATTACCAAAACAAAACACGAATTACCGTAGCGTCAAGTCTCGATTGTTTTTTAGGAGTCCGCAAGTTTAAAAAGAGAGCACGTTGTCAGTTTTCCGGATCTTCAATCAGTGCATTCAGATGAAACAACTTCGCTCGTCCTTCAACCTATATACATAGTCATATTGAGTAAAAAAAAACACTTGATTTAAAAGTAGCATATTTTTCATAATTGAATTTTACATGAAATCTCAGTTTAGCCAAGACATTTATCGTGAAAATCCATTTTACGGAACCCTACAGCATGTGCCAGGTGCCTAACGCTATGTAATACTCATGTTAGACATCACCATTAAGTTAATTTTATACTTTAGTTCACGTCTTCGCGAAACGAATCCACAACTTTCCTTTCTCAGGTAAGAAGTACATACACTTAAGTTATAATGACAGAATGTTTAAGCGCAAAACAATACAGATGTAATTAAAAGATTTCTCACGAGCAATTGCGTTTGAATAAAAGAAAATGTACCTTTCGTTATGATGAAAACGTTCACAGCCTACGAAAACATGGCGCGACCGTCAAATAGTACCCTTATTAAATTACCTCTTCGCTAGCAATTACGTACATTCTTGCTTTTTGTAGAATAACATACGCAATTTTAAAATTACATTACATCAGAGTATTTTCATGAGAAATGCTTTCAAAATTAACGTAGTTTTTCCGTTCATTCACTTGTAATCAAAAACCAAACAAGCAAAACTTTAGTATATCTAGAATGATTGTTTCATTTGAATAAAGAATCTATTGAAAATATAGATAGTGCTATCTACGAAGGCACGTGCCACTTTCTGTCCTAATCGTTTATAGTACATTTATGCAAGCTTTTTCCAATAATTGATGATTTAATATTTATTATAATTATTAAATGTTTATTTTGTAATATCTGACACACACCCGTACTCTGCGCTTTCCTCATTCAAAAATTAACGGCGCGCGCCCTCGTGGATGGCACTATCTATGTATAAGTCGAAATTAAATAGTGTACTTACCTTGACTAGAAGATTTAGCGACTTCCTATTTAGCTTCTAATAGCGTCAAGTTCCAGGAAACTTGGAGGTAAATCCGAAAAGTTTTGTTTTGTACCGTCTATGTGCACACTTTATCGTATCTTTGTTAAAAGTCTAATAACTGTTGTGAAGTTACTCCGGCACTTTCAGTGAGAGTATCAAAGAATAATCCAAGGTGGAGGCGGAAAAAATTGTGTTACGTGTAATGAAATTGCGAAAAGGAAACTTTTTCAGATCCTCGGCTCGGTAAACTAATACCGAGTGTTTTCAAGCAATTTAAGTTTGGAAATATTGCGATTTACTAAATCTGTGGTTTTTAACTTATGGAAAAGTTAAATATTTTAGTATCAAAAATGTTGGCAAAAATAATACTACAATATGCAGAGGTATTTTTAATACTGCCACGCTTGTACTTTAATAGGTTTATTATTCGAAATTTAATAATTCCGGTAAATTCGTGTTATGTGGAAGCAATGAGACTAAATCAAACAATAGCATCTAATTTAATATCCATCTGAAATTAGGGCATTGCGATGGAAATTTATTTCCACGATTTTCGCGACATATGATTCTACAAATTTCTTTTTAATGCATATTATGGAGAATAAGCCATACTTATAAATATATTTTTTTATCTAGTTAATACCGATTTGCAAACTCAAAAACACCGATGTGTCAAGTTGCGAAAGTTAACTGCAAGCTTTAAATACTAACTCTGTGACAAGTTTCCTCTAGTCGAATTTTCATTCGTTTTAAAACATTTTACTTTGACAAAAGTTCGCGAGCACGAAAACTGTTGTCGTACGTGTCGAAAGAATCCGGTGCGTGTCGAAATATGGACACGAGGGCGCCCGCCGACGGTTCGCGTGGCACTGGGCGGGCGGCCGCGTGGCATCCCGCCCGCCCTTGCGCGGAGTTCATGGCAACAAACCGACTGACTTTCTGTATGACATTATTATATTTCAATCGTATTCCATGTTTGCACAATAAACATGCGAGATATTTCATTTCAAAAGGGAATTGAATTGCTCTTTATGAAAACGATACGGAAATAATAAAATTGTGTTAGTGGATGGAACAATCACCATATATTTTTGCTTTAAATATCTAGTTAGACAACACATATAAAAGTTTGTTAGCCACTTATCAACAAAACACATAGGTACTTATTAAATTTTGATAATTAAAAAACGAGTCTTAAGTGGATTTATATCCATGACATTATTAGGTACACAATCGATGAGTTTCTTTGAAAAAAATCGAGTTGAGTCAAAATAGGCTGTACATATCAAATTGAGTCACATGTAGAGTCCATATCTCATTCCTCGAATGTTTGGATCGATAATACAATCAGATATTGAATCTGCTGACTGATTTACTGCTGTGCAAAATTAAATTTGTATCTCTCAGAATAACATTTCTTGGGACACAATATTTGTTTATGAAAAATTGACAACAAAAGCAATAATGTAATTAATTGGCTTTTCGTTGAACTGAATCTATAAAGAATCATTTTCCAAACGTTATTGGTTGTAAGTGTAATATTATATTTTGTTACTTATATTCGATAACAGAATTCGACGAACCGTCGAACAAAAAGAGTTCAATGAAACAAAGAAAAAAGGTGAACTCAAAATCTTAAAAATATTCCACAGCGGGCTGGTAAAATAAATAAAATATCGACTATAATTGGCACTCGTGGTTGTTGAAGAAATCTAACAAGAGGAGGAAATCCTACTGCAATATTGGTTTGAAATATTGAGTATAGTATTGATTTTGAATTTTTGAGCAAGGTGAAAAATAGTAAAGCAGGATGAATATGTCTTATAGCCCAATCCGCATACGGTAGTATGATAAATTACATTCGTCTAAGGGCCGATTTCGTGATCAAAAGTTAACTTTTAACTAATAGTTAAAAGTGGTTACCACTGGTCGAATAATTACTATTGGCGTGCTTTAAACAAATGGTCATTTAAGTAGCCATCCTGTCAACTGATTAAGGTAGGTATACTTTGTTCAAAATATGCACGTCGTTCAATCGCTGGTAACGACTTTTAACCATTACTTGAGATAAGTTTCGATCACAAACCGTGCCTAATTGAAATACGTACCTACTCATCCAGCTGGGACAGCAATTGAATGTTGGCAAAAAAACGCCGTGAGGGTATAAAAACACTGAAGTTTATGACAACAAAAAATACGAGTACGTATTTCAAAGAACTGATAACTTATATTCCCACTTGTACATTTTCTTATTGCTAACATTTAAGTAGAATTCTAGGAAAGTAAAATAGATTTGTACAAGAATCTGAATTATGTATCCTACCTTCCCTTAGCTTTAATTCAGGGCTAGTAAAGTTTTATTTCTGGAAAATTGTGTTTATCTCTAACTGTACACATAGTCCTTAGTTGTTTTGAAGATAAATAACTGTAAGACGACCCATCTCAGTGTAATGAAACAGTCTCAAGGGATCCATCATGTTAAACTACATACCAGTAATTACTTTGTTACATGTTACTGTTTCTCCGCTTGAATAGAGCCACGTTCACAATGGAGAGTAAATATGTACTATTGCTAATTACCTTAAACAAAAAATTCCTATAGGTTTGCTCTTGACTCCAGATCAAGCCAAGTGCGACTAGTACGGAGTTTAAATAAAAAGTGTGTCTTTGGAAAGGTAAACCCTTTTCAAAGACAAAGAAAACGGTACAAGACAAGTTAACAGCAATCAATTTGATATGGCACTTAAGATACAATAGCTTGAGAAAACTTTTGCGTAACTTCATAGATAATATTTAAACGCTTTACACAATTTAACGGTCAGCAGGCAAGAGATCGTGCGTGAAGTCTGCCAAAATAATAAAGGGAAAGTATTTTTTGTACTTTTTGGCATAATGTCGTCATTTCTTAAGCCTAGCTTATTGAATTCGCGATTGTCAGGACACTTCTACTTGGTACATATTCATACTGCTGAATGCTGATTGTAATTTAATATTTTTTAAATTCATTATAGGCAGTAACTAATTTATAATTTCAATAAGTTTTTTTTCTCGTAAATGCTACATTTAAATTTAAAAAAAAGAACACAGTTACCTGCTTTTAGTACAATCACATAAAAGAAGTTGAAAACATTTTGTAAATGTACTCGTCTGCCGGCGGACTAACATTCTTTGCACATAATAAAAAAGTCAACTTTATAATGTTAGCTTTTACGTGCAAACAATTCGCAACATTTAACCAAGCATTCCAGTTTGCGGATCAAAACAAATCCCCAGGTATTCTCTCGTCAGTCGGCACAGGTCTCAATGTGGACGGGGACTAACCGCCGGTGTTATTCAGGGCAACATTGTGAGCTAACTGAGGGGACAAGCCCTGGAAGATATCCCTGTTATTCGGAGTCGAGAATCCGATGTGTCCGTTGACAGTACCCCGGTATGCAGATCCAACTAAACTCCGCAAACCAGGCCACTTCTTGCAATGATAAAATACGCTCGTTAAGCTCGTTTGAGAAACTTAAAGAATCTTATCGCAATATTTATTTGCGTTTGTTTCTGTCGCAGTTTTGAGATAAGTTTACAAAATAGTTCCTAATTATACGTCTGCTGTTTCGCAATTTTGAAAGTTCTGGTGACTTTCTTAGCAAGATAAGAAGCTTTTTGAAGAGCACTTGCAAAAATTCGTACATTTTTGTCGTTATAACTAGTTTTAGTTAACGATCGTAGTATATGATTGTATTTAAAATAGTTGTAAGAGTTTGGAATATTAAAAAAGAGTTAAAAGTAAAGTTAGAAATAAGGGACGTCAACTTTTTCAAACAAGCTTGCAATATTTAAATTGCTTTGGGACTGCAATACTTTATTCTGTTGCTTGGAGCTTCATTCAACAGTGGTAGTAGGAATCCCTGATGGGTCTGACAGTACGAGGTGTATATTTGTGTTACGAAATGATGCATTCCTAAGAAAAAAATTGATTTCACTATACTTATTATTACCTACTGAATTATTTTATAAGCAACGCCCATAATATTACAAATGTACCAATTATATAACTTAGAAATTGAATTTCTGTTAGACTTCGTCTTTTAGAATTATTTACTAATATTATTTTATACAGAGACTATTCAGCGAACTAGACTGAAGGAAAATAAATGAGTTTATGATGAACTTTACTGATAGAGGTGACTTTCGTACAGTTTTGCCCTTTGTACTTTATTAGTGCCCTATTCAAGTATTGCTGCATGTGAAAGTTTTCATCGTGTTATTTACTTGGTTTAGTTATAAAAATATTAAGCTCAATTACACCCACCTTACATTACCTGTACACATTTCACACCACCACCAAAAGAAATCGGAACCATTTTAGTATATCTATTTAGTTAGATTAGTTCGATCGTACACGTTACTTGGGGTGAGCTCAACTATGAGTTTGATATATTTTTTAGAGTTTGCTATACAATATAAGATAAAGATTCTGCAACTGAATATTTTATTAAACAAAATGAATTGTGTTTTAGGTGTTTTTATAAAAGCTAATTTGCGATTCCACCGCAGCACAGTAATGATGAGATATAAATCATGTTTTCGTCTATCACATAACATTGTATTTTGTCAAACTGGAATACAAAACATGCGAAAGCAACGTCGTCACGTAACCCGTCTCTATTTTCGTTTATTTGCTATAACACGTAACAATTCCAGCTTTACGCGAGCCGGGGATGGATTTCGGTCAATAATAAGAAGATTTACGAGCGAATACCATATACGAAAAACGAGATATGGCGAGTCGACACGCATGAAGGTAAGTATATCTTTCAGCAAACTTAAGCACCGCAAACCGCAAAGAGTTTGACGTCGGATTTAAGTAAGGATCATAAATAAACCGATTTCGTATCCTTACTTCAATCCTTTCGTAAGAATAAACAAATATTTGTTCGTGACTTTGCTTAGCAAAAACGAAAACCAATAAGTAGCTGTAATAACTAATCTCGTAGGCAATGTCTCATTCTACGCAAAGAATAGGTCGTTACAGAGAAACCCTTGTTATATTCTAATTAACAAAGAAACGAACCATAATAATAAATGGAAGTTAGTCCTTATTGCGAAGCGAAGAAATTAATTAAATTGATTTCTGGAAAATAAGAGGACAGGATCAGAATCGTCTCGACTTGTGTAAATTATTATTTACACCATCACTGTGTAAATAATACAATCTAATGAATTTCTCTTGGTGTTTTGTATGGCGCATATTTATTTATTTATATCTCTTTCTGTGTACTTAGGTATAAAAGCATGTTTTAATGTCAACAGACTCGAGAAATAAGTACATCAAACAAATCGGAAGGATTTATATCTCTAGCGGTGTTTAAAGCCTTCGAGATAATGATAATGTCAAATTGTAACTTAAGAGAATTGTTACAATAGCAATATGCTTTGCGTTGTCATTATATTTGGGCAGCCTTCCTACAATAATGGTCTGGCGAGTCTGATTTCTCAAAGAGCCGGTAGTAAAGGCTATGATTGGCACGAAACGAATCGCCCTAAGCCATAGTCAAATCCAATTAACTAGCCTTGACTCGTCTATTACACTTAAAACAACGACGCCATATTGAGAACTAAGTATTATGTATGTATATTAGAGTAGGTAGTTAGGTATTAACTCGTCAAGTATGTGTGAACGAGACACAATAGAAATTCCATTATTATGCGACTCCCGGCAGTCGTTTGATACCTGACTGATTACCCTAGTGAAAAAATCAACCTTGTCATTGACAGAAATACAACGACGCCTTCACCACTTCACAATTAAAAGGGTCAGTAAAAAATCTTGGGCAAATCAATACTTTTATTAAACAAGTGTTTTAAGTAGGCAAGATGGCAGCAAAAGAACTATAAATAATATCAAATCAAAGGTCAGGTTATTAAAAATAGTTTCCGATGATTTTGATTAAACTACCTTTTACTTTTGGTTCAATTTTAACAATTGTATCCGTCATTTTAACAAAGGCATACGTTATTCAACCACTTACATAAGTTATTTGATGGGATCAACAGATCAATATGTCACGCAAAAGCTTTCTCTGTGTGCCTTTATCGATAGTATGGTACACAACAGTTACCAAAACCAGTAACATTTCTCTGTAATAAACTTTAGATAAGATTTATAACTTTTGAACCTAGGAATTTAAGAATGTTTAACTTTGGGTATTGATTCACCTTTTCTTATTTTCGTCTTAATTCTTTCACGTATTTGCATTGCTTGTGAATAGAGAAGAGATTTCATTCGACCTTTTTATGCACGTTTTATTGTGCTCATGTGGCTCAAGCGTCTTTATGTGCGAGCTTTTATTGCATTTTTCTGAAACGCCCGAAGTTTTTTGCGATCAAAGGAATGATGTTTTACTTTTTAATGAAGTAAGTTACTGCTTTGTTTTGTTTACTGCGTCGCTAGTGCGTTGCTGGTCCCTTGTGAATCTGAATCGCGATAACCTCAGTGGATGTCTTCGGCATTTAGCAATCTATGACGGTCTCCGATTCTGATTGTATGCTGACAGTACAATGGTTTTGCTCTGAATTTCATACGCTCAATCTTTTTCTGTCGATGTTGCTTGAAGTTGCTCTTCTTTTGAATGGAATAGGAAATTTCGTATTGCGGTGTCTTACTTAGGACCAATTTCCATGTCTAAATTTCGACCATATGAGTGCGTGAGAAGGAGTTTCTTATATTTTTTCTGAAGTTGGATCGCAATACCAATTTGGAAACTCAGCTAGCTGAGTGGAAATTGAACTGCCTGGAACTTGTTTTCTCGCTTTAATCCGTTCCAGTTTAAGGCATTTTGATTTTACAATTCAACAGACTAGATAGATACGACAAATAATACAAAATGATGATACTCGTAACTAAACACTTTAAGTATTATTTATATCTGAATTCTTTCTTTGAAATACCATTCCTGTTATCAACTTCTTGTTTCTGTTACCCGTTCACCTTTAGAGGACATACCCTACATGTGAAAAATATTTCCGTAGTAGGTTTATACGATATTTAACAAAATAAAAAACAATAATGTAATATACTGGAATTACTTATTTATAAAATTCAATACACTGATTAGAGTGAAACAAATCTTTATTACTGTCATACCTTAAGATTGTCTGAAACCGCGGAGTTATAGCTTATAGTCTGTAAAAGAACAAGCGAAACTCTGAACAAAGTTACCTCTCATAAAAAGCGAAATTAGGTATGAATAAATGAGCCTACTTCTAATTACTGACTGTCGTATCTCAGCTCCCATCTAAAGTGCCCTTAGGGGTGTCTACGGTAGTTCATTACTTATAGCGCTGTAATAGCGTTGCTTTGTCGATGTAAAAAGTCGGCATATCGAATTGATAAGTCGCTCGGCATTCCTCGGCCGATAGTCATCTGGATCGGGAGCCGAAAAGAAATTGCTTTATATAGAGTATTAAGTGTTTGTGCTGCCGACGATGGTATTCGGGATGTATTTAAATTGCTCTGGTGTAACATCGCTTTTGTTATATCATTACATTACTACCAGGGTGTTGGGAATGGATTGGAAGGAATGAACCGCTTATTTTTTTGTATCTGTTGTTTGGAATGGAGTATTCAATTATAAACATTCAACTGTTTTTGATTATAAACATTCGCCTTCAATCAAGATAATTTAATGATCAGAATATTTAATCAGCTAAGTATTTGTTGACTTAGTAGCTTTTAATACCACCTAGTAGCAAATCACCAGGATGTCCATTAGTAGCCATTACTATAACAGTACGCTAAACAGTTGCAATGAGTCTGTCATCTAATGCACGCGTAACCGGGTTCCAGAGAAAGCAGGGTAATAGACGCGTACAATTACTATGTGCGCGAACGCAGCTAAGCGGGCTAAAGAATCTGAGAGGACGACAAGCCACCGGATGCCTCTTGCCTCAGGGAAAAACTCATAATTGATTCTGCGTATCGCCGCACTGATCCTGTTTATCGCTAGATAGGGGTGCTAGAAAACTAAAACAAATTGAAAATGATCCTAACCGCTATTGAATCCGTGGATATGGATTTTATTAATACAACTAAAAAGTTTGAAATTTTGCTCATAAATAAAATAAACTAACTCGGTACTTCAATAGCTGGCCAATACAAAAGCTGAGGGAAAGGCTTCAAGACGGTGATAGAATAGGTACTCAGAGGTGCCATGAGTTAAAATTGAAATCGCAATCAAACTTCTTACCTACACAGTATTGGATAAAGTTTATAAAATGTAGATATAAGAGTGATTGTTAGCTAACACAAGTAAGTTTTGTGGTTTTGACAGCCCTGAGTGTTAGTGATGGGTGGGACAAACTAACTTGCAAGTGATATAAGTTATTATTTTTTATAACCAAAGGTTACAATTATATACTGCTTTTAAACTACCTCCCCACCAATTTTCAGCCAAAATGGTTGGGCCATTCTTGAGTTATAAATAGTGTAATTAACACGAGTTTCTTTTATTTAAATTGATTAAAGAAACCTTTGATTCTACCTGATTTACTTTTTATTTATTTATACTCGATTAACAAACACGACATAATCACAGTTTTTCGTACGTCCACTTTGAGCAAAAGCTTATGGAAATTGTTAAGGATAAGTATTTTGTAACAACTCTTTATCATTTCGTAGCATTAGAAAATATGATATTACCAATCACGTACTATTTATTCCTAGGTAATTACTGGGCGTAACGGAGTTTTATAAAATAATATTTTTCTTTGAGCTCAATATTTTTTTTATTATTCTAACAAAACAACATACCCAAAGCATGGTCCAAAACGTGGCTTGTCAGAATGTTACCATGCTCAGTCAGTCATATACGCTTAACCGGATTTTTCAAGTGGTTGGGTAGAGCTAAGCTATTTTCTTCTGGTGAAATAACATTCTATTCTAATATCAATTGAAATGTACAATGCAGTTAGAAATTTTTACTTTGAAAGCGCAACGCCACTATTATATTAGTTCCATTGACTGGGTGTATTTTTCTTTAGTAACTGGCCAAGACAAGTAGGTACCAAATATGCAGGTAATTGACATTTTATAAATTGCAATGCAGATGTTATTTAGTTTTAAGTTTCTTCGTGATACATAGCTAGCTTCAAAAGATTGGCTTGTTCGTTGGAAACAAAGGGCACGCAATAAAATGTGGTTTCTTTGTAAAAAAACTAAATGTTAACTGTATGTAATTACCTGCTATCAGAGATTGGACCCGATTAAGCCGAATAAAAATGCAGAAACAAGTTTTGAGAGACATTTTATACCTCAACCTTGGTCTTAAATAAACAATAAATAGTACTGAGGAATAATTTCCGTCTTGTTCTTTTGTCACCAACTTGTTTTTCGATTCACGAGGTATCACAGTTTTTTTTATTCTTACAAAATGTTGTTGTGTTGTTATTTGTGTTGTTTCACAATTACGAATATATCTTCATAGCATATTCAGCAAAAATTTTGGGTATCACTCACTTACACCCCTGTTTTTTTACTCTACATATTTTTATATACTTGTGTCGTGATTGGATAATCACATTCACAATTATTCCAGAAATGCGCGAATTCTGTCAACAACACATGCAACAAAACTGTGGGCAAAGTACTTATTGTCTTACTAAGCACACCACTATTAAAACATCTCCCAGTGAAACGTGGGCGTTTGAATAACAAACGAGTTACATACGAATATTTGCTCTTGTAGATTTTCGTTTTTAAATGCTAGCAAAAACTGTACCGTGTTTGAAGAACATACATCGCGAACAATGAAATAATTAATGAGAAACATTTAAATTCAGTTAGCTGCAGGCTCCCAAGTTTTTGAGTTTGTATTTAATGTAACGAGAATGTTATTTCAGATCGTAGGATCTAAATTGAAATTGTAGACATCATGGAAATAACTTTAAAGTTGCTGGCGAACTAAGTCTAGTTGGCATCTTTTGCTCTGCTCAACCTAAAGTAGGTAAACATCTTACGTCATTATGACTTTATTTATGCAGGCCATCAATTTATCTCGGATCCCGAGGAGCATATCGAATTTTAATTAATTAATTAATGTCACCGATATGGAACTAGGAGCGCCGTATCCATGGCGCCGCGAGTAAATTATTCAGATCACGTCGGTCTAACAGTTCCTACTTATACGCGCCCCGCTGCCGCTTGCTGCCGCTTGCTGCCGCTCCGGCGGCCTCAGTGAATGCCAAATCACTCAGTGTTCAATAACCATTGTCTATTAGCGTGCTTGTTATCCACCGAAGCTTCAGTGGTTGCTCGACAAGCGATACCATTTCCCTGTGCAGCAGCACCTAGGGTCGGCTCAGCCACAAAGGGCAAGCAAGACATGCAAATTGCGGCTGTATTATGGGCCGACGGGCACCCCCAGGATTTACATAGGAATGGAGGAGGTGTCGGCAGTTAGGCGCTGCCGCGGCTGCCCTGCTCCGTCGCGCCAGAAGATTACAACACGCGCAAATCTGGGACGCTCATTCATAACTCGAGTGAAAACGTTCACGAACTAAATTTGCATAAACGCCCCATTACGTTAGTGAAAATCTAATTTTCACATCTATCTAGTTTATTTAATAAAAACTTTAATTGGAGTGGTCCTTCCTGAAATATGTTGGTTGGTACTGAATAAACGTTTTATTCTTTCTTTTCTTTCTTTCAAATATCATACGTAACTAACTTAACTGCCTCGGTGGCGCAGCGGTGAGAGGGTCGCATTTTAAAGCGACGGCTGCGCCGGAGGTGCCAGGTTCAATTCCCGGGTTGGGCCAAAAATATGTACCGGAGTTTTTCTGTTCAGAAATTCTCAGGGTAGCCCGGAGTTTGGAAGTTGGTGGTGTTTCACCCCCGTGCCTCGGAAAGCACGTAAAGCCGTTGGTCCTGCGCCTGATCTCTCTCCGGTCGTGTCAGATTGCTGTCCCATCGGGCTATGAGAGTGAAAGGAATAGACAGTGCACCTGTGTTTGCGCACACACTTGTGCACAATAATATGTCACGCGCAGTCGGTTAGTCGTTGTGACTGGCCACCGTAGTCGAAATCGGCTAGGGGGGACTATTATTTATTATACGTACTGAAATTGTATAAGTTACGCCAAAACAAAACTTATCCATCGACTGTCATTTGAGTGGCAACAACATACTTGTATCAATACCAACTATCATGTCACACATTCGAAGCTAAAATACAAAATAGTTTCGAAACTACTTCGAGTCAAGTTCGAAAACTACGCTGTAAAATCATCGTTCAGCTTCAGCATTTTATTATAGTGAGTGCAAATTTATGGATTTTTACCCCGCCAAGGAACCAGTGTAATTAAAATGCAGATAGTTGTGGAATATTCTTGAAAAGTTAAAATAGTTTCGTTACCATGAAACGGTCTGGAATTCTGAGGAGCAGATAATATACCTATTTAGCCGCCGTGAAATTGTTCAATATTGCAAAGTAAGCGATTTCAAACCTTTCGACATCGAATTCTTGATTTCGTATTGAAAGAAAGAAAGAAAGAAAACATGTTTATTCAGTATCACAAAAAGAGGGTACTTATATCTAAATACACATAAATAAGATACTGAAAGGGTGGGCCACTCAGCATGTGTCGCAGCATTTTAGGAATGCCACGACGCTGGTCTTCCGTGGACACCCAGACAGAGAGCACTACTTCGCGCAACAATTACCTACTTAATCAATATAGGAACTTTAACATCATATATATTTAATTATTTTACATACAAGCCAACTATATAAAATAAAATTTGGCAGTTACCATACAGTTAATACAAGTGAGTGTATAATTATTTTACTTTTACATTTATTTATTAAGTCCTAGAGTATGTCCTTTTGTAAATTTAGAAGCAAACTTTTGTATTTATATTTGAAAGTATACAAGGAAAGGCAATTTTTAAATGGTGGAGGGATATTGTTCCAGCATTTCGTGGCTGAGTATCGAAAACTGCCACGAAATGCGGCCGTTTTGTGACTAGGACAACAAAGAAGAGAAGCAGTTCTAATTCGATTAGAAAACAACAATTTTTCATATAAATATGAGGGTGACTTACTTTTAATCACACCAAATAATAGACATGCATAATGTAGAGAACGTCGAGATTGCATATTATTGGTGATTATTAATTTGGCTGGGCGGTCAGTGAGTGTTGTGAAGGAGCGTGGGTTGCGCAAAGATGACGTATTGCCGCCTGCGCGTGCGCCGGTCTCTGCACTAACCTTGGACTGGCGTTCGGTAATCTACGGCCTAAAAATAACAGATCAGAGAGGTAACATCGAAATTGGTAAATATTAACTTTTAATACACCACCACATCTCATTGTTATAATTAAAAATAGTAGGACATTAAATTAAATACAAACAATATTGACTATAGCCTCGTCATACGCATAAACGTAAAAATTTAAATGAATACAAAATTCCGGATAATTAAGGAAACCTTTTACCCTATTTAAAACAATTGTCCAATTCGAATCAGCTTGATCAAAGTGCTCAATTAGAATAACTATACAAAAAGGTTAATCCTAAAAAGATAATACACCATCAGATTTCTCTAAATCGCCCATCGTATGGCCCTAGCCTTAATCGTTACTGGACTATAAAACCTCGGCATGATAACGTTATAACACTTATTTAGATAGTTCGATCGTCGAGATAACATAGACAGCTGATTGTTTTCGTGGTTAGAGCGAACAAAGGCAAAGGTATACACATCAATCAATGAAGGATCTATTAATATCTGTCGTTAGAATATTATTGATACTATCTGCCAGCGTGTGATAAGATCGTTTACTTATTTGAATTAGCAAACAATAATATAAGAGAAAAATAATTTTTTTTTCGAATGTATACTTCATTTACAGAGTTTATTTAACCTTTTTTTGAACTGACGTATTATTTAAAACCGGTTAAGTGCGTGTTGGACCCGCGCACTGAGGGTTCCGTGCCACCCTCAACTGAATTCAGGGTCCACTTACTTTCACTTAACACGTTCCGGGACAGTGCCCGCCTACAGGCATGAAAACAATAAAACATCTATTGTGTCTGGAGTAGTGTCCCGGAACGTGTTAACGAAAACATCAAAAATAACTTTGTTTTTCATAGTGTTTGTATGAAAGACAAAGTTATATTTGCGGTTGATAAAAATGTGCAATATCTCAAAAACTACTAGTTCGATCTCCTTCAAACCAATTTTCGTTGCAAGTTTTTGTTGAGACCTACATCATATATATTTTTTAAAAATTTCACATTCTTAGTTCAAAAGTTAGATGGGGGGGGGGGGGGGGACGCCCATTTGACCACTTTGGAAGCGTCTATATCTCAAACCTATAGTTTCAGAATAAAGTGGCTGTGACATACGGACGGACAGACAGACAGACAGACTTGATGAAACTATAAGGGTTCCGTTTTTTGCCATTCGGCTACGGAACCCTAACAATAAATCATAAACGAGGGCCATGCCTGTCTTTACTTAGTAACACCATTACATGTCGTACCTATTAAAAATAAATCTAGTAGGAGCATTTTCATAATGCAAATGTGTTGTTTCTCCAATGACCACCGGTAATAGCATAATGTCATAAAACGTAGAAACAGTTACTGAACGGATATTACCTATAAATTATGTCGTATTCTATAATATTTTACAGCATTACAGCTAAGTGTTTGGGATTCTCTCGCTTATCGAAATACAAGTAATGTCGTTGCTAATAAAATCTATGAAAGTGCTACGATATGTAAATTATAATTATTTAGCTCGAATACTTGACGATAAGGTCTCTTGTTGGCCACTCCGGCACTGAATATAAATTAGTTGAAGATATTAAGCCCTGATATCCACAGGAAGTCCAATTCAGTTATTTCTTGTAAGATAACGGAATGAAAATGTGATAAACTGATAGTGTTATTCAATGATTGTTATTATCATTAGTGTTCAGTGAGTTGGTGTTTTAGGTAGTTTAAGTAAATATTTATTGGTAAGTAAGTACCTCATTTACTGAAAAAAAAAAACATTCATTTTTATAGAACTGCGCTTTAGACACAGGCGATTCCTTGTCTGACACAGATGCTTAATAGAACTGCCTAGAAACTGTATTAGCGTGGATACCAACTGGAAGAGGTTTGTAGCGGACGACAGCACGTCAAGGTAAACACGGCGGTATCTTATGCGGTTGTAATAAGGGTTAGTTTGCAACAAAAGTGGGTAACCTGATGTGCTCGCGACTGCACTACTCATATAAGTATTTGTGATCATCTCGTTGGTAACATCTAATTTACGCACTTCAGTAGGTACAACGCAGTTTTTCTGTATTCTCTGGTATTACCTTACTAGTGGCAATAATCTATACACATAATCCTGTCTTACCCTAAAATGGAAATGTTAAGGGAAAATTAATTCACCACTACTCCATAAAGTGGGGCCCACACGCAACAGCACGCCGCAGGATAAAATTATGACGATGAGAAAAAGATCACATAATAAGCTTAGAATGTCCACTACTCAAATGTATGGGAGATTAGGGAGGCTGGCTGAATAATAAATATTTTAAGAGACGTTTTAACGCCGGAGGCAGGGAATTACTGTTGACAGATAATGCCTAGAGATGCTCGTTTACATTGATTTGATTTATTTAAAACAAAAATCGATAAGCCGTTCGTTTGTTGCGCCGTTAATTAAGAAGGTTGATGCATAAGCCACAATTCACGTTATATTCCCATGGAACGGTTTCATTAATGACGATAATGCCGTCAAATAATGTCTGTGAGTGCAAACTAGAAAAGAAACCTATTTATTTAGTTTATCATTCTTAAGGAAACACTTATACTTTGTATGCCTATATAAGCCTTGTTGAACCCAGAATATAATATATTTTTGAAACCAGATACAGGAATGAGCTACTTTTTATTTTATTATGTTTCAAAGTTCGATTTTATACTACTGGTTTAGTTACGGGTCTTCTTTTTCTCAGCCCATAAATCATGGTTTACGAGTTCATGCTTATAAATTTTGCACAAGGAGACATTTAAGATAGTTTGGTGTTAAATTAGTAGGTATGTTGATTTTACTGAGGTAATTATCTTCTTCTTCTTCTTCTTCCTTGCCTGCTCCCTTTACTTGGGGTCGGTCCTCCTTGTTCGGTGGTTACTTGTTACTGAGGTAATTATCATCCTATATTTTTTACCCCCGACGCAAAAAAGCGAGTCTGTCTGTGTATCTGTCCCTTTGGTATTGAAGCTCCCAAACAGATGAATCGATTTTCGTTTAGTTTATTTTTGTCATAGATAATGTTATTCCGAGTGCTATGTTTCATGAAAATCTGTTCTGTCTTTTTTATTTACCACGGGTTTTTTTATTTAAAATTTCATGTTATATTATTATTATATTACCTTTGATAGGTTGATTAAAATTACGTCTGGTAGTTACTGAAATTGCATAAACTCGTATTAGACATTAATCGAATAGGTACTAGAATGAAAGAACCCTAAAGTACCCATAGAAGAGAAGTTCATAGGGTAACTGACCCCTTATTTACAAAACCAACACGCTATCGTGACGATTTCAACGCGAAAATTATACGGTCATCGACCCCACGAATCTGTTTCCAGCATTTCTGTGCTATGTCTACAAAAATAATGACCGATGTAAAAGATACCATAGAAAATTGACTGATTAAATAAGACCAGTTTGCTGAATTGATCAACCAAGTGCGTGGGCTTGACGATTAACATCATTATTTTAATGATTTCCGGCAAAATATAATACAATTAAAGCAATGTCATAAAGTTAAATAAATAACAGTGTATAGACAGTGTATAAAAAGTCGCTTAGAAAAGTGAGTGTCATAAAACACAAAATAGAGATTATTATCTTATTTATCTTATGGCAATATCACGTAGCGTAATATCGTGATGTAGGTATTAATAACGGTCAATGTTGAAATTTCTTTAATTTTGTATCTTGATTACGACTCCCTGGTACTGTTTGTTTAAGAGCTATTTGTCGAGAAATCACCAATCGTGTTTTATTACGAATTATTGAATCACAGTTTTTAAGGCAGAAAAGCTTGAGCCCGATTGTAATAAATCAAACACTGGGAGCAATTTCGGAAAAAATAATAAAAAAAAACATCCAAGCGTATTTATGAGGTGTATATGTTTGTTAATTATAACTTTAAAATTAAAATATTTGTAAGATTGATCAATTAGAATGTTTTACTTTTTCAAGTAACACGACATCTCATTGAACCCGTAAATAACTATTATTCCTATATAAACAATTATTTTTCAAGATTAGGTTTCTTTGTGGTTGTGGATGGTTAGTGGTCACGGTCACGCGCAGACGGTCGCCCGTTCGATGCCCGTCTCAAGCCAACCGTTACGGGTCTCCCGCGACGAATCTGATGCCTGCGAACCTTTCACCTTGAATGACAACAAAAACTGCAACTTAATTAATTAAATGGGTTGTTAATTTTGAGACCTCTTTTTGATGTTTTTCGCCGTGATTTTAAACAACGCTAGCGTTAGTGCTCAAAGATTAAAAAAACAATTTGATAAGACGTTGTTTAAATAACGGTGCCAGTAGATCTACCATGATTATTAATATCATGGGTATGATGTTAACTAAGTTTATAAATTAGTAACAGTTAGTAATTGTTATTAATTTTATTTAAAACCATAACATTTAAAGGATAAGTTAACATCCACAAGGGTGGGTATCATATTCAGCTTATATTCAAGCCGAAGCAAAACAATTCAAACGTAAACGAATTCATTTCTCTTTTATTTAATTTTCACATTACGCGATCCCTAATGCCAGCAAATGGTACGGTAATACCGGCCTAATCTAAATTCAACATCCAAAACATTTGACAAATTATACCCGAACAAATTTCGCATGAATAAAACGCGTTATACGTGATCTGTACCCGTAAAAACTAAATTTCATCCTCGGCGAAGCGAAGGCGCGACCGGCGCACCACTCCGCATTAAAAAGCTCTATAAAACATCATAAGAAAACAATATCGTACAGTTCTTTGGCTACGATTCCGAAATGAACGAGTGGATCGGTAAAAAAACAAGCTTGTTATCTTCAATTAGTACCCAAAGAGCGCTACTGGCCAGATTCATAAAGAGAACGCAATATAGTTGGAGCAAGAGAATGAGAATCCGGTTTGAAAAACACAGCTTGCGGTCCAGCGGTCGCTGCGAGCCGAGAAAAGGAAAAAGGGTTGAGTTTCTTACCCACTACGTTAGCGGTGTAACCCTACACCGAGTACAACCTCCTACAGATACACTTCGTACAGCGAACCTTCAACACAACTCACATCAGACGAGGGAAAGCACACACTCACACATTCAGCCGTCTCCTATTCGACATAAAGCCTAATTTACAACAAAAGTATTAACGAAAGTGGGGTTGACCGTACCTAAATAAAGGTCAAACCCTAACCGAGGGAACTGAATATTTTAGCGTGCGCGAGGATCCCTCGAAACGCAAACCGCCACCGATATAAGTTTAAATTAAAAACAGCTTACGCTGAAATAGCGATAGCGATGTACAGTTGAAACTTATTCTATTTTATAACGGAAAGTTCATTAGAACCTGTTAAGTGCATGTCAAATGCTCATTATATTAGGGTCCCGTAAACTAGAATAGTAAACAACAGGCCGTTTGCTTGCTAAAGTAGAGATATATCGAGTGCAAACATAGCCGAAAGCCTCGCACGATTCAGTTTGCACTCGATTCAGAATCATCTAGATAGGTCCTATTTACAGTCCTAATATTTTTGCCCTTATCGCCTTACATTAGCGTTGTTATTGTTATTTAATTACTAATGAGATTTTAGAAAAAACCTTTTCGTAGTATTGATTCCAAACAAATTCTTATTTCAACCCAAATCACGGAATTTGTGGTACTATTTTATCTTCTGTGGCTGTGCATAACACGTCTGTGCTTACAAAATGGAATCGTAATACGGAACCCTGGGTGGATCGATTGACTTCTGCCTTTAGCGCTATCGCAGCAATTACAACTTTTTGCAGCCGCGGGCAGTCATGTGTTCAGTTCCTTCGCTGTGACTGCTTTTTTCTCCGATATTTTATTACATGGCCGTTGTGCGGTGTAACTTACGAGTGCCATGGCTACCGAGTGACAAATTGAAACAACCCTGGTCATTGACTTTGGAACTAAATAACGAACATTTACGTAGTATGGGCGGGTAACAAATGTATTTTATTGAGTTAATTTATCATTTTCATGCCAATTGTTGTTACAGTCCAGTCAATCTGGTCACAAGCCTAAGTTAATAAAGCAAATCCTTAACTTTATCGTATATACCTACCACGTATTAGTTCTCACAGTCATGATTCCAATTATGAACTAAATAATGCCAATCTAACCTGTAGCTTCGTACCTTCGAAACGTTCGTAGCATTTTTCTTTATTAAATTGAGATCAACATTCAAGATTGTTAAAAATAACAAAGTAATTTGTGAAGTGGCTGCGCGGATCAGCTGAAAAAGCTGCCCATTAAATAAAAACTGACTATTTCGCCATTTGGAAAGTTCGTCTGCGTTCGCCGGAGGTTGACTCAGTGCTAGTGGCGCGACTTTCGTGCTGCGATCGCGTTCGTTCTGGGAAACTGTTTTAATACAGCCTTCGGTTGATTTGTGAATCACTATGTGACTAATAGCACTCAAAAAACTAAACAGATTAGTGTTCAACAGGTAAAAATATGGTGACTGGTATCTAGAATAATATCGCTTTTGTAAACGCTACGTGTTATGATCGAGGTCAATGCCGCCCAGCCACATTAAGACCCAAATTTGCTTGCACCTTGCGTCG
The DNA here is from genome assembly GCA_963584085.1 of Pyrausta aurata. NCBI lineage: Eukaryota > Metazoa > Arthropoda > Insecta > Lepidoptera > Crambidae > Pyrausta > Pyrausta aurata. Next base: position 9,285,354 of record OY757252.1, read on the forward strand.
TTTTATTTTTAAAGTGACGTCTGTTAAAGTGGTTAGTTACGACGAGAGAACTCGACCATACATAGAAAACATAATGGCTATGGCTATCAAGCTGCTAACCATGCTGAGACTGTTTAATTTTTACTGTTTTTCACTATCTTTATGTAGACATAAGTCATTAATTGAAATTAGCATACGAGTAAATAGTCTTCCCTGAATACATTTAAGCAATTAACTAAAGTAAGAAAATCTTTTTCAGCTCTCAAATGTTGTTCCTGTGCCGTTTGAAGTGGTAAGAGAACGCTTATATTTATTTCTTGCTAGAATACAGACAACCACGGCTATTAATAGTTAATACTAGCTCAGGTCTATATCGGGAAATGCTAAGTGACTGCTAAAGGTCATGAAAAAAGAAAGTTTTTAAGTAGATTTATTTTGAATTCAATAGCAAGATCGCCTATTATTATTAGCGAAAGTAAAACTGTTACTTTAGTATTTGGCATTGTAAAATGCGTTCATTCAGAAGACTAATCTCACAGGTCTTATGCGGTTACAATAGAGTTCACTTTAAATAATGGTACTGGTAATGGTACTCATCCTAATAATATTGTACTATATTGTACTCATCTTAATTACATTGAAAAACCGATTTCTATTTTCAATAAGTTTTTAGCATCGAACCATGATCTCATATTGCTGGAAAAGTCACATCAATGTCATTAGATCGAAGCTTGCGACGAATAAAAAGTGATGATTAAGAATAGATTTTCCTTTGCATTTTCTCTTTGATAGTTAAAAACTGATTCACACGTGTAATTAATGAAAGCTTTGTCATATTCTGATCCATACTTTTAAAAAGTTTTTTGGTTCATTATTACTAACTGTATACTACCAACTAAAGGTATGTGATGCTGTGAAGTTTTGTCGAGTTTCCATTATAAAAAGTATAAGATTACATTATAGTGTTGTTAATTTAAGCTAAAGTCACGAAGAACGACTGTTTGTTACGAGTTAATCTCAAAAACTAACACACCCATTTCAAAACGCTGGGCACTCGGTTGCCCGACGATATTTGTTGCTCAAATATTTGTACTTGTTATTTTTATACAGCATTGGATATGTAAAAGTACAAGTTTTACTGCGAGTTTATCATCACCAAAAAAGCTAGGCTCTTGTTAGTGAAGTTTTTCCACAAAATCTCCCATTAATACAGCAAGTATCAAATGTATTCTCCTGTTGGTAGGTATAGTATGTATACATAGCTAAGTTTTTGTAGACACCTATTCCTTATATTTGAAAGACAATCGCTAATTAGTAAATCCTCAAATGTTTTGAGAATACAATTTTTCCTACAACCAACGCGTATGTGCATGTCTCCTCTGTATCATCTTTAAGTATTTTTACCACCAAATATAAAGAGACGCCTTATTTTATATCACGAGTGAATGAAACAAGGAGGCATCGTTGTACCTAATTATAATTTCACAACACAAAAATGTGTTTCATCGAGCCTCATTTCACGCAAACTCTTTATCCCGTTGGCATATTTCAATTACAACTGTCGGTGGGTAGTTAAAAAGCTAACAGTGCTCATCTAACCCGTGTAATTGTGGGTAGAGCGATTAGCCCCGTGGCCGGCGCGGCCGCGGCGAATCTGTGAGGGAACCGAGAGGTAGCCGTTTCCGCGATTCGACCATGACAGCAGTTTGCTTTAACTTCGCTTTATTGTCTTTTTGACCGCTATTTGAATAATATATTCGGACAATTTTTTGAGTAAAGTCGCTTGTACACACGACACGGGCGTAACTTCAAATTAAAGACGACGCGATGTGCACGCGATTTTGAATCTTAAGGTGGTAAGGCGGCGTTGAACTTGATTACTGAACTAGATTGGTCTGATTTTAATCACAACTACAGACATTTGCGCTTCGTTTTTACTTAAAACACTTACACTTAGCAAGATTTCAAGCGGTTGACTGGTAGATAATGCCCTAAGGCATTAAGTCCGCCAATTGTACAATTCACAGTGCAATAAAGTTTAAATAAATAAATAAGATTTACCAAGCTCTTACGACCTACAATAGGTTACTAAATTGTATCTAACTCCAAGTACTTTCAGATAGTTCGATGGGTCATGCAAAAACCATTTTACTATGAGTGCCTGCATATTCCATTCCACATAACTTTTGTTAGTACCAAGGTTTCATCGTTTCTGCTTCTCAAACGAGGTTTCCAATCGTGGCTAGTAGCAAAGCATTCCTAAATCGAACCAAGCCGGTTGTATCCATAGAAAGTAGTATAGTATAGAATGACAAACGCGGATTTTCAGCGTAACCAAAAAGTTACTTTACATGTGTGCGTTCAATAGTGATGTGTATCTTATGGTGGTCCAAGTTTTATCGACGAGGTTACGATAAATCATGTAAATTGAAACAAAAATAATTAAATTAATGCACTTTTAATTACATAATACTTTTTATTTGATAAACAAGACAACCTCATTTTTGTTAAATTACATATTTATTTATTTATGTATGAAGACTTGCCAGAAGCACTTATACACGTTCCAACATAGACCTTACCACAGCACAGCTTCGGGCCAGTTGTGTGGGCCAGTGCTGAGAAGAAGCTGTGCAAGAATTACGGTTACCTAAAAAAAACAGTCAAAAAATTTATCGATACTGATGACGTCATCATTTAGTCAAGCCCTAGTGTAAAGAAACGGTTTCTTATTTTACTGAAAATACCTGAATTAATCTATTGGAAACTTTGATATATGGCTGCAAATCACAAAGGAAGTCCTAAATTTACTGTACAATTTGGCATCGGAGTCGATTTCACTCACAAATTTTATAAAATTTGGAATTTAAATTTTTATCAATGATTCATATTTACTGCTGGAAAGTATGATTTTCGGGATTGTATCCTCGGCGCACTTCACAGTTGCTGAAAGCACAAGTCATTTCATCTGAAATTGTAATACAAAACTTAAATTATAATTATATTCATTCATAATTTTTCAAAAATTCCAACGACGGAAACTTGACGTATCCACTAAATCCATTATTTCTTAGAAAACGGTCTCGCTGTCATAAGGTGTTTCGCTGTCAAATCCTATAGAATTTCACTAAGTAGCACGCTCTTTTTAAAGCGAAGATTTTTTTCTTTCTCTATGGTTGTATCAGATCAGATTTTCAAGTTCTATGAAGAGATTGCTTTGATACTCACAGCGCCATCTAGTGTTGCGTCGAGAAATCTATGCAGCTTTCATTTAGAATAGAATAGAATAATTATTTATTTGACACACACAAAGATTTAAAAATTACAAAGACATTTCAATTCTTTGCAACAGAACAGAGACAAGAGACAAGCTTATTAAGTTCTAGCCGCTTTAATATGCATAAACTTGGAAAGTTACATGTCTCAATCATAATATATCACCGCTGTTTTCGATATAAACCAATGGACAGTCATTTACATTTCAAATTGGTCGGTTTAAATGTTGCCTAAGCGAATAACGGTCTGTTATGTTTTCACCGGTTATGTATGCACCATAGTGCATTTCTTTGTATGGCTGTGAATTAGGTTGTATAGCAATACGGATTATATTAATTTACAAGGCTTTTACTGAGGCGCCTACGCAAGCCTCCCACTCGTGTTCGCTTTCTTTAGGCTGAAACACGGTAGAGGAGAGAGCGAATGAGAAGTAAGAAGCGGTAGCGGGCCCTTTTTCCGTTATTTGAATTGTAACAAAATCGTAATGAAATGGCTATTATTGACATTTAGCCCGTAATAGTCTATATTGTGCGAAATGTCAATAGTTTTTAATAAAATATATCGATTAATGCTGGTATTTATCCGCATGAATATTTATTGTTTCCATTTACCTTACTAGACAGCTACATTTAAAGTCCCTTTTGTTAGGCTTTTCCTAATTTTAATTGCAGGACATGGTAGGCCAAGTGGAGGGTGAGTAAGTAATTAAGAAAGTCTTATTTGCGAGAACACAGTTACCAAAGATCTTAAAAATTTACATGTCCGGTGCATTCTACCGATAAGTTGGTATGCAAATTTGGTTAGGTATTTGATTGGTGTGCAATTCAGTGCGTTTCTCCCGGCCAAAAAACGGCCAATAAATAAAACCGTTCTCAAAAACTCAATCCGCGTTCGCGAGTTACTCAGTTCCTAATCTTAGCGATCTCTTTCTTTACTTCCACCACTTGAGCTGACGGCCTCAGCAAACACTGGCCACAAAAGATGGGATCTGTTCAGTGTTTACTTCCACACAGCGATTCCGCTTTGGGGTTTCTAAGTTTAGAACCTCAGTGGATTCCAATTACCTTTTTTCTTGACTTTTGTAGGCTAAGCTATCTTTATTTTTACAAAAGATAGTTTGATAAGACGGTTTCTCCATACTCGTTTACTTACTGGTTTTAACAAAACTATCCCACTTAACATTACACATAATTATTTTAAATCATAGGCTGCTACTAGTGATAACTCATGATATACTTCGGCCACATCACGGATCACTACTTCCATCAGGTGAGATCCTCGACACAGTTTTATCTGATGAACAACCATGTGGCGCTTAAAAATGTTTAAATATTTTACGATTTATTGTTGATAGCTACATACATACAATACAAAAAGGATATTTGATGCAATAGAAAATTGAACTACTACGCGAAATGTCAAAAACTTTACATTTCTTGTGCTTCAGACTGTACCAAAACTGCCTTAATATAAAAATATAACGTTGCTATTACCTATTATAATTTAAAATAATAACATTCCTTTGTTGTTAAAATATGAAACGGTTTTACTTATTCTAGCGCTTACATTTTGTAGCATGTAGTACATGAAGTAATATGTACAAGGTACAAACAATGAAGTATCATTATAGTAGAAACAAGCAGGTCAACAATTTCAAATTAGATATGCACAGTACATTCCTGTGTAAGTGGCTGAACTAAGTACTTGATATGATATTCGTGAATTCAAATAGCTCGTTCGAGTTAAAATATTGCAATACTTAAACTATTTAATGTCCCCAATGCATTGTTGTATTAGCAATCTGATTAACCTTTACTCTCCATGGTGCCCTGAGGCAGTATCGTGAGACTGTGTGTTTTGTATTACTTGTGGCAATTCAATCAATTATGTAAGTTCATAAACTAACCCAAATAATTTTGATTTGTAAGGTGGAAAGAGTTAGAATGTAGTTAGGTAACTCTTGATTGAATAGGGTGACATAATAAACACTGACATGCAGAATAACAATTACTAGGTAACTATTTAATAAATACCTAGTTTAGTTTAGGTTATAAATGATGGATGGGAAGTACACATACATACGTAGGACGTCCACCGACAAGACGGACGGACGACTTTGTAAATATCGCAGGATCACGCTACATGCAGAATTGCAGACCGCTTGCGATCGGTCGCTGTGGCAAATCGTGGAGGAGGCCTATGTTTAGCAGTGGACGTCCTTTATCTGATATTGAATATGATACATACATACATACTGTGCATTATTACTAGTCATGTGCTGACTAATAATAATGCATTTTAAATAAAATATAATATGCAATTTAATAAATTTAATGATTCAAACTTTTTAATTACTAACTTAGTGTCTTAAGTAATCTTATAATAATTATTTGTACTATGATCTGTGGTTGGTCGAAATAAAGTGATTTTAATTTAACTTAATTTAATACACACTTTAGGGATCCGTTTGTTTTCGCTTTTATTAATAAATTTCTAAATTAATTACTTTAATAGCAACTTCATCTTTTATGTTAAAACAATATTTTAATAAATTATGTATTACCTACAAGGCACACTACCATTAATCACAGTAACACAAGTTCTGACTAAAATAAAATAGGTAAGACGTACGAGTAGGTCCTGTAACATATCGCATTGAACAAAATGTCAACCCTCGTCCGAACTACGTAACGTATTGGAAGTGTCACAAAAACAACGCGAAATATTGGCAGTGTATTTATTTGCATATTAACTGGACATGGTCCTGGACAAAGTCAAAAACTTACTCGTATAACGTCTCAGTATTTTGCAGTTACATTTGTTACTTATATGCCAAAATAAGTAATTTAAAAAATTGCGGAAACGACTACGACATTTTTAAGACAGAGTAGCTAAGTAGTTAGGCGACCACTGCGCAGCCCATAAGCGCTTGATTACTAGCCAAGATAAATTACTGTGGGTCTTAAACTTTGTGTGTTATTTTATAATTTTCGTTTAAATTTTATGTTAAAGACCTAAAGTTAATTATTTAACCCCAAGAAGCGAGCGTACTGCGAATTTCACGCACAAGTCTATTTTTTTATTTAAAATACGTTTACATGCAGCGTGATTGATAAATGTTTTCGCAGTGTGGCTGGCTATAATTTATATGCTATAGAAGCACGTATAACAGCGGGTATCTAATCAAACAAATCCTACGAGTTTATCCAGTGCTCTATCCTCCAAACGAAAGGTTCGACCCAGAGGTCAAACTTTTAAAGTCGACCCTGGAATCTCCTGGGCACGCCTTTGAACTTGTAAATGTTCTCATAGGGTATACACGCTAATTAAACATGATTAGTACTTTGCAAAGTGACGTCACGCTTAATAATGTAGAACGCAAATCGCGTTTCATCGACGAACTAACCTCGGCTTGTGTACGATTAACCTATATTAAAATGAATATTATAAGAGAGAAAGGACGACCTACTTGTCTTCGCCACTGAGACTGGATTTGCTGAAAAGGTTCTTTGAGGGATAATAACTTTGAAGAAGAGTAATCATAAAAAATGGAAGTACCGATTGCAGACGAAATTACAGCGGAGTGCTGCCTTTGATGAGTCTTAGTCGCTATCATTTTACATCTATTTTAAGAACCACTGGCAGATATAATCATTACTAGTGGTTTCTCGTGATCTCAATCGCATCTCTTGAACAGGGCTAATTTTATCTACGATACATTCGTAATACTGCCATCTTATTAAGGTATCGAACTGTTTTGGTATCATCTAAATTCAATTATAAATCTAGCTCAAATGACTGTACACATTTCTGAAAAGAGAAGAAAATAATAACTACGACTTGTTTCACCATCGACAAATAAGCACTAATCAACGAATAATTATTTTATGGAACGTCATTTCAAATGAAGTAGGTAATACAAAGATAACATTACTGGTTACTTATGAGGACATGCCTTTAAAGTTTGGGTTGCGAATCGATTTGGATGATATTAACAGATGATATTGGTAGAAAGACAGAATAGGGTTTAGATTAAGCTGCTTTGTATCTCGAGACATGTATGAAATAACAGGCAACATATATCGTTTAAATAAGATAATGTTCTCTTCTGCAGAATGTGTAGACTGAAAATAGTGAGTAATGAAAAAAATAGAAAAGGGTGGTGTATAATTTTATCAGCCTTCTATACGTGGAAGATAGTTTTTCTCTACGTCGTACCGTTTAAAAGATTAATGTGAAAAACTTAAAAGCGAGAACTTTGGTCTCACCACTCAGGCTCACCATCTAGATGCGGGAATGATGCACTTTTATTGTTTATTCTCTGAGCACCCTAAACAAGGTTCTGAAGAAATCGCTAAAGTCCCCGCTCACGCTCTCTACAACACCTTTATTGAGTACTTACCGACCTAGGAGGCGGAGACATAGCCCAGACGACTCTTCTGCAAATTGCGCGCTAGGTCAAATAAATCTAGGATACTATGCTCAATTTGAACAAATCAAGGCAATTGGGACACATTATTGTATGATGGCCGTTAGTTAGTGTCAGTGCGAGTATTCATTTTCCGTGCATGGCAAACTACAGTCATAGACTAATTTCACATTAGTCACTTCAGTATATATATATATATATATATATATATATATATTCGGGATATACATATATATATATATAAAGTATCATATATATATATATATATACATCCCGAATGGGTTTGTTCATGACATAGCGGTCATTGTCGATGTGGAGTTATGTCTTACTGTAAGAACGAGTAAACACAAATTCAAATAAAAAAAATTCTCGGATTGTACCTCTCATTATATCCTCCATTCCAAAAACTTAGCACCAGGCTTAGAACCGTTTACTAAGGTATTAACCGGCCAATTTAAAAATAATATTATAATGACAGCATTCGATAATGGAGGTACTTTTTTATTTGGTCGGGTCTTGATTTAAACCTGGTGCTTTCTTAAGAGATTGTAAGACCTTGTAATAAGAGAGGTTGTGGTCTCTTGTCGTTAATTTTATTAGTAAATATAGGTATACCACGATAAAAGAACCGTGTTGGTTTGAAAAGACTAATAATAAGTACTAAGAAAACTTATATTTTTAGGACGGTATTCAAAGTCAAGTAAGCCTAACCTAACCTATGCTCAACGTTAAAACTCCATATAAAATTCAGTGGTTACCGGCCGAATGGGAAAAGCGAATCTTAATAAGGGCTGCATAATGTAAATACCAATAAACGAGGAGGTTTCATGAAAGACTAAATAATAGTTCGCAGAACCTTTTACTGTCAAAGTTCCAGTCCTTTTTAACGGCAAGTAAGTGTCGGCAATACCATATTCCGAAAATCGGGAGATCCAAGATGCGTAAATACTTGCGTGGCCAAAGTCCTACATCATTTCATTATCTTTTTAACACAACCTTCTTATCCACCACCCTAACCAATCTTGTGATTCCCTTCTCATTTTCAGCTTCACGCACATTTATAACATCAATCCCCAATCAGTCAACAACGTGCGTAGGAACAAAGTTACACAAATTCATTCAAAATCAAAATAAAGATAAGGATAAGGAGGATGTCTCCGAAGGCTTCTGTGGTTTCAAGGCCTCAATCGCAAACAGTTTTTACGATCTGTAATTTTGTCATTTTATTACGGTCACATTTACTGTCGAATATAAACACGCGCTTGCAATGCCTAAAAAGCTTTTGTCATCATATTTTTCATTACACTATTTCTTTCCTTTACGTCCAAGAAAAGAAAGCTTGTTGCCATGGTCATTTCTTTTCTGAGAATAATAGTCAAACTATAAGGTTTGTTTATCCTATTAAAGTCATATTCGCAAATAAATATACGTTACTTATGATGGTAGGTACCACGCAAAATACTCAAACCACGGGCCGTCACTTCATTTATATTTCCTAAGCATGAGCACAAAATATGGCTGGACTTTAGGCTCATTCAATGCACAAGCCTATTTTATTTCTTACTTCAGTTCAACTTGGTACAAAGCCGCAAGCTACCCACAGGTCCCGGGTCTTTACAATAAGCTGTTTTCTATACTATGTACCCGCTATAAAATGCATGAGCTACCACAAATCCATACAGAATTCATATGCAATTCGTCGAACCCAGATTGTTCGTGTTAGTTATATGAATATTAATGTGTTCATGGGTACGTGCCTATCGCAAAGGCAATGAGCCTTTTGTTCGATGTCCTTCATTGCCATAATGATAGTAGGAAATGCGCGCCAATAAAATGGCAAGACAACTTTGCAGCAACTTTTTTGGTGCTCAATTTTGTCGCAGAACCTTGGGTATGTAACAGGCAACTTAATAAACAACAGCGCGTAAACAGAACTAATACTAATAATATATTGTAAATAGTCACATTACATTTATTTGGTAAATTATAATAAAGGTATACTTACATGTGACGCCCTGCAATGGCATGACAAAAATAAGCGCTTATGCGCTTACATAGTTTACTAAACACATGTACTCGTATTATTAGGTAAAAAACAAGTTTGAAAATTAAATTGATTACGATTGCAGGTTTATCATTTTCATTAATATCATTCACAAATAATAAAGTGCCAATTAATGTATTTATAACAATAGATAAACTAGCTAAATGTATTTCTACTCTTTATCTTAAACTCCTAACAAAAATAAATAGCTGATTTATAACCTTCAAACTTTTTTAGTAAGATCTTTGGACAAGGATTTGCGGAAGAAAAACTGTTTGCAGGTTCTTGAAAGTTATTGATCAGTCGAAGAGCAACCGTACAACAAAGAAAACCTAAGATGGATGAACCAAAGTATCTTATAGCAAGTCCTTTTCTGTGTGCCAAGAAGTTAAACATATGGTATATTATCTGAACATTCTTCACTGTTAATCACACACAGTAAATTATGTTCTGTATTCTAAAAGGAAATACCTAATATCAAGTAGTTTAATTTTGGTACTTGCATGTAGGAAGGTAAATAGAAGCAACTTTTTATTTATTTTTGTAAACTTTATTGCACTGTGTTGCACAATTAGCAGACTTGCATTCTCTACCAGTCAACTTGAGAACGCAGAATTTAAAATCAGTGGCGGAGTTATACAAAATACTTACACCTTTTAATTTTAATCAAAACCATACAAATTAATTTTATTGTAGCTATAACCTGTATTGTGGTTGTCTGTTGTTGCGTTAATCATACGGTTCGAAATGTGTTGACACCCAATAGTCCAATCAACGAAGCTTTTGTCACCCGAATAATTCTCCCGTCGTTGAAACTTGGCACATAGTGAAAATAAGTAATACAGATTATAGATATACAATAATCCAATGACTTTTTTTACGAGAAGTTAGGTATTTATACCTAAACATGGAAATCGTTTATAACTCTCTGTGAAAAAATTCTCAGTCTAAAATTGTTCGTGTATACGTATGTATGTATAAGTTAGAATAGGTAAGATTAAGAATCCAATATTTTTTCAATTTCCGAGATACTCAAAATTTAACTTTTTGCATTTTGCTCTATAACTTCTACCGAAAAAATTCTCTGCTCATTTTTATTTTTTAATATGGTTTTATTTACGTATATAAGTAGCTTTAATAAGTTATCCAAAACATTTTTCTTTGCAATATTAAAATTCTCATTATTACTTAATTATGGCTCGTGAATAATTGCTCAGGCAAATTAAATGCGTTTCTTAGTTAGGGGTCGCTCTATTGCAGTAGATTTTTCAATAATCCAATTAAAATTCCACTAAATACCAAGTTTTTAAAATATCAATAACGGGTAATAGTGAATTTAACCGCCACTTAGAACCGAACGGGCGCGCGGCAGTGCAGTGGTGCGTGTGCTCATATCTAAAACGTACTGCAGTCTATCTGTATAAAAAAAATGATGCAAGTGTTTGTAGGTAATGGCTGTCACCCGCGATAGCCCAGCAACTAACTTAGGTGGTCTTGGAACTTAGGCACACGGGTTCTAATCCCAGTGCATCACATCGTATGTTATTTATTTGTATGTATGTTCTTATGAGTTCTTTTTACTTTTTTTTAACAAAATATTGTGTTTTTGCAGTGATTATTTGCCAGTCGAATTTAGTCCTTATATGTTAAAACGTAAGGCTTATTTTGGCGGACGACTGACAGCGGAGTCTGGAACGCGGCGTGTGTTTATTGCGATTTCTGTCGGGCGAAAGTAGTTCTTATTTATTTTCATAAGCGGAAGGCTTGTAGTCGGCTGTGATGGATGATTGAGCATTCTAGAATGCCGTCTTTTGTATTTCGGCGCCCGCGCACTCCATAGCTATAGTATAACTATAGTATACTATTATTCAATTATTGTGACGGTATTTAGCGCGCGGTCCTTAAAAGTCATTCTGTACAAAGAAAGACATTTCAGTTTTCGTTCATCTCAGTTACCTACTTGACCAATCATAGGACAACAACTCAACGCAATATAATAATTAGGTGAAGAGTTTAACGAGAAAGGAAATGAAAAGATGGACCAAGAAATAAGTAAACGACGGTGGAAAAGCAAAAGGCTTAAGCGACACTTTGACAGATATCGGTCTTAACTGAGTTGTAATCAGCAAGATTTTCTGCGTCGTTTGAGCTGGGTTTGGTGTAAATCCAGGTATGGAATTGTGTAAAGCAATCGTATACATTTGACATTTCAAAACGTACTGTATAATCTGTCAAACCCTTTGTTCTTTGCCGTTTGACAGATCATATCGTACGTTTTGAACTGTCAAATGAATACGATTGCTTTACACAATTGCCCCCCAGGATTGTTGTAAAATGTGTTCATAGAAATATCAATTAAAAATTACATTTGATAAAATAAAATAAAAGCACGATTTTTTTCTATTAACTTGTCAAGTATGTGTAAACGAGACACAATAAAAATTCCATTGTTATGCGGCGCCCGGGTGTCGTTTGATACCTGACTGATTAAAATCTGGGTAGAACATACATTAACGATCTGATTAATGAAAAATATGACTGCCCCATTACTTAGATTCAATGGAAATCAAAATACTGTTGGTTCCTCCCCCGCAATCTGCATAAGCAAGAAGCCTTTGTACTTTAGGCGTTGCAGAAACAGCATTCTAAAGGCTTTATTGAATGTCACTTTAAGTGCCTTTAGCGCCTTTTGCGTATAGCTGACCCAGAGGGAGCCCGAGTAGAACAACTAACAGTGTTTGAGGTTAAGACCTCCGTATGTGTTTTTGACATTTAGAATAGATTTGAAATTCTTTTAGAGAAGAAAAAATGTCAGAAAAACATTCATAGTCAGATTGATTCCCGATTTCCGATTAGTTATCTGTTTACATTGTTTCTTAATAAAGTGAATATTTAATCAGTACCTACCTATAATAGATGGGCGCCTACCCGCATATAAACCCAGCCACTGGATAAATATCCAATCCACGCTATTTTAACCCACCCGATTCCAATTGATACCGGGTATAAATTAAAGCCTGTTTTAAAAAATTTAATGAAATATTTTTATTGAAGTTTGTCACTTTTATGGTGCGATTCAATTTATTTTCAAGTAGTATAAAATACTGAACTATAGAAATGGTATATTTTTATTAAAATCCAATAAAAACTGTCATTTAGTTGCAAATACAGTGCGTACCTGCATTTTGGCAATTCCAAAGGGGAAGAGGGAGACTGTGTAAGGTTAAACAGTTTTACAGGACAAAATTTTATTCAGTGCAGTACATTATGTGTATTTGTAGATTTATGAATTAAGTACGAACTAATTTTATAAATATACACCGTGCTTTTTTAACCGTCTTACACCCGAAGCCCACGTAATGTAACCATCTTAATAAACCTCTAGGACATGTTATTTTTTTCATTACACTCCACATAATTTTGATGTAAAAAATATCTAATAGTAATGTTACGTAATGTATCATCCTGTTCATAATGTTTACGTTTTCAACAATGCATTCCTTGACCTTGCCGCCTCCACGCGTTCCGCACCGTAGCCAATCTAAGACAGTCCACGTGGATCTCTAACCAATCATGCGCTAGCGCAATCCTTTGTGACGCCTACCGCCTCGCCCCTTTCTATTCGTGCGTAAAATAAGGTCAGTAGTGCTAGACAGCCGAGTGAATGACCCGCGCGAAGTGCTCGTTACAGGATGTTTCGTACTAAATTGTGCTGATATCTTCTTTAATGTCTTAGGCTTTGAAATCTTAATAATAACCAAGTTTTATTTAACGAATGACATGTAGTTATTGGATACTTTAAGTGGCCTTCGGCTGTAAGACGGTTAAAAAAGCACGGTGTATACATAATAATGTGGTTGAAATTTAAGTAAGCTTATCAACAACATTTACTGCAATAATGCAGCCTAACGTATTGATGTGTAAACCATAAAGCGTTTTACGAAAGGTCACGTCAACGAGTTATTCTGAAAATACTACGAGAGTATTTAGCACATTAAAAAGAAAATGAAGTGTTTAGTAAATTCATTACTTGTCAGCTCTACGATCACACAATGGCCATAGTCACACAAGCGATAAGTATGCACACAAAAACAATACCTTTCCACCAACCCTTCCCTTTATCTTTTTATCTACCTGGGATTGCCACGTGCGCAGTTCTATCGCCGTTGGCTTTACTTGCCAGTTTTGAATGAAATGTCACTGCGTGTAGTGTCTTTGTAATAACTATTTTTACAACTTCTCGACTGACGACGGATTTAAGCTAGTACTGTCAAACATTTAGTTACAAATCTTACAAAAATCGCGTAGAGTGCATTAATTGTTATGTAATACTTATAATATAAGAATGCTTTAGCAATTAGGGATTATAATATGTCAAAGTGTAAAACGTGCTCAAAATATATTATATTAACTCAAATACTAATGCAAAACAAAAAAATTATACGACGAGATGCAGATTTACATTGAGTGCTGTCACCGCTACCAAGTACCCCGTCATCAAGTGAAATATTGCAAAGTTGAGATAACTCCTTTTGTCTCTGTCCTTTTGTAAGTTATACTCATTTTAAAGATTGTTCATCATACTACTCAACATTATCCGATTATGTTGAAACGAATAATATAATTTATGATTTTAACTCGTCAAGTATGTGTGAACGAGACACAATAGAAATTCCATTATTATGCGACTCCCGGCAGTCGTTTGATACCTGACTGATTAAGTGAATATGATGACTGACTGTATAGCATAAACGATATTTCTAATCATATTGTAGGTCTAGGTATTCATACACAGTCAACTGATACTCAAATCAATGAGTATTCAACGTAAATTTAATAAATACCCAGCATTCTTAATAAACACCTGTGTAAATTAGGTAAAAATCCATTTTTACAGTACAGTATGCAGTATGCTATAAGGAGAGTTTTTATCACTTGCAACCAGTCTAGTTTAATCACTTGAACCAAATATAAAATATATTTAATTATAAATACAACAACAAAATTAGAAAACCAACCAATATTTATTATTAATTAGTAGACTTTTGGTGTCGCTTATTCTATTCTTTTTAAATACGCCTTGGAATTCTGGACTAATATGCTGGCCCGGAGGTTTGCTCGATGTAGTAATGAAGTTAAGTTAACTCTCCTTAAAGCACACTGCCTGTTCTTACTTGCAGATTAAATAATTTGGTATTCAAAATAGGTAGGTACTGATTAAATATTCACTTTATTAAGAAACAATGTAAACAGATAACTAATCGGAAATCGGGAATCAATCTGACTATGAATGTTTTTCTGTCATTTCTTCTTCTCTAAAAGAATTTCAAATCTATTCTAAATGTCAAAAACACATACGGAAGTCTTAACCTCAAACACTGCCAGTTGTTCTACTCGGGCTCCCTCTGGGTCAGCTATACGCAAAAGGCGCTAAAGGCACTTAAAGTGACATTCAATAAAGCCTTTAGAATGCTGTTTCTGCAACGCCTAAAGTACAAAGGCTTCTTGCTTATGCAGATTGCGGGGGAGGAACCAACAGTATTTTGATTTCCATTGAATCTAAGTAATGGGGCAGTCATATTTTTCATTAATCAGATCGTTAATGTATGTTCTACCAAGATTTTAATCAGTCAGGTATCAAACGACACCCGGGCGCCGCATAACAATGGAATTTTTATTGTGTCTCGTTTACACATACTTGACAAGTTAATAGAAAAAAATCGTGCTTTAATTTTATTTTATCAAATGTAATTTTTAATTGATATTTCTATGAACACATTTTACAACAATCCTGGGGGGCAATTGTGTAAAGCAATCGTATTCATTTGACAGTTCAAAACGTACGATATGATCTGTCAAACGGCAAAGAACAAAGGGTTTGACAGATTATACAGTACGTTTTGAAATGTCAAATGTATACGATTGCTTTACACAATTCCATACCTGGATTTACACCAAACCCAGCTCAAACGACGCAGAAAATCTTGCTGATTACAACTCAGTTAAGACCGATATCTGTCAAAGTGTCGCTTAAGCCTTTTGCTTTTCCACCGTCGTTTACTTATTTCTTGGTCCATCTTTTCATTTCCTTTCTCGTTAAACTCTTCACCTAATTATTATATTGCGTTGAGTCGTTGTCCTATGATTGGTCAAGTAGGTAACTGAGATGAACGAAAACTGAAATGTCTTTCTTTGTACAGAATGACTTTTAAGGACCGCGCGCTAAATACCGTCACAATAATTGAATAATAGTATACTATAGTTATACTATAGCTATGGAGTGCGCGGGCGCCGAAATACAAAAGACGGCATTCTAGAATGCTCAATCATCCATCACAGCCGACTACAAGCCTTCCGCTTATGAAAATAAATAAGAACTACTTTCGCCCGACAGAAATCGCAATAAACACACGCCGCGTTCCAGACTCCGCTGTCAGTCGTCCGCCAAAATAAGCCTTACGTTTTAACATATAAGGACTAAATTCGACTGGCAAATAATCACTGCAAAAACACAATATTTTGTTAAAAAAAAGTAAAAAGAACTCATAAGAACATACATACAAATAAATAACATACGATGTGATGCACTGGGATTAGAACCCGTGTGCCCAAGTTCCAAGACCACCTAAGTTAGCTGCTGGGCTATCGCGGGTGACAGCCATTACCTACAAACACTTGCATCATTTTTTTTATACAGATAGACTGCAGTACGTTTTAGATATGAGCACACGCACCACTGCACTGCCGCGCGCCCGTTCGGTTCTAAGTGGCGGTTAAATTCACTATTACCCGTTATTGATATTTTAAAAACTTGGTATTTAGTGGAATTTTAATTGGATTATTGAAAAATCTACTGCAATAGAGCGACCCCTAACTAAGAAACGCATTTAATTTGCCTGAGCAATTATTCACGAGCCATAATTAAGTAATAATGAGAATTTTAATATTGCAAAGAAAAATGTTTTGGATAACTTATTAAAGCTACTTATATACGTAAATAAAACCATATTAAAAAATAAAAATGAGCAGAGAATTTTTTCGGTAGAAGTTATAGAGCAAAATGCAAAAAGTTTAATTTTGAGTATCTCGGAAATTGAAAAAATATTGGATTCTTAATCTTACCTATTCTAACTTATACATACATACGTATACACGAACAATTTTAGACTGAGAATTTTTTCACAGAGAGTTATAAACGATTTCCATGTTTAGGTATAAATACCTAACTTCTCGTAAAAAAAGTCATTGGATTATTGTATATCTATAATCTGTATTACTTATTTTCACTATGTGCCAAGTTTCAACGACGGGAGAATTATTCGGATGTCTCCATACAACGAATCTCCTCGTTGATTGGACTACAACTCGTAATTATATCGTCTATGTTATTCACTTTGTTGGAATCTTTCCGAAAGCAGTACACATCTGAGACAATCCATTTATATCATTGGCTAACGATCTGTCTTTTGCACTAGGTCTGGTTGCGTGATTGATAGTTAACTAAACTATTAGTTAAAAGTCGTCACCGCGGTTGAATAATTACGACAGTGCATGTTTTGAACAAAATATACCCCTAATCAATTGACAGAATGTCTATTTAAATGACCATTGATTACGGTATTTTTTGTTCAAAACACGCACGATCGGTAACAACTTTTAGCTATTAGTTGACTATCGATCACGATGCACTAATCAATGGTCATTTAAATAGACATTTCACGCAACACGGCCTATCGGCCTTAGATGGGTATGGGAACAGCAGAACGACCCCACGGAATATCCAAATAGATGAATACACGTAGACAATGCAATGATATATCTCTCAAACTTGACGCGAGTCTCGCATAGTTTTGCATATTCATGCACTGTATGTCATCGTAAGTTGTTTTAAACTTAGAGCATACCTACTTATTTTATCGATAAAACAAGCATTTCCGTAATTGTAGTCGACAATGACAAAATATTTTTTAAAGATTAACCTTCTTTCTCTCAAAGTAGCTTTACAAATTGCAAATGACGGCTCTAATAAAAATCCATCTAAAATTCATCAAGGCCTCGGAAATCTAGTTCATCGTAATCTGCGGTTTGCATTACAGAGGACGACCTATTGTTTTGATGTTTATTTTGACATCAGTACCAAGATTGATGGTCAGGATCGCTGCGCCGGCGTCGTCGGGATCGCGGAATAGGAGAAAGCGGCCGTTTGAGGTCACCGCCATTAATCTTATCAGTCACGCGAAATTACATTAACCAAAGCTCATCTTTAACATAGAGCCGCTCGATCACTGGCTTAGCTGTCTACTAAGTATGTAAAACCAGACTCCCTACTGCGCGTACGCAGGTGAAATAACGGTGCTGTCAGAATACGTGATGACTTTAAAATGCGTATTAGGATGGTGCATTGAAGCATATTGCGGTAATATCTTGAATATAGACAAAAAGAAGTCGGCTACCTCCTTAATTTGATTTAAAAGATAACTATGATGTCCTGAAAAATTTCCGACCTATCTAAGATAAAATAATATTCGCTAAAAAAGTTGTTTGGGGCTGGATCTGTGAGGTATGTTGGTAGCAGTTAAAATTAAAATCTGTGGATTTTTGCCCTGGCTGAGGTGTGAGACGACGCGTTATCTTGGCGAAATTTCCATTATGAAAAACAACTCACATTGACACTTGTGACAATGTTAACGATTGGATACATATCATACGAGTATATCTTTGTGTGCAAGAATATATATAGTGCTTCGCGAATAAAACTCTGTCCCATGTGTCGTACTAGCACGGGTGACAAAATGAACATTTCGTACACATTGTTGATGTAATTTCAAAAGTGGGCTTTAAGATATCCTCCATTTC
Organism: Pyrausta aurata; assembly: GCA_963584085.1. NCBI lineage: Eukaryota > Metazoa > Arthropoda > Insecta > Lepidoptera > Crambidae > Pyrausta > Pyrausta aurata. The sequence continues at coordinate 9,303,938 of OY757252.1, forward strand.
TTAAATATCAAAGCGAAATGCAGCTGGAATGGACGGCAAAACATAATAAACGTTGGACAAGTTTATGGACGTAAAGCTTATGTGGAGACGTGGACGAAATTCTGAGCTGGTTTCTTAACTGAATTGAAGTGGCCCAAAGGCGTACAAAGGTCAGTGAGCCGGCGAGTCATGCGGTATAATAAGTAGACATGTATGCCACTGAGATATTGGGTTATTGGTTTAACTCTTTGGGTTAAACGCATGTCATTTACTCGCAGTCGAGAATTACTCTGTCAATAGCAACGGTAGGCTAGCTACCTACCGTGCTATTGACAATTTGGTAACTACTACTATAATTTGATAACCTACTAACAATTTGTTTGGGATGCCGCGAGTGATGTTTTTAATCGTTCATGGTTTGACGGTGATAGATATCTAGGTTTGTAAGATATAGATAGTCAAATTTGTTTACCTCCCCTTTGTCAAATTGTATTGTAGGTAATAAAAATTGCTTTCAAAATGTTTCACGAGGAACGCTCATCATTGCGTGACATTGACCTCTATAAGCAATATCGTCAAGTACCGGGTACTCCAAATTTTTATAAACTGCTTACACTGCTGAAATCGTTTAGGTAAGTATGTACTCAAGAAAGGAAGGTAAAATGATGAAAATGCCCGGCACTTCTTATCGAGTGAATAGTCACAGTTCCGCTCGACGCCGCCGAGGAGGTCGCAAATGAGTCGCGGCCGCCCCCGGCCATCGGACCCTTCCGCCCCAAACGAGCCGTATCAGCGATATCGAAAAAACGTCACGGAACTTCCAAAAACTCCTTTTCACTACCCCGAGTCAATAAACACTCCATTTTCTCCAGCGATTTCATGTTGTTTTTTATGTCACAAGAAAAATGGCTCCCACGAAAATGGACAATCAACGATTAAACGATCCACTTCATCGGATTTTGTGACAAAGGCGGCTTAACTGAGTTCTTCCGCTCAAGCTAATATGTAAACACGCTTTGTGTATTCAAACGCTTTACCTTGCAAAGTTCACCCCACACATGCCCTTCCCTCCGCGATGTGGGCAGAGAAAAATGACTGCTCCTAATCTTTATCCCGGAATTTGTTTAGCTCGCAACTCCTACCTCCTTTTGCCGTTCGTCCCGCTTTATAACATTCCACAAAAAGAGGGCAACTAGAAAAATCCCGGTGAAACAGTGGTCAGATTTAAAGCGGTCTCATCCTTTGTCCGGGTAAGTTTGCGCTGTACCCGTGTAAACAAAGCGCAGGAATGACCCCGCAGACAAAGCACTGGCCTGGTCAAGTTCGCCAATTTGCAGCCAAACGGGCCGCGGCGGCAATATCTCCGCCGCATTGCGACCGGCCATTGTTGCGCTCACCCAAACACCATTATGCAAAATAAATCGCTTCTGACCTAAGTAATGAATGTGGTAATTATTACATTACCTAGCGGAATAGCGCTGGTTAATGCTGTGCATATAGCATAAGTTATATTAGTAACGGAAGAAGGCGTATTTCATGGCGAGTGGAGGCGAGGCGAGTGTAGCTCGTTAATCGCGGGATAACGAATTCGCAACATGCGACAATGGTGAGATTGCCGCGGGACATGCCGCCTGAGGAAATGCGAAAAGTTGCGAACTTAGCCGCTATCCAAAAACGGTTCCGGGCATCTGCCTCGAGAACGTGCCAAATGTGTAAAGAGTGGACTTTAATAGTGGCGCTCCGCAATCTGTATTTCACTTAAAAGTTAAACTGCGATCGCAAACATTGAACGGAACTGGGTTTTATTCTTTCCGTGAAGGATTTAGAGTTTTGGAGCCATCGGCTGAATATGGATGAAGAGCTCTGTATTTTTATATTCCTACGTGGGATTTAAAAAGTAAGATGGCTTTAAGAAGGTAACATGAACACTGAATTAGAATAATAATATCAAAATAAAAAGAATCATAATAAAAAATACTGCATTAATATGGTACAGAATAACCAGGTACCAAATATGGAATCATAATTCGTAGAAATCTACCATACTTAAAAAAGAGTCACATTGATGGAAGATTATGAGTGTATTCTGTAAAAGACGAGTTCACGAATTCTTAGGTACATAAAATACATTACTACTCTGAAGCTTTATTAGTCGTTGGATAAACCAAATCCTGTTTGGAGTACTTACACTTAAGGCCGTCTTATTCCGTCAAATTATCTCATAAGCCCCGCCCCCTTGTTAAAAGTGCGGGGCGCTTCCCCCACCAGCACCCCCGCACAAAACTTTTTCTGTCAACTTTGTCTTACAAATCTCGTGTATAATTAAGCCATCTAGTGTTTATTAAGGAACAAAATTTTCTTGAATAAGATACTTCATGCGCTTTTGTAAGTAACATACCCACGCCATCTAGCAGAACCCCTAAGAACTTTTACAAAATGGTTTCTTTAGTACACCATACATGCTTTTTAGTCTAAACGTTTATCGAAAGAACAAGGAACGCAAAGAGTGGCATTTCATTCTCACACGACTGGTCAGCACTTTATGCCAGCAACCTGTAACCATTATAAAAACAAGAAAGAATATCCGATAACATTTATTATATTCTTTATTGCACTTATAAGATGTACAGAAAATAGGTACAAGAAGTCACAATGTGAACAAAGGTGGGCTTATCCCTAAAAGATACCTCTTCCAGCCAACCCATAGGTGTAGGAAATGTAATGTAATAACATTTAGGTGGTTTATATTAAGATCCTTTTTGTCGACACAGTTATAGTCTCACTACTATCTTCCATCAGTCTTCCAATTGATGATGACTGAAGACCATTACAGATATGGCACTTCAAATTTAGGGTTCCGTACAAACCAGTAGGTATATAAGTCAAAGTTCACCCATCACGAGAATTTTGTCATGGTTTTTTTTTACACACTGAAATTCATAACATTTCAAATCATCATCATCATTCTCTTGCCCTGTTCCCAGTTTATCTAGGGTCTGCGCAGTATGTTTCACGCTTCCGTTTAACATTACAAATATGGAAAGCTAAATTAAAGACAAAGGTTTCTTTATCGTTTCAGTAATCCTTTAATAATATCAAAGTTTTTTATTTACTAGTCGTCTCCCGCGACGTCGCCCGCGTATATTTTGGATGTCCCGTGAAATGGTTCAAGTAAATTAATGGTTTAAAGTAATTACTATCGAGGTCACCCACACCACGCTTAAAATACTCGCTTAATATCAGCCTGAACTATAAAAATGACTTGACTATCATGTGTTAGAAAGTAAGAAAATAGTAAGGCAAAAGTAGTTAGTAGTAATCTCTCATTTAGATGCAATACTTTTTTCGGCGAAGTTCACTATCAAATATACTGAGCATTGAACTTGGCTATCATTTTTCACATTGATGTTTTTGTTGGGATATCATAACTTTTTATAGAAATATTTATTTGCTTATTCATAAATCATTAATACATATTTTGTGCAAGCTTCCATCCACTTAATTATAACGGTTTCAGACCCTACAATTAAAAAACTTTCTTTTGTTTTCAGATTTTTTCCTTCGCTTACACATTATTACCTAGCTAGATGCCATATTTCAACTGTCTAGGTTTGTTAATTAGAGCACCGCACCCACACAATTACTTTGATAAACCATATATGGTTTTGCCATGTTTGACTTTTTGTAGTCTAGCTTATAGACCTTTTTTACTATAAAACTGTAATTTGGCATGGGTTTCTTTATATCCTAATCACACCGCCTAAAATATGTATTTTAAAATATTTTTGAGACACCTCCCTACAAGGAATGAATTATGATGAGCATGAGTTCCTACACCGAAAGGGCAACACCAGGGTTTATCTCATGAATCGTGATAGTAAGACAGTTGAAATTTTCAGGAAGGATGTATTCATGTTGCCGTTGAAAAAACAAAAACTTAAAAAACAGTTTTTTTTTCAGGTTGCTCTCATACAACTTATCTACTCTGATAATGATAATAATGAGGGGCTGCCCCATTATTAGGACTTCATATCTTTTGTATGGGACTCCCTGACAACAGATATGATGTTTATGCCATTTTCATAGATAATGGTACGGAACCCTTCGTGACCCCGAAGCGCCATTTGGCGCTAACTCTTTGAGTATATAGCCCCTGGAGATGCCATACACGGGCGACCCCCTCCGGCAAAGTACGTTGGTCAACTGTTCAAACGCGTTATATAAAACTACTTGAAGTCGCTACACCGCCATTTTGCATCGTTCCGTATCGCGTGACGCTTCTCTTGAAAAATGGTACAGCACAAGTATTCTCATGTAAAAGGCGATCTGACAGCTCAAATTCGCAACAAGATCGCGTTTCCTACCATAGTTAAGTATTTTTAGTAACTATTAAATGTGTATTTAAGTACAATTTCCATTTAAAGAAAAAACCGTTGCGATACGTAAACGACAGAAAAATGTAAACATGAATACAGTGGTACGGAGGTGAATCGGTCTTAGTGATGTGACTCAACATAATCATTCACTCACTGGCCTTACTGGAGTTAGTTTTATAATCAGTTTTTTTTAATTAGATTTTGAATTAAGTAGTAAGTATAATGTATGTTATATTTAAATCTTGTACGGTAAATAAGAAAAAAATACTTTCTTATCCTCATACGATCATACGATGTTGAAATTTAGTCTGAAAATGAAAAGAATTGTTGGCTATAAAAATATTTCGAGGTAAAAGGAATACATTTGGTCCGGGATTATGACTGTACATGTTATATACTATATACAGGGCTACAGGCTTACAGGTTAAGTCGACCTAAATCCTGTAAGACGTGGCAGTTTACGTCATGCCTGACTGATTTGACTATCGAACCCTATATTCAAAACTTTACCGTTAAGTTATCGGACTTTTAATTTATTTTATAAAAACTCCTGATTTTTGTCTACTGCTTTGCTTTTTCGTGTTTTGTCCCTCAACTTTGTATTCTTTTCGCCAATTTTTGTGTAGTATATTAGTTGCTTTATTATTTTTAACACTACATCACAAGTAACTGAACCAACTTGAACCAACATACAAAATGCCAGTGCTTCAGCTGCAGCAACAGCTGAAGCAGTTACCCAATCTTCACAATGTGTAATTGTAAGTCTAAGAGCCTTATTGAAATCCTTGAGTGGTTTAAGTGTAGATCTGCCAGCTGCTGCATATTTCCTTTAATCACATTAAATTATTGGCTTTTGGGTTCTACCGATATGTACGTACATACCGGTTTTTAACCGACTTAAAAAACAAACATTTATGTTTGGCTTTTTAGTTTTTTCAAATCGGTTTTTTCATTATTATTTATTATTGTTCCAGGACAACCCTAGTGCAATCCTAATGCAGCCAGTGTAAAACGAAAAATGATTTCTTGAGACAAATATTCGTAGATATGCATTACCTGTGTTATTCTGTCTTAACTTTTTACGTAAATTAACGTTTATAGAATAGAATAATCAAACTGTGTACTTAAAATTTTAAGCTCATTGGTAAATATAATATATCATATATTAAGAGGCTTCGATTTGGACTAATCTACCTGTTAAATGAATATTTGTTGGGGTTATTTCGCTGTAATGGACAACAATCAATCACCGATCAAGTCACCATGTATCAGGATTACTATTTCTAAAAAATATACACATATTCACAACTTGAATTTATAAATCACATGAAAGAAATTTTCAGCGAGCCTCCATGGGCCTCTAAAACTGACTGATAGCCGCCAAAAATGGTTCTGCTACATCGCATCTCGCATCTCTTTTTATCACACAGTTTGCTGCTAGTGATATCTCGCTCTTTTCGTTCTATTCCACAGGGGTAGTAATTTTATGAATAAAATACATATTAAGGAAAGTCTTAACTGGGTCCTAAAATCTTTACCATAGAATTTAAATAAATCATTCCAATTAAATTATCAATTTTTTTTGCTTTTCCTTTGTTCGTTCAAATGTTTATGTAACTTTATAATGTGCTTTATATAGGTGGTGCTGGTGACCCTATTATCATACTAGTGGCTCTGTGAGCTGTTGACCTCGTTTTGTTTCAATATGGCGGAAATTTACCTTTTTATTACTCATCTTTTTTACGTTTTCGTCTCGCATATCTTCACCACATTCTTTTTTCAATTTTGCAAACTGAGTCGGTCAAAAATATTCAATATACTTACTTATCAAACCTTCTCACAACATTTCATTAGAAACGGTTGAGAAATGAGAGCTCTAGGCGAGAATCATTCAATTCATTCAGCAAACTGATTTGACTCATTCTTCGCGTGTCCCATCACTATCTTGTTCGTATGTATGCTGCGTAGTTACGTGAAAACTCTGATTGTGTGCGTGTAATGTTTCATGTGTTGAATTTTTTTGTAGTGTGCGTTTATCGCCACAGCAAAATTTGTGTCTGTTGAGTTATCCATCTTATGGTGGTGTGCTGTACGTGTTTACCTCACTCCCCCCTAAAAGTGGTGAAAAAATTTGTTAGACGCGTGTCCGTATTGGCATCTCCAGGGGGCTATATACTCAAAGCGCTAACTACAAGATTAATAGAATTATTATGTGTCACAAACACCAAAGTTGTTTTGGATATTCAGTAACAGCAATTTGAGGAACGGTTATAAAAATAAAATTAAGACAGTCTCCACACATTTTCGACAGAACAAAATTGAAAAAATTATTCAGATTTGACATTTCTGAATGCAAATATAATTGGATTATACTGAGTAATCTCCATGTTCGTCGCTCAAGTCCATGTCACCAAATAAGAGATAGATAGTCAATGCATTATTACTACACGATTCAGAAAATGTGTACGTACGTACGTAAATAACATGGAAACATGAGTTCCATACACGAAGAGAGCTAGACCGACCTTAACTTAACCTCCAATGTTTGTATTTTGTCACAGGAGTCTAGATGTAAATAAATAAATAAAATTAATATAGACCTATCACCTAATAATTTTCTCCCTCCCTCAAATTCATATAATATTTTCTCGTCTCCAATATACTAGAGTCACCAGGGCACAGCTTTAGCATTTGAGATTACTGCTAAACCTACAGTTATGGTTTAGCTCTGATTTTTCCAAATAGAGAAAATGTTCAAAACTACAATAATTTGACATGAGTGTTTTATGCTTTTTGTTTATATTGTTACTATAGAAACGGATTCATCTCTACGATTGGTACAAAAATATAGTTCATTTATTCGTAACAATTACATATGTCGCTACAGCCTATCTCTTTTTATTTTGCTTAACACGTAGAGGTTGGGGGTTCCATCCTCATGGCATTGAGGAGATTTATCCGCATGGTGATGATGTTTTTGATACTAATTTTCTTTTTGAAATTTATTTTCATTGTTATGTAGTTTTTTTAATAGGATTTGCTACTTAAAAAAAAAACCTAAAAATTTAATTAGTTTTTATTTTTAATTTTTTTATTTTAAATGTTAAAATGTCCAAAAATTAAAATAAATACTTATTTCGTTTTCTAAAAAAATATTGTGACTATGTAGAAAAATATTCATGATACCCCCGATTTGAACTCGCGACCTTTGATTAGTATAAGACTGGTGCTGATCCAACTGAGCGTGACGCGGCGCGGCGAAATTAGCTATTATTAGTTCTTAGGTGTTTTACGTAATTAAGTACGCAAATAAAATTGCAAAAATTGACATAGGTCCGGCGTTCGCAGTGGCGTCAAGGGGAATGAGGAAATGGTATCTCGTGCTTGTCATTTGAATAAAAAGATAGCGCTATTGCTGCTTGCATGTATAGAACAGAGATGACACGACGATCAACTGTTGCGTCAAAGTCGTTGCGCGAATCACCATCGTCACAAGTGTGAGAATCACTAAATCAGTGTTTTATGAATGAAAATGTTAATAAAACTGGAAAAAAACGATTGGACGCCCTAAACATCTTTGGTGTCTAAAGTAATCTTAAAAAGACAATTGGAAGAATTTGCTGCTTGTAAGAAAGAATACAGACTAATGAAAAAAATGGACCTTTCTTTGCCTGAACATAACACCGATAAAAACTAAAAAAAAAACATTTGATTCATAGCTGAGATCTCACTTATGTGGTCAAAATGTATATTCTTATAATCCCCTGTTCCTCACATCTGTGTAGCTTGAGCAAATCAAGATCAAAAAAGTCGAAATAGGTCAAATAAAGTGTTTTTAGATATTTCGTTATTCTGATCTAAATAACAAACATTTTGAAATCATTTTAACATGTATATGTGTAGAATGGAATTACCTACTAAAATATGTGATTTTCATAAATATAAGTCCAATAATTTAAAAACTACATAGAAAATACGAAAAAAAAGGGGCCCACTTCTGAGGCAATTATTATCGAGCAAAGTAATTACAATCGTGTTTCCAACCACAATCCAGCTTTCTAGTAATCTTCTTCTATAACATATATAGATTCGAGATTTAAATAATTAGTGTTTCCATGTTTAAACTCAATCGAAACATCGTAAAAATGGAATATCTGGGCCTTAAATTTCCTACATCTTATCTCATTTGTAAACACTTTGCGGCTCACTATCTCGAGTGTGAAGATAACAAAATACATCACTTGCACTAACGACTTGACGGGTAAAGTGGGGCGGGTTTTTTATTTCCTTTAAGGTACAGTCGAAAGGAAAAATAATGTATTGTGTTAGCAGCCACTTATCGGTTCACTTGCATATTTCGGAGGTAGCATTCAGATAAGTACGAAGGGCCGAAACATTACCGCATCTTTCTGTATCTGTCAACAGCCAAGAATTTGACAACAATAGAACTATATTTAACCCAGATTTAAGCTTATACGCGCAATTAACGCCCAGTGTAATTGTGCCTTAATTTTTGTTTATTTACACTCAGGTTTCAAGAGTATATTCGCTGTAAGCACCGTCTGCATGCGTCCCTATGGAGTCCATGACTTTAAGTATGAAACCAATAATAGACACCTATTTCTAAGACTGAGTGTCACGGATTTGTGCTGTAGTTCTCGGTTCTTATTCTTTTAATAATAAGGCATAAAAAATATTACCAAACAGGTTCTGTGGGCCAGATTTTGATTCCCTGTTGGTAACAAAAAATACGCACCAGATGCTCGATTGTTTTTTAAGTGTTCTAGTTTTTTTTGCGCATGATTTATATTTATAGCACACAGGTTTCTGTGTTCACATAATCAAGCGTTGTAAGATACCACAATTGACTGGGATTCTCATCAAATTCAATAGCATGAATAAAAAATAAATTCACGGAACCTTCCCTTCGTCATTACCCTTACAAATGCGTGAGCTTAAAGCTTGTTTTGTGTTAAAAAATTACGGCCCTGAAGCAGGAAGACGAGATATATTTCGGGGCTTAGCAGCTCTTACATCGGAGCTATCCCAAAGTATCTTATTAAAAGTAATGTCCTATAGAAAATGAGCTTCGGAATAAGGTTTTCCCGTTTGGATTATATGGGGAATATTTCTTTATAGGCTACATAATGTATTACAAGGGATTAAGAGCAGGCGGAAACCATAACTGATTTATGAACGGATTTAAAAAGACATCATTGTAAAAAATACCTAATCAATAAAGTTAGGGGTGAATGCTGATTGTCAAATGTTTCGAAAGAATTTATTGGTAACTAGCGGCCCGCCAGCGACTTCGTACGCGCGTAAAGTTTTACTCCGTTTGGTTCCCATAGATAGATCGTAGCGAACACTTTTATAAGCCTATACGCATTAAACTACTTCTATAGCCTTCCCTCATAAATTAGCTGCCTAACATTGTAGCTAAAATATTTTATAACCGGACTAATAGTTCCTGTTATTAGCGCGTTCAAACAAACAAACAAAAACATCCAGTTTTTAAATATATACGTAAAAATGCGTAAAGATAAATGTTATATTTTATAAACATACAACACGCAGCCCGGTTTTTAATCTGGTCAAACTTACACGGGGATAATATCTTTTTATTTTACAACGAAATGGAAATACTTACTACGCCTATCGTCAATCGTATATTCCTTTCGGGAGCTAATGAAAAACCAGGCTGTACTCCGTGCGCTTACACAGCATCATGCCTCATACAGGCTTCCTTCAACGCTACCTTAAGAGTTTGAACTTTAGCTTTGTTTATAGTCATAGCGATTACTCTACTTTCTTGAATTCAAATCGTGAATTCAAAGGGTTAATTCTATGTAGGGATCTACCCCATCATCATCAATACCCAAAAGCCGTCCACTGCTAAACATAGGCCCCCACAAAAAGTTTGCAAAAAAAAGATTGGACACCCTGCGACCACAGAAACAGCGTTGAATGTCCACCGACAATATGAACAAACGATCTGCAATCTACACTGTACACAGACCGCTTGATACCTACCCTGTTTAAACACAAAAAAAAATATTTACTGATTTAAGGAATAAAATCTCTTCTCGAGCATTTTCTCGAGAGCAACATCAATAACAAACATGTGTCAAAACATTGTGTCTCAGACATGTCAAATGATTGTCAAAAATGATATACAAAATATTTTTATCATTAGCACTAAAGAGTTTTGATATCAACTTCGAAGAAAATCACCCCCAGAATAACTTTGTAACCCTTTTTCACCCCCTTAGGAGATTAATTGCATTAAAATAAAAAAATAAATATTCCGTCAATTTTGGAAAATAATGTGTATGCAAAATTTGAAGTAGATTAGACCAAGGGATCACGTTGTTCCATACAAACTTTGTACCCCTTTTTGACCCCCTTAGGGGTTGAATTTCGAAAAATCCTTTCTTATCGGATCCCTACGTCATACAAAGAACACACCCTCCCAGTTTCAGGTTTCTACGATCAGCGGTTTAGGCTGTGCGTTGATCCATCAGTCAGTCAGTCAGTCAGTCAGTCAATCAATAAGTCAGTCGTTCAGGACAAAGCATTTTATAGGTATAGAAGAGAATACATACGAGTATAACTGATAATACAAATTAAGTAATTCAACATAAACAATAGAAAACGACAATATAGAAAAAATATGCGTAGAGCGTAGTTGCCTAATTTAGCTCGCCAGAACTTAATTCATATTATTGGTTAATGAAATTATAACGTAGGTCCACCATTGTTAGCGGCAGCTATTCATTATAGATTACAATCAAACACCTATGTTATGCAAATTTTGGAAACGTACCAAACAACCCACAATTAGTTTTGACGACCCTATTAATTAACTTTACAATCCAATTGGTTCGCCATTTAGCGGCTATTTTAAGTGTCCATTATAGTGTACTTGCCATTAGCAAAATTATTTAAAGTATTTTTTACAATGACTATTTAAGCCTCTACCTACGTGATTGCGTGCCTCTACTTTTAAAGGATAGAAAATAATTAAAAAACAACGTTATAAAGTAACTTTTTAATAAGCAAGAATTGTTAAAAGGAAGTTTCCCTAAAACAACTGCTCAGGAGATCTATTTTTTAATCACTTACGATAATTTTCTGTAATTACGTTCGATTTCTATTATACTATTATCAATATTCAGATTGATTTTTGTGCAAAAAATCATTAAAAGTCAAGGATAATTACACCAACTAAGGACTTGAGTAGTTACAAAACTGAGTTATCTTTAAATCACTGCCGTGTAGTGTTCATCAGATTTTCATTCAGAAATCCTACTACTATTATAAAGGCGAAAGTTTGTAAGTATGGATGTATGGATGTATGGATGTTTGTTACTCTTTCACGTAAAAACTACTGAATGGATTTGAATGAAACTTTATCACAATATAGCTTATACATCAGAATAACATATAGGCTACAATTTTTGAGGTTTCTAATGTGAGGTCGTAAAAAAACACATTTTTTTCGCTACTAGACGGGACGAACCTGAAGTCCACGCGAACGAAGTCGCGGGCAAAAGCTAGTCGAACATAATTACAGAAAATTACACGTGATTCAAAAATAGAGATTCAGAGAAGTCAAACCTACTACCTAACTTTTTCACTTTGTGAGCACTGCAATGTAAAAAATTAACGGACAGTATCTCAAACATGACGGAGTAAAAAATTTTTGTTACGTGATTGAGCGGAACGTGCTGGGTGTAATGCCACATAATAATATGTTAATGCCAAGACGCCGCCTTCAGATCTTGATAATAAGACACCTATACTGTCTGTGGTAACGTATCGACAAACCGATCTGGTTTTTGTGACTGTTTATTGATTGTAATATCGCTTATATTCAATAAAATCATATGGACATGAACGATGAAATTCATTACCTACCTACCGTATTTATATCTTTCCAATATGCATAAATTAGTAAATTAGTATATCCTTGTAAATTGTTTTAACTCAAATAGTAACAAAGGCTTAAAGCGGTCATTTCTTAAATCTGACTCCAATCTTAATTGATTATATTACGGAAAATCGCGATAAGATACAAAGTGCTGGAGCCCACTTGGGAGGAGAGGAGTTGAGGAAAATGCAAAAATGAGATTCGTTTATTAATAAAGGTTATTATTAGGCTAGTGAAAGTTTGAATCTGTCAGGCACTAATGAGATTTTCTTACAATACTTACGATGTGATGTTCAGTTTAATGAACTTCACTAACAAAGAACTTCATTTAAATCAGTGTAACTGCCAAATTACTTCAAAGTTTTGAACAGATTTCAAATGTACAATTTGTTTCATAAATATAATAGGACTTATGTATATTAGTGACTTTAAAATAGGTTAAATATGTTATAAAAAATATATAGAGGTATTATCTTGTGTGGCATACCGAAATAAAATGCAAAAGTAGGCACTCCCGTAGGTACTTTTAGTTGTATCTATTTAAGCAGTGTATATTATCTGTGGCAGTGTTCTCTTATCACGATCCATAACCAACGTTTTATGGCGGCGTTATATTATTTTTCATTTCTTATCACAATAAACTTCAGAACTTAACTGCTCATTAGCATGTTAATGACCGAGAACTTATTTTAATATGATATTCTCGAGAATAAATGGACGTGTTGCAGTCAAAGATAACTTGAGCTATAAGCTTTACGATTAGGTATTATTATCATTCTTCATACCTCATTTGAGGCTAAACTACCTATTTGTATAAAATTATTTAATAACTCGCAATTTCTTTCATTGCCATTTTACAAAGTTTTACAAAGTTTTCATTGCCATTTTAAATAAATTAAAAACTGAGTTTATTCTTCTATTCATTCAAAAGGCTTAAAGTATCGCAAATTCGGAACTCCCACGATCGCAAAATCGACCTCTGCCGCGCACAATTTCATTGTCATTTAAAGCCATAAAGTCCGAAATTGTCATGTTTATAGAAATTTGGCGGTGGCTTCGTGATACAACAGTTAAGTGAATTTCCATAGTCGTGAAGGTCTGGGGGTCGATCGTCACGACCCGCCAAGTTTCGCCTCGCACTAATTAAGTTCCAAATTCATTATTCTGCAAAATGACCCTGGACATGATATGTCACTAAAACAAGCATGTCGCAACTGATCCAATTTTAAAAGTTCACATCCTTGCTTTTACTTTGAACTTTAGCACGTGACTTTTGTTCTCGAAATAATGTCACCATTTTTTTTTGTTATTTGTAACAGTTAAATAAATACGGTACTTATCTTTAATGAATGTCAAGTCCTTTCAGTTATTTTAACAAGGCAATAACTATTGCATAAATGTAGAGATAAAATTGTATAAACAGGTTTATAAAACATAACCTTTTAGTCTTTCCGCAGTGGAGTAAAATGAAACGGTTCAATCTTTTCGAAACTTGCCGAAGCGTCAAATAGGAATGTCGCGATTAGTACCGATCATAGAAAAAGGAAAGGCTCTATTACCGCTCTCGAGTTCTAACAATATTTCCAGCGGCTACTAGCGTCGTCGGCAGGCCATCTCGAGCACGGAGGTAATTCAGCCCTCCGCCGCGTCCGCACATGCATTACCTCTCGATAGACCAGGATCTGTCGCCGAGAGCTCCGTAAATTCGCCGCTTTATCGCCGACTCGAACTCCTTGGACGATTCGGCTCATGTTTTCAATGTCAGATCCATTGATTTATACTAATACCTAGCGCTGGAATATAGAACGAAATTCCTCTAATAATACGAATGAAACCAAAAATATTCAGACAAATTACCAAAAATGACCAACATTGACGTTACATGCGAGTACAAATCGTTTTATTTTTCATCCACGAGAATTATCATATTTATGTGTAACGAAATAAATAGAGTTATTTTCGCAACTCGCGGTTTCCCACTTCATCTGATTCGCCGTTTATAGCCGGGATAGTGCGAAAACACTCGTAAAAAATCCCAATAAAAACGGCTCACCAAATCCACACTTGGGCGGGTTACGTTCCTGTTTCCGTTTTGTAATTTGCTACGACTGCTCCAGATACCAGTATTGTCGATAAAAATCCTATTGAACTTTCAATGAGTTCTAAAATAATTCGAATGGAATACAATATTTCAAAGCAATAAAACCCATTAAAGATAATTTATATCAGCCATTTTAGAAGATAATTCGCCCATGAATGCTCCCGAACGCACCCCGAGTCACGATGTGGCGAGAGCGGGAGAGCGCTCTAACCTCGTTACTTATGAGAGGTAGGTTGTTAGGTACCTTTAGATTCTGCAAGCAAGCAATGGCTCGGTAATTCATTACCCGCAACCAGCGGCCGATCATTTGTGCGCTCTCGGTCGTGATTACGGAACACTCAATGGGGAACGATTTCCTCTCGTGCTATCCCTTTGAACGCCAATTTCCGAACGCGTTATCGCGCCAATGTATCACTTCTATAAATAGTAAGTACTTCCATGCAACCGCAACACTTGCCGTGCACTGCAATTTACGACATCCGTGTTCTTTTACCACTCGTTCATTAGGTACATATCAAATGCCTATGGTTCTCAAGTATCTGTAGAACTATTGAAATATTAGATCGTTATTTATTCGATTAATAATAATATCAATTCGGTTTAATGCAATCATCATCTATTATTATCAGTATCGTCCAAAAATAAAATTTCCAAGGATTTACATTGTAGCTTAGTCATAATTGTAAAAAGTCAGACATACAAGTTGAATATTATACGGTTTTAGTACCAAAAAATGTGTCATCTTAGATGTATTTTGAACTTACGAGATGAGATCAATAAAATTGGTGACTCCATTTTTATTGATCTCAACTCGCAAGTGAGTCAAAGTTTAAATAACTACTACTTTGAGTTATGCGGCGACTTCACACGGCGTCTATGATACGTTAGCATGTAATAATGAGGTAGCTAGGGCAATTTGTTGACGAGAGCCTTCTCTTATAGGCGGTCGAGATCGGTCCTCTAGTTCGGACAGCCTCTTGCGCGATTAGCTTCCAATCGAGTTTCTGTTTTATAAATATTTAAAGACTCGCTAAACGCGACGTAATCGCGTACACCACTTAACTGACAAACCAAATTAGCACGTGATTAGTTTTGCCAATTTGCGAAATTACATGGCAGTTTCTAGGTAAGAGTAGTGCACCTTAGCCTCGAATCATGATCGAGAGAAGCAGTTTACGTTAACGATAAAACTAGTTTTGAAAAAGTAGTCACGCTCGTTTATTGCGATTCTCAAATCGGAATTGTAAGAGATATTTAAATAAAGTTGGCGATTAATTGAGTTGCTGCCAATGACGATGTGGATGCGCATTTCCGAAACGTTTAACCTCATCAGTCAGTCGACGGCTGTCTGGCTAAACTACGAATATGCGCAGTAATATACACGGGTGGAGTTATTGAGGTCCATCCATCGTGCGGGCTGCGCCGGCATACATTTGGCGTGCACTAACAGAGCGGATGTCAGGGGATGAAAAATGCAGTCGCGACGCGCCTGCCGGCGTCAATGCGACTGATTGCACCGCGCAATCACGATGCACCACCGACAGACACATTTTTAGGGTTCTGTAGCCGAATGGCAAAAAACGGAACCCTTATAGTTTCGTCAAGTCTGTCTGTCTGTCTGTCCGTCCGTATGTCACAGCCACTTTATTCTAAAACTATTAGCATCACACCGCTGAAACTTGGTAGGTAGGTGTATCTTCTTTACCGTTACGATTCGGGTACAAAAAAAATAAAAAATGATATTATAGGGGGGGCTCCCATACATGAAACTAAAACCAAAAATTTTTTTTTACTCAAACCTATACGTGTGGGGTGTCTATGGATAGGTCTTTTAAAATGACGGTAATTGAGGTTCCTAAAACCATTTTTTCTAAAAGTTTAACGTTTGAGATATAGACGCTTCCAAAGTGGTAAAATGGGCGTCCCCACCCATCTAACTTTTGAACTAAGAAAGTGAAAAGTTTGAAAAAATTAGATGATGTAGATCTCAACAAAAACTTTCAACGAAAATTGGTTTGAGCGAAATCGCATTATAAGTTTTTGAGATATAGCACATTTTCATCAACCGCAAATATAACTTTGTCTTTCATACAAACACTATGAAAAACAAAGTTATATTTGCGGTCAACAAAATATTGTGGGATTTTGGCTAAGTGGAAGTAAGAATCCCTAATTCAGTTAAAGTTGGCACGGAACCCTCAGTGCGCGAGTCCGACTCGCACTTGGCCGGTTTTTTAATATCGACCGCTGTGATTCTGAAAATGAACGCCTTAAAAAACCTATCACGCAGTATTGTATTCGGCCGCCAAGGTAGATGAGATGTTGATTTCGTTGCGTAAGAACTCTGTAACAGTTAACGTTATGCAGAGGGTGGAAGCTTTAAAATTGTTCTACCTACATGAAAGGTTTATTTTTGTTTCAAGCAGGTACCTAAATCAAAACAGGAATTCACAAACAGGCGAAATCGTTACGATATATAACTAGAAAACATAGTAAATGACGTTAATAAATCTTTGATTAATAATAGTCCCCCTAGCCGATTTCGACTACGGTGGCCAGTCACAACGACTAACCGACTGCGCGGGACATATTATAGTGCACAAGTGTCTGCGCAAACACAGGAGCACTCTCTATTCCTTTCACTCTCATAGCCCGATGGGACAGCAATCTGACACGACCGGAGAGAGATCAGGCGCAGGACCAACGGCTTTACGTGCTTTCCGAGGCACGGGGGTGAAACACCGCCAACTTCCAAACTCCGGGCTACCCTGAGATTTTCTGAACAGAAAAATCCAGGTACACTTTTTTTGGCCCGAACCCGGGAATTGAACCCGGGACCTCCGGCGCAGCCGTCGCTTTAAAATGCGACCCTCTCACCGCTGCGCCACCGCTGATTACGAACAACTTGAATCCACACACAACAAACAGTATAGTGCCGAGTGTACTTTACTTAACTGGATTCATTGGAAAAATAATAAAAATTCAATGGGTTCCATTCGACTGCGTTCTCTTTGAGTCAACCAGCCCTTGTTTAATTGAAACAAACACCCTCGCACTTAGCCCCTCATGCTGATTGCTTCAGAGTACGTCAATATCTACCCATTGTCGACGTAGGGTGGGGAAACTGCTGGTATTTTTAAATTATATAGTTTTCCGGTTGCGGAAAATAGTTCATCTGTATTCAACTATAGGTGTGTAAAACGTAAAATCTTTATTTACCCTCAGATGGTTACAACGCAATTAACATAAGAAATCTTACCTTAAACAGCATTTATGCATAGTAAAGCCTCTAGCTAGAGCTTACTAAGATACAATTACTTACAGGATTATAGGAAAACAGAGTGGAAAAGTATGGACTACCTACTCACACTACATAAGCCTTTAATGTGGAAAAAGACCTAAATAAAAATGTAGTTTTACATTGCGAACAAAATAATAAGTAAATTACAAAGATATGGTACGAGTTCTGGTCCCAGAACTAGATTTTCCGTGAATTAATCAACCCATTACGTCGGAATTATCTCTCATTTGAAGAATTCCTTTTATGGCGTGGAAGATTTTCTTTTAAGATTCTTGGAAAAACTACTATTCCGCAGAAACCGCTCTTTGATAAAATTTAATCTGTTTTGCGAGATTCGTTATAATAATTTGTTTTAATAAGGAAAATAATGTTTATCAGGTTTCCATTAGCATAGAACACAGCCTTGAAGAACAAGTTTTAAGCAAACTAGCGAACCCCTATGGCTTTACAGTACTACCAATCTATTTTCTCGTAAGCTTTCATCCCCATTTTCAAAGCTTTATGCATATTTTTTTATGATAAAATTTGTACATTTTTTTTTCTTTTTTCTATTAGATAAGCGGTCTCGCATTAATAACATTTAATAAAGGTTATCAAATATTCAAACTTACTGAAATATTGAGTGCATCACTACTTACCCGCGCGGATGCACGCACGATTCTTCATACTGGATGCTAATTTATAATAACAACACAAACATATCCCTTCAGGCACAAAACTGCTCGAATGAGGGATTATTTTCAACTATTATGACGCATAGAAATGAACGTGACTCGCCCCAAATTACTCATACGTCTAGTCGTAAAATTAGTGCAATGTTCAAGTTCGATCGTATACTGTAGCTGTGTAAGCCAAACCAATATAGAGTATTGTTTGAAAATAAGGTAGTTCTACAGGAAGTTTGATTGTTATTAGAATTAAAGTACATTTTTAGGGTTCCGTAGCCGAATGGCAAAAAACGGAACCCTTATAGTTTCGTCAAGTCTGTCTGTCTGTCTGTCCGTCCGTATGTCACAGCCACTTTATTCTGAAACTATGCGCATCACGCAGCTGAAACTTGGTAGGTAGGTGTATCTTGTTTACCGCTTTCCGATTCAGATACAAAAAGTAAGAAAAAATAATATTTTAGGGGGGTACCCATACATGAAACTAAAACCTAAAAATTTTTTTTTACTCAAACCTATACGTGTGGGGTGTCTATGGATAGGTCTTTTAAAATGATGTTGAGGTTTCTAAAACCATTTTTTCTAAAAGTCTAAGGTTTAAGATATAGACGCTTCCAAAGTGGTAAAATGGGCGTCCCCCCCCCCATCTAACTTTTGATCTAAGAAAGTGAAAATTTTGAAAAAAATATATGATGTAGATCTCAACCAAAACTTGCAACGAAAATTGGTTTGAATGAGATCAAACAAGGAGTTTTTGAGATATTGCACATTTTTATCAACCGCAAATATAACTTTGTCTTTCATACAAACACTAAGAAAAACAAAGTTATTTTTGCTGTCACAAAATATTAAGATGTTTTCATTAAGAGAAAGTAAGTGGACCCTAAATTCAGTTAAGGGTGGCACAGAACCCTCAGTGCGCGGGTCCGACACGCACTTAGCCGGTTTTTAGGGTTCCGTAGCCGAATGGCAAAAAACGGAACCCTTATAGTTTCGTCAAGTCTGTCTGTCTGTCTGTCTGTCTGTCTGTCCGTCCGTATGTCACAGCCACTTTATTCTGAAACTATAAGCATCACATAGCTGAAACTTGGTAGGTAGGTGTATTTTGTTTACCGCTTTCCGATTCAGATACAAAAAGTAAGAAAAAATAATATTTAAGGGGGGGCTCCCATACATGAAACTAAAACCTAAAAAATTTTTTTTACTCAAACCTATGGATAGGTCTTTTAAAATGATGTTGAGGTTTCTAAAACCATTTTTTCTAAAAGTGTAAGGTTTGAGATATAGACGCTTCCAAAGTGGTAAAATGGGCGTCCGCCCCCATCTAACTTTTGAACTAAGAAAGTGAAAATTTTGAAAAAAATATATGATGTAGATCTCAACAAAAACTTGCAACGAAAATTGGTTTGAAGGAGATCGAACCAGTAGTTTTTGAGATATTGCACATTTTTAACAACCGCAAATATAACTTTGTCTTTCATACAAACACTATGAAAAACAAAGTTATTTTTGCCGTCGCAATATATTGTGATGTTTTCGTTAAGTGAAAGTAAGTGGACCCTGAATTCAGTTAAGGGTGGCACGGAACCCTCAGTGCGCGGGTCCGACACGCACTTAACCGGTTTTTAGTTTCAATGCATGGTTAACATATTAATTTGTACTTACACAGGTAATTTCATAATGTCTCCTACTTAGAGCTTTCACAAGTTGCTGGCGCATATGCCATCGTCTTGTTTATATTTCTACCGCTAAACCGCTTTGTTGAACTTGTTAGATAACCTACAAACGTTTCAACAACTATGATACAATACTCTCTCTGCTCACCATCAGTTTGTTTACTACCTAACGGGTTTTGAGGCGAAGAGCCTTCAATTCCTTCGTCTTGCACACTTGTTAAAGCTGTTTACTCCGAGCAAACCCGGTCAACAAATACATGTAAAGCCGGGATACACTGAGGGAATTAATTGTAGACGAGTGGCCGACAGAGGTCCCTTTATTTGCCAGCGGCACTACGCACCGGTAACCCCCATGAAACGAAGCCGTCTCTCGCGATGTAACAATATACGGAGCTTTGTTTGCTTGAAGTATGATACAGAACACAGCAAATGTGCATTTAAGATGAGCAAAAACTGAAATTTAAATTGAAATAGGAGATAAAAGGGCACACATACCTACGTGTATATTGGTTGCCCAATTTGGCTAGTAGAATGATGATGAATCAAACTATTTAAGGCTTTGACTGCTACGAAACTAGACACAATAGAAAAAAATTGTATGGGGTTCACCGGTGACCACCACGGCGGCGCTCAATGAGTTAAGAGAAAAATAGTTTTATTTTTGTGAAAAGAAAAATAGCCAGTTCCTAAAAGATTCGCTTTATTCAGAAAACAAAAAGGTCCAAATAGTTATTAGGTCTTTATTGGTAGTATTTCTCCCCGAATAACCCTGACTCGTCCGAGATCGGTCCGTATTGTTTACGCTACTCCGTCTGGGCATGAAGTAAATGTGCGTTTTATTGGAAAACTTCAATCGCCCACACCCGATTGTTTGATCAATTATTTACTGTCCTTGGTGAAACCCTAGATATTGGAGTAATTGGAAAAGTCCCGAACAAAAATTGGCTTATTTATCACTTCCAAAAGCGTAGGGTAAATCTGTTTATTGAAAAAAAATGGGTGCGTGGTAGCTACGTCTTGACAGATAAATAATATTTAAGGTGTGAATGGCTGGTTATGTATAGAAATTTGTCAGGTATGTAGGTTAGACGGAAATTAGCTTTCTTTATAGTATTGGAACAGTCTTATCTGTAGTAATTATTCTGTCTATAATTGAAACATAAATAAAAAAAAAACTTGATCAAATCGTTACCTATTTTTACATACCTATACGTATTTTAAGGTACGTACGTACCTCACCGTAATACGTAACTGAGTTTCATTTACAAAAGCGTGTAAAATAACAGTGAACGAACAAAACCAATCCCAGTTCGGAAATTCGTTTTGCCTTACCATGCCTGCAAAATTGATTTTCAAGGAGGAATACCCGTTGATCTGACTCTAGATTCGGTATGCACTGTCTGTCAATTTCCTCAAATTTTTTACTTGAATCTTTGTACCTGCAAATATTTGGGTGATCACATCAGTACCTAAAAAGGCACACTACACTACCTACTCAGGCATAATTAATATACTAAACCTATGGTTAGTAACTTTGCTTATTCTAGTATTTTTGGATGAACTTCCGAAACCGTTCCCAACACATTTTGGTATTGTTCTGGTCATGGTCATTCACATGGTCTTTAAAGTTTATGAAAATATGTAGGAAAATATGTAAATTAATACTTAATAACATTAAAAATGTTCCTAAAAATGTCAAAATGTATCTCTTGGGTTAAAAAAAACAAAAAACAATGACATTAACACATTTTTGTACGAACACAAAAGTAATGACATCGAAATCTAAATCAACATCTCGGTCAGTATCTGTTACATTCAATCAAGCGATTGGCTATCTGCTCCGAACGGGGTCGGTTTCCTGCCGCCGACAATCATAGATAATTCAATCCATTATTTACGGCACTTACACAAATTGTAATCGGTCGTTATACAACAGACTTATCCCACCGAAATGAAGAAATCCATGCTCTAATTTAAATGCCTCGTTTATTTTGATTCGAATTCTGATTTTGAAACGAAGGAGGAGATCTATGAAAATTCTGACATCTACTATGCAAATAATTAGTTAGGGCCGGAAAAGTAGAAATATATTTTTGGACTCTTTTAGGAACTATTTAATATTTTAGGGTAATAACGACACGTTACTTATTACTTTTCCAAGACAATTGGGCCGGTTATTTATGTACCTATGTTGTCTTCGCGAAACATCGAGTGTTGACAGGTGCGCGGTGATGCATAAGATTATTTCATAAAATAAAACTAGCTTTTGCCCGCGACTTCGTCCGCGTGGAATAGTGACTTCTTTCTCCCGTTTTTTACACATTTACCACTATCTTTGCTCCTATTGGTCGTAGCGTGATGTTATATAGCCTATAGCCTTCCTCGATAACTGGACTATCCAACACAAAAAGAATTATTCAATTCGAACCAGTAGTTTCGGAGATTAGCGCGTTCAAACAAACAAACAAACAAACTCTTCAGCTTTATAATATTAGTATAGATGTGTCTGAATCTGTTGATTTAGGATGAATAGGTGCGCGGTCTTCTTTAATCTGCAATTCTACTTAAAGATTATTTAAATATATTATCTTGTGCTAGATTATGCAAAGGTGAAAGGTCAACGCTGTCCAAGGTTGCAGCTAGCCGCCAACCAAAACAAATAACATAATTGATTCAATTAACTTTTAGGTGTCACGGGTCATTGTTCAAATTTAAATATTTGAGCGAAAGTCGCTATCGAATATTTTTAAATGTCTTTCATTCAGGTTAATAGGGAAAGTTACAAAATTAATCTGAGTTTGAACGTTTACCTTTTGTTTTTCCATAAACAATTAAACACTTAGGTAGGTTCGTTATTTTGATCCAAAGTTGTTTTTTTTTTTATTTGCATGTATGTATTTTTGTATGTTTGTCTGAGGATTTCTCGAAAACAAGAAGTCATAGTATTTTTTTATTTGAATTAGGTATTGATCAACTAGGGGAAGATTCATCATAATCGATCCAGTAATTTTGAGATATGAGTAAATAACTTTAAAAAAAAATTAAAAATTTAGCCTTTACAAAAACTAACTAAAAAGCTTTAAATAAAAGGTGGGAATTACAACAAGATTATAAAATGACAAGATATTAAAAAGTTAAAACAGTGAACCACATCATCTCTAGCATCTCGAATGCTCTTAACAATAGTGCTACAATAGTTGGTGACCTCCTGATCATCGGCACCGCGGCACTTCAATCAGCTTAATGTCAGATTATGCAAACGGCGGAAATGTCAGACAGATAGACGTGTAAACATTCCGTGAGACCGTATGCTCTAGCTTTGAAAAGGTACATTAATCACGATCACCTTCAAACTAGGCCTATTCTTCACAAACGCTACGTTCTTATTTCTGTGAGAAACATGGCTCATATAATATACTCTTTGTCATAATCAACTCCGTAAAAAACCATAAGCCGCAAGCTAACCTATAGACGTTTGTAGTCGCCTTCATTATCCTGGCCAGTTCAGCTTAACCAGCAACTTTAATCCTGGCTACTGTGGTCCGGTAAATGGAGCGTTTAATGCAAAAGCATACATTACTTACAAGCTTTCTAAAAAGCTACAGCGGTCAAACGTAGTAACTTCTGTCTAACCATTATTTCAGCGCCTAAATGCTCATTTGCCTTCCATCCATGTCCATAACATCGCACAGTCGAGTAAATAACACCCTTTTTAAAAGAGAAATTGGTCTCTTGAGGCATTTTGTACACTTCAAAGAGGGGTCACATTGTGTTCAACGCTCGTATGACCGACAAAGTATTCTTAACCGTTTATTCACTAGTTAACGTTATTATGTGAAGCCGTTGTAACGAGCCAAAGCGATTATCATCTCATCCAAAATCACAAAAATCAATAGAAAGTATAAACCATAGAGAATCGTTAAAGCACACATATATTTTACGAAATACTTGTATGTTTTTTGGGTTTGCATTTATTTGAATAGCCGATTGTGGAACAGTAGTTTACTACTCGCCTACTGTGACTAAAGCTATCAATCAACCACTACTTAACTATAAGAATTGCAGTATTATTGATCATAATGTGTAAAATTCGACGGTAAATTTTTGAACTCTGAACTGTCGGTATGAGCATACAAAAAAACTTATAAGTATTTTGATGATTGTCTATTGTATCAGCATAATATTGTTATCCCCGTTAGAAAAAAATGATAAGTTTGTATTGCTATTCCGGCACCTACGAAATAAGTGGATCCATTCATTCACGCGTACCTTTTCCGTACAATATACCAAGATTTCCTTTAATAACAAGTACCTACCTACTACGTAACAAGTACTGTTAGTTTAAGCACGTGCAAACTCACCCATAACAAACACAGCCTTATCACAACAAATAAACGGAAAGTCCGCGAAGCACTAATAACAATACGTGACTGAACCACTGAATTGCGTGAAATTGTACAGAGTCCGCGTTAATTATCACTAAAGCCTGTGTAATGAAGTAGATTAAGCCCCACGTTACCCTTGGCCAGTAAGCGCGGTCGGGTTCGGTACAAATTACCAAATAATTTCACTAATTAATGTACGATGGCCCGGTCGACTGCAAATTGCCTATGGCCTGGGCGCCAAGTGTAACGCTAATCTTAGCTGACAAAAATGCTCTCATACACACAGTAATATAACCGTGCTAAGCCTGAAACTCCACTTATGCAAAAATATATAATATAATGCGCACATCAAAAATGTGGAACTCTCTACCCGCATCAGTGTTACCAATGGATTATAACCCTAAAATTTTCAGTCAGAGTGAAGACGATTTTTTGGGTGAGCTCGCTCCATCTTCGTCTGTCTATGCCACGTTTGGTCTAGTCTGGAGAACCATGAACCCATTACAAATAAAAAATGACTACCTGACGAGACAACATCATCTTGAATTCAGCTTTAGAATCCCTTGTTATTATGGAACCTACCTGCCTACTGGAGCGAATGGTAATGATGCTATGATTTCAAATACATACTTAATAACAAGTAAAAATCTTACGAGACATTTGCCTCTTTGGGGCCGGAGAAAATTCCTTAAATATTTGCTATTGTAAGATTTATCTTCGAACCTTACCAAGGTTCGAAGATACTTTGACCTTATCATTCGGTGTTGTAAATTATCTAAAATCTAAATAAAAGACGCTCCATAACATTAAAGTTGCACTGATGACATGACGCATTGACACGTCAAATAATAATAGAACGTTCTTTTTGGGCATCCATTTATTATTCGAGGGTAATCGTGAACACTATGCTTCGATACATAAAATCATGCTATGTACACTATTATTGGACTACAGTTTTGTCTGTAATTTAATTAGAACCCTTATTTATAAGCTAGTTAAGACTGTAATCTGTTTGTGTACTTCATAAATAAAAAATAAAAAAATAAAACATACTTAGCACTTTCCAATAATGCTCAAAAGCCATTGACTGCTCTGTTCATAACTCAATTAGAGGCCCATGACCCTCGCTCGAAACACTTCACTATTACCCGTTCATTATAAACCTATTTACTCAGAATAATATAATTTGTCAATGATCCTCTGGAATGAACCCATTCTGTGTTAAAGTTTACAAGGCTAATCAACTTACGCTACCTAGCTACGGAGTTTCTAATATAACAAACCCCATCTTAGCCTTTTTGGATCTCAAGCTTCGTGCTATGAATTTTAAGATAGGGTATTCTTCTGTACATATTTTGTAGAAATAACAATGATGTCCCAGCAAAAGTTAGCATCAAGTGGTATTTAAGTTCCTCGGCATAGCCACGGTTCGTTACGCCATTCATGCCGCATAGTAATCAGCACTGGTTTGTGCGAACCTCATTTACTTCAAATGGACATGCTTCCATAATACCTATCATTATGTTTAAAGTGTTTTCTTGTGCACGAATAACAAAGTGTCAATTATTATATACCTGAATGTACATTGGTAAAAGGTAATCTATCAGCTCATTATTTTACGCTTCCTACTTACAAAAATATACTTACTATGTACTACATTACGATAAACAAGAGAAAATGTTCTTATATTAGTGAAATGCTTATTTCAGCTTCTACTGGGCAATCCCACTCTTCTTTAAGCTCTTTTAGGTCGAAACATGAACAAGTAAGCAATAGGTAAACATTTGATCCTAAAAGACATAGAATTTATTGCTCTCCTGACATTTAGGATGATATTGTTTATTGTAAATTTGTATATATTTGCTATGCTATGTTTGTTAGTAACCACGTATCACGAAACACATTTCAGACTCATATTCGTAATATGTCAGACATTAATTTGTTGAAGACGTAATGGAGTAGTATAAGCACTTGAACTTCGACATACATACGATGCCCTGAACGCCCTAGAGCCGTCTCAGTATGATAAAATCAATATTAATAAAATATTCCAGACCAATAATGTAAAACGTACTTCAGCAAATAACTGTGAAAACTAATGGCACTCTCAGTAATTTAGTTTAATAAATCATTGGACAAGGTCACTAAGTTGAATTGATGTTGTACGAAGACTATAAAAATGTGGTAAATTCATCACGTTCGCACTGATGTGCGAGTATTAGCAAATAAAACACAGTTATTCAAAATACAAGTGGTCTTTTTGCGATCATTGTAATCCTACTACTACATAGTTCAAATTGACGAATATTGAAGGTCTATGGTTTTACGCGCCAAGCCTTTAGAACGAAAATTGCTTGAACCTCGCGTTGTCTTTTTTGTTTGACGTAACGTCCGTTTTTGTCATGTGGGAAAGCGATTTTCGTTAACAAGTGGTTAGGCGCGAGAAACTGAACCGTAATGGACTGTGGTTGATGAGACTAATATGTAAAAAAGCTTAGTTTATAAAAGTCACCTAACGTGAGGTACCTACAAACTCGTAAAACTAGTTGGATCGCCGGGAGTTTTTTTTTTACTTTATTTCATACTAGGCCAGTTTGGACTAGCAACTCACTCGTACATTAGATTACTACCTCTAAAATGCAACTTTGCTGTTCACAGGTGTTGTCATCTCGCCACATGTACTCGATTCAAGTATTACCTGTGTGAAAGCGATAATGCAATTATCTATAGGTAAAACGGATGAATTTCGTGTGTTTATGACTGTTATAACATTATGTGTAAAGAGTATGGCACTAAAGTTTTGTCGCTTGTGTGCGAGCATGCTAATTAGCCTGTTTAAACATCTTATTACTCAACGTACTTAAGTACCTGATTCGGCTGAATTTAAGGACTAATTCTCCAGTAGCAGATATGTACAAGTTGTTGTACAAAGTGAAATCGCATCTGTAATTTTATTGTTTGATATCAAAAGTAGGTAAAGTCAATCGTGTCTTTACCTAACGTCACAAAAAATACATAAGTAATAGCATTTTTTGCCTGGCTTATAATTTCCATAATATTTCACGCTTTCAAGTAAATCCAGCGTCCTTCAATCCGTGATTTTCTATACAATATTTCTTCTATACAATACTTCTTCTTCTTTCGTCCAAAAGTGCTGTGGTCACGCGAGCGGCGAAGGTTATTAGATGTAAATTCGATAGAATGTTAATAAGCATTCAGTAAATGAGTAGATCCCATGAGTTGTGCTAATCATGGCAGGACCTAACGCCATGCACACTGCATTAGCATAATGAGATTACAATTTGGCATGACAAAATGGATGCATAGACTAAGAGCGAACCTGTTATCCTAGTAGGTTGATGTTATGTTGCTAGAAATAGGTATATTCAAGAATTGATTTGGTTTAGAATAATAACTAATATTATCAGTATAAACTATTTATTATTTATTTTTTTATTATTTTTTTGCGCCAAACAACACACCAATTGTCTTGGTTTCGAACTAAGGAATTTGCTTCCAAAAATAAACTTGCCAAAAATGAGTAAGGTACCTATCGTAGTATAAAGATAATACCACATAATGATTTCAATTTTGATAGCTGTGGTAAACTAGTCATTAGCCAATGACAACGTGTTATGAAGTTTGCTATAACTTACATAACTACTTGACATAATTTACCTCCATGACATGACAGGGCTAAAGTTTGCTATCCCACCTCCTAGCCTAATAACACGGCCGGTGAAATTTTAGCGCAGCGTTATTAAGTACCCTGACGAAGAGTTACATGGTCAATTAAATTACAATTTACGTCAGCCCTGTCTCACTTATTAGTTTGACCTTAAACTTAACTGAGGGGTCAAAGTTTAAACGTTATTTACGATTGGTTTTGTTGTGGGTGTCGCAACAAAACGTTGACGTCAAGTGTGAAATCTTTTTAGGTGTCAGCTGCTGTTAAACATTTGAAGTAGAAGATACAATATTAGAGTTAACGTTAGAATAGTTCGATACGGGATTGCTACCATGTACCTTATTATTTATGAGATTATTTATAATAACAACCCACCCGCAAGTTCTCTTCAGTTACTCCGTGATCATGGCGCTTGCAGTAGTGCCGAAATATCGGAAGCTCATAAATAATAAGGTACATGGTAGCAATCCCGTATCTAACTATTCTAATGTTAGTGACCATGAAAGTTTAAAACAATATACAATACATCGTTAATTAAACTTTAACATATTGTTGTCCTACAATAGATGAGTTTGTATTTTTAATGTATAAAGAACCTTAATTACTTATATCTTGAATACAAAAGAGATGAAAACAGATACATTATCCCACGAAGCAGCCACATTCTTGTACTATTTTGATCTTAGAGTTATCAATTAGAATTTATACGCGGCAATGGACGGCAGGTGTGTATAACTGCATTCCAGGGTGCTAGAAAAACTGGATTCGAACCCAGTCCCCGACCAACTACCGAGATTAGATGTTTTGAATTGATAGGAGATTTATTTTACAATCGGCGCTAAGGAGCTGAGAACTCGAGGCGAGCATGAAACAAAATACTGTAGATACTGCTTCTTACGATCAGTGATAAATATTTCCGGGAATAAGAAAGATATTGAAAAGATATGGAGGCATACTAAAAATAATATACCACGTTCGATAGGTTAACGCCATGCTATATCGATAAAAGAACTGTAATTATGTCTGTTTACGTTTTTGTTTATGAACTCTTTGGAATACTACCTTCACCATCATCAAATTTTAGAGCTGGGCTCTTGACGGTGGTTGTTTGACCGTTAAAAAAGACGCATATTAATTTATGCTATGTTCAATATGCAATACCTCATAAAAATATATTATAAAGATAAGTAAACGAATTTACCGTAAGTTTTGCACAGGAAGTAATGGTGTAACTGCATTTCGTGATTCGAGAACAAGATTTGTCGAGTTGTGCAGTTATCATAATTTATGTAGGACTTTATTAGTCGAATCTTGTCATGGCTCAGTTTAAAATCGATTGCGGGGGTAAACTCGTTGCCGCATAATTATATAATTACATCACGAACACCGAACTGAGTCTTTGTGTTCAAAACGATCTTGACTCGGATCAATAACTAGTTATGCTAATACCAGCCTAAGCGTAGCCTATGCAGCTGCTTTAATTTAAATTTTGGCCTGCATCGATTACTGTGACGATAAATTATAAGGAATAGGTTGACAAGTGAATGACCCCACGTACTCCTAAGAGACGGGCTTAATTCTGTTTCGGTGAGATAGAGATGAGTGGGTTAAGATAAGAGTATGACAGTCACCCTCGGAACCTTCCGTACCCTTAGTATTTTCTATTAAAGTAGCATAGGAGTTAGTAGGTCGGTGTAGAATTTGTTTGTAATTTATTTGGAAACATACAAGTAATAGGCATGCATTGCTTGCAGTCTCGTCTAAATTACAATCACAAGAAACAATCTTAATAATAACTCAATAACTAAAACTGTCAGCGATTATAACTTCGAACTTTTGTATTCGTTTACTTTCCACGTCGCGAATTGAAACTCAAAACCGTCCCGGGGGAAAAAACTGTACAAGTTGAGACTTCGCCAATTTATTTTTTGCCGGCAACTCTGTGGAAACTAGTTTAGTTGTAAACTCGTTAACTATTAGACAAGCGTGTAGCGTCAATACATCATAAATAAAACTGCTCGCGAACTTACACAAGGCATTACCATGATATTGTCTCACGCGCCCTGAATAGAGATAGCGTGATGACACCAGAAACCATTTTAGGATTTAATGGCGAAAAGTTTTCATTGACACTCTAGCTAGGTTATTGCGTTGATACGTTAAAGTTCAAGGTTTTGTTAACACTTAACAAGACTATGAATTTTATTTTATTTATTTTAGATCAGTCATATTTAAAGCTTCTATTTACCAAAATTTAGGCACAGTGTCACGAGGCTCGGCTCCTGTTTGGCAAGATGCCATAGCCTGATCCATTTTGGCTTTGGATATTGTGTTATGACAGAAGTTATTAGTATTTCCAAAGCCTGATCATTTTCATTTAAATTTTTCCACAATCATATTCAATCAACAACACGTAGGTACCTAGTAGTACCCTAAGAATTTCCTCATTTCCTAAATCAGACTTCATATTTGTTACATAACTCAAAAATTTTTAGGATCTGTTGATAATCAACGTACCAGTCTACTGAAGTGCTTGTCATATGTACAATTATAATAAGTTCTGTATCATTTGGTGTTCTTAAAGTGGTGTGGCCTGCTCTACTGCTTAGAATGCAGGCTTATCTGTCGAACTAATGCCTAATGGAGGCCAGTTCCATAAGGCAGCTCTTTGGCTGCCATGTCCTGATAACGTCTGTGACAGCCGTTTGCCCGAATGTACGAGAGTACCTACACACAGCAAGCCTGCCTTGAAATGATAATTTTCTCAACCAATTTTCATCTTAACGACTAACGAAATAAAGCTTAGTTTCAACTCAGACAATTTGACGTTTTGTGATAGGTCAATATGAGCGTGTACTCGTAGGTACATTCATTTATTAGATTGTTTAGTAGTTAGCTCTATCTTCTCATAGATTGTGAATTACAATAAAGCTAATGCCACTTACATTTACGGTTGCTATTTCGTGAAATAAATGGGTACTATGTGAATGATCCTCATGGAACAACGAACATACAACTCCTGCCTGCCTGAAAACGTATTGGGAGGTTTCCTCCTACGCTTTGCGGATACCAATTTACCTAAGGAGCCTGTCCAAAAAGTGCGCGGTTTTAAACGAGTCAGTTTATTTTTTGATGCTGCCTGAAACTTCACTTCCTGTTTATTACAATAATAAACTCGAATCCACCAGTATTATCAAAACAGCATCGATTTCCATTCTAAGTGAATTCAGCTCAAGTAGTGTTCCAGAATCCTATTAATCTAAGCACAGTACAGAAGCAAAGCGATCTCGATTAATTACCTACTATGCAAATACACACTAAAAACAAATAGCTTATTGTCTGACTGTTGGGTCGCAGACTAAGTCACTGTAACGATGCGACAGGCGACAAAGTAAATAGAAGACAATTTAACCTTTTCCAGTTAAAAAGTTTAAGGGTAAATGTGCCGAAACACATCACGACGCCAAACTCTCAAACGAGAAATGAGTTAAATCCATACAAGGGTTGGGGCGGATTAGCTAATGGGTCAATTTCAACAAAGTCGATTTTTTTATCACTTCGGTGAACTTTTTTATTTTTATCATTTTTCGAATTCAAACTATGGTTTATGATACTTCTTGCTGTTGTTTAGATCAATACGTAACGCCATCAAAATATCTTGATAAACTAAAAAGATACATTACTTCAAAGTTTTGATGTCACCGAAATGAAAAAACGATTCATCGAAATGAAATAACTCGCCCACCGAAATGACAACACTTACCCACCCACCAAAAACCTTTAACAAAATTACTTCTATACACTAAAACACGTGGTTCCTCGTGACTGCATCCGTGCGTGTTGATTTCACTCCATTCCGTAGGTCGTAGCGTGATGTTTTACAGTATCCCGTATGTAGAAGTTAACCTTTTTTTCAGGACTCATATATTATTATAACGGAAAAACAGAAATTCTCCCCGCGAAATTTAAGCGCCGTGCGCCGCGCAAATTACGGGTAATAAGCTAGACTACTGTGACTACAAATTTTCACTTTTTTTATTTACTATCTATAAATGTAACCTGATTTACAAATAAAATAGGCCTTCGGCTATTCAAACACGAATCGCAAAATAAACAAGTAAAAAAAAGTATTTGTATTAACAGTAGTCGAAAACTCATCACTAGATGACAATTTGGTAGATTTTCTAATGTACACAACTTAAAAAAGGACATAACTTACATTTTTTTATATATTTTCTAATGACTGTCATTGTCTAGCCTATCACCCATTTTAGGCTGGAACTCTATTAAAGGGACACCAAGTATAACCTCTTCCGATAAAATGAGCTATCTAACACATTTTTTTTTTCAAATCGGAGCAGTAGTTCCTGAGATTAGCGCGTTTAAAAAGTTTTCGAACTAAGCGCTTCTCGTCAACTTTCATAATGCGCACAGCAAAAGAGTGGAACTCTCTACCCGCATATGTGTTTCCATCGTTCTACAACCCTGTTATTTTCAGAAAAAGAGTGAACAGGCTTCTTCTGGGTGAGCTCGCTTCATGGTCGTCCCTGTCTGTGCCTCGTCTGGTATAGTCTAGAGACAAAAGTAAACCCATATCATATTAAAAAAACACTTTTTAGCTTAACAACACTACTAGCGGTCCTCTTCGACATTTTCTGTGCGTTTTGCCTTTACTCCGTTCCCGTAGGTTCCAGCGTGATGTTGGCATGCCTTAAAGCAGTTGCAAAACCTGAATCTGGTGCTTGGCTGCATGCTTTGCCGTCTCCACAGTTGGGTACGCTTCTCGACAACAATTCCTTAAGAATTGCAGTAGCTTTAAGACTGGGCAGCAAAGTTTGTGAACCTCATCGCTGTATTTATGGTGTGATGGTAGATGAAAACGGCCACCATGGACTGAGTTGCCAAAGATGTGCGGGGCGGTTCCCGAGGCACCATTCTTTTAATGAATTTGTGCGTCAGGTCACGGTTTCCGTAAATATTCCTTGCGTCCTAGAGCCACCAGGCTTGTCCCGCATGGATGGTAACACAGATGGCCTAACGTTGGTTCCATGGCGAAGAGGGCGTAGCCTCTTATGGGACGCAACATGCGTTAGACACCTTTACTGAACCTGCTGAAGTTACAGTATGCCTGTAACTTCAGCAGGTTCAGCGGCGGAAAATGCTGCCAAGTTAAAACATACTAAGTATGCTGAGCTAAAGTCTGAGTATGATTTTGTTCCAATCGCTGTGGAGACGGCTGGGCCCTGGCGTGATGAGGCACGTGAGCTTTTCAAAGAGTTGGGACAACGACTCATGGATAAGGGTAATGATCCCCACTCTGGCTGGTTCAACAGGTTTCCATTGCTATTCAACGAGGCAATGCTGCTAGCATAATGGGAACCTTTGGATCGGTCAGAGCGTAGAGTGGGAATCAATAGTAGTTATATGGAAATTTAAAGCGTCTTTTTTTCCTGTGACATTTTGTAATAAAATGACGACGCTTTTCGCTGAAAGAATAATTTATATCTTAATTATAGTTCATTATGTATGTAATTGTAATTTTCATTTAACACCTTAACGCATTTATGAAGAAAGGGGCAGTAAGTTTTTTTTTACATGATATAACAAAAAAATACAGTTTTCGCAATTATTCCTGTATCTGTACTATAAATGACGTTGCTTTGTACCAAATTTCAAGATTCTAAGTTCACGGGAAGTACCCTGTAGGTAGGTTTTGATTCCTTTTCGAGTGTTGAAAATTTGCGAAAATTTGCTGATATTTACGGCAATAATGGCTGTATCTTTTGATTGCGATGGCTTAGAAGTTTGATTTTTTTACAGCTTTAAGGGACCGCAGAGCTTTTGATTAAATTTTGGTAGGGACAGACAAACGGACGGACAACGAAGTGATCCTATAAGGATTCCGTTTTTTACCTTTCAAGGTACGGAATCCTAAAAAGGAAGGCAAAACAAAAATATTTTTTCAAATTGAACCAGTAGTTCCTGAGATTACCGCGTTCAAATAAAAAACAAACAAACAAACTCTTCAGCTGTATAATATAGTATAGATTTCACCGGAATGATATAATGAAGCCATCGAAATGAGAAAAACAATCACCGATATGAATAATTTACGCACCGGAATTAATAAAATTCACCGAAATGATATTTTTTATCATTTCGGTGAATTTTGTTTCATTTCGGTGGTCAATCTAGGCCACCGAATCAACCGAAATGAAAACACCGATATTAAAATCAACGACAAAATTTAACATAACAATAAAAGTTTTAAAGTCGCAACGTTATTAATACCACACTAATAAACGTAGTTTGGGAAGGATACCAATAAATATTTCATACATTTTATGGAGAATTGGATGACAATATATTCCAACCTGCGGAAATGAAAAATAAAATGTCCCATGTCACCGAAACCAACTACTTACTTTTTTGGCGGGAAGACGGAGCAAGCGGCGCACGTCTATTTACTTTAAGCATTGAGGCGGCACTGGTATGTAGCGTTTTAGCGCGGGGGCAAGGAGCTAGAGTTGTCCCACGCAAAAATATTCCCGACAAACAAAAATTCACCGATATGAAAAGTCTTATTTGACCACATGCATTTTTACTTATAAGTCATTTAATTAAATAGATTAAATTATGAAATTATTATGTGATAATAATATAACTATTCACGATTTAAATGAAATAAGCAATAATACTAAATAACCAAAAGTTTTTACTATATATGGGAAATTAAACAGAAAAATGGATTTGACCGCGCAACCGAAATGAAAAATATGGTGCTTTATCATTTTTTATTCCGAATTTAACGAAGTCCTAATCAAAAACTATTTATGGTCTCGTATACGGGATAACGCCTTCTATAAATAAAAAAATAAATAAGCCTCATTGTATCACTCTGCACTGCCGATTTCACTCATGCCGCGTAAAATTTGCTGTTGGGAAATTCACCCTAATAGGTAAGCCACCCTGGTTTATTTAAATTCGTGGATGTATTGTAGACTATTGAAAAAAGCATTGCTCTTGGTAGCGGATAGAATTAAAAAAATACGTGGGTATTTATTTAAGTGTTCAATTTATAAATTCTTATGAAAACTTTAGTATTTATCCATGATTTAGATATGGGATCAAACGGACAAACTTAATTCAAAGTTACGGTAGTTACTCATATTGAATTCTATAACGAAAAATTTTAAAACAATCTTTTTTTACATTTCAGGCCCTACTAAAGCACCTAATCGCATCATTATTGTGGCGATACAGCCAAGTGCCGCAACCAGTGGGAACTAGTTAAATTAATAAACCACACCGTAGTTAGTAACTTGTGTATGTCTTCCGAGCTGTGGGTAGCGGTATTATTCTTCGACAACTGCGTGTTACTAAGGTGAACGAGGACCGCTATTGTTTCAAGTTTGCAAACTAATAAATGTTTCTAATTAGATTTTCATGTTAATCGAAATGAACAAACATCGGTGGCATTGTAACGGGCCGGGTACAGATAAAGTTTAGATAACTTGAGCGAAACAAAGTTATTTCAAGAATCAGTGGGTAGGTATATGACCGCCAATTTAGCAGAACTGAATACTTTGTTCTGTCATTCTCCTTTCTCACGAGTATTTGTTTGCACATACCATTTGTTGGTTTATTTTTTAACCCTAACCAATATTTGTAAATAACATTAAATTCATGATCTTTCGCAACCTCACGTACAACCCAGCCAACCCTTTGCAACCTTCCCTGGAGGCATCATGGCATCCGTGCTGCCTACAAAAACCTGCGGCCTGTGGTCCGATGAAATATGTAACCCTCAGTTTGCCATTTGGTTGTCAATTCACTGTATGTCTGTTGCCAGAATATGTGACAAAGTTATGGGATTGTTAACTTTGCTCCGTCAAATCATTTGCTTACAACAACGCTGTCAAAGAGTTTAATATCAATGATTGACTAATAAAATGATGAGATTACAATGAGCTTCATAATAATACGAAGATCAATGGTAGTCTTAACGCTGAATAGTTAAATACAGCTTATTAGGGGTTAATACGAACTCAATTACTAATAATTAGTAATTGAGTTCCTATTAACAAAATTTTACTCAAGACAGAAAGTTTCACAAACCTAACGTCCATCATCATAAAGTTGTGTAACATTAATTATTAATGTTACACAACTTTATGATGATGGACGTTAGGTTTGTGAAATTAATTATTAATGTTACACAACTTTATGATGATGGACGTTAGGTTTGTGAAACTTTCTGTCTTGAGTAAAATTTTGTTATTCTATTCTATGTTTGTAAAATATCTGTGTTTAAATGTTGGAACATCTCCAAATGCAGGCAAGGACTTTTTTTTTTGGATTTCGCTCTCTGATAAGTAAAAGGAGCAAACCTTAAGTCTATGGTCACCAATTCAACTCATACTGTCAGTGAAGGAAGGTAAACAAAATAATCAATTAACATGAGCACTATTTTTTATGGGTTATGCTCTTTGACAAGTAACAGGAGCAAACCTTAAGCACTATGGTCACCAATTCAACTCATATTGTCAGTGAAGAAAAGCAAACAAAGTGATCACTTATCACGAGCACTGTAAGTCGAATATAGTCTTCAAATCACTCTACCCAGTGTGACACTAAATATTAATCTAATTTGGTTAGATAGCGGCTGCAGTGTCGAAACCCAGGAAGTGCCAAATGCAGCGGTTGTTACTATCCATCAACCGTTAAGTATTTTAACTCGAATATTGCTTGTTATCATTGATGTCGTATGCGATATGCATTTATACATTCATACAACTCATAGCAACACCGTAGCAATAACGTTAACGATAAATATTACCTCATGTTTTCAGACCTTTACCTAGGTAAAGTTTACATCTAAAACAAAATTTAGAATTCAGTTAACTATTACAATGCAAATATGAAAAACTAGCTGTGCCCGCGACTTCGTCCGCGTGGAATAGTGACTTTGGGTAGAATTTTTAATTATTTAGGCTAATTAATTCATCCCAAGTTTAGGCCAGTTAACACTTAGTCACTTGGCGTGAGTTATTATATATTTCACTGTCTAGGTAAAACTCAATCAAATGAAAAAATCCCATCAAATTCAGTCCTGTAGTTTCTGATATTCAATTTCCTGCCTACCCTCTTAGTCTATTGGCGTGATTATTGCAAGTGATGCTGAGTCAAATAAAAAAAGTCCCATTAAAATCGGCCCCGTAGTTTCCGAGATTCAATTTTCTGCCTACCCCCTTAGTCTATTGGCGTGATTATTTCTATCCTTCTTTACCTTCCAAGTAATGTTGAGTCAAATAAAAAAAGTCCCATTAAAATCGGTTTAGTAGATTCTGAGATTCAATTTCCTGCCTGCCCCCTAAGTTCATCGGCGTGATTATTTATATCCCAGTTTACTCTCCAGGTGATACTGAGTCAAATAAAAAAAGTCCCGTCAAAATCGGTCCAGTAGATTCTGAGATTAGCCCGGACAAACAGACAGACAGACAGACAGACAAAAATTTTAAAAATTGTTGTTTTGGCTTCTATTACGGTAATTAAGACCCCCTGTAACAATTTTTCATAAAAATCTTCAATGTACAGAAATCGATCTTTTACAGTCTTATTATATGTATAGAAGATATAGAATAGATAAAGTACCTAATCTATACATATAATAATTAAATAATACTAAATGTTTTCTTACAAACACTTTTCTTCAGCACTTCAGAGAGGTGGCTAGTCTTCGAAATTTCCACGAAATTTTTTTGGGACTAAAAACAGTTTTATGAGAAAGCAGTTCCAAAACACTTTACAAAAAATTACAAACAATAATTCTATTTAAAAAAAAAATTACCATCTTCGACTTTGTCTCTACCCTAGCTAGAGTCAATTATTAAGAATCAATTTCAAATACAAAACAAATATCAATCGAATTGCTACAGGGCTTATGTGCAAAATGCTTAAAGTACATGCTGAGCAATCACTAACAAATCCGTCACATTATTACTCGTAATTTCCCTAGTAGTTAACCTCTATTTCTCAGAAGAAAATTTTAATAAAATAGTAAAACCACTAGGGCATCGCTGAAAAATGTAAAAAACACTTTTAATCGACGTCTAGCTGGATCGTTCGCGATCAGCACGGGCAGCGCTAACGTCGTTGGGCTACCTCCCTTGGATTATGACCTACATCCGACGAACATTGTACAGTCAGACGCAGTTAATTCCTTGTACTGCTTAAATTTTCAGTAAAATTTAATCATTGTGGATAAAACATTAACTAAAATAAAATAAAAAAATGAATAATATTTAGGGCTTAGGGAGTATTAAGGGCACTAGACAAAACGACAAAAGCTTAATGACTTGGAGACGGCTGCTGAGATTTCTATCAAACAAAACTTCGTTATCAATTCGGCTTTAAAAAGTAGGTATAGCATCCAACAAAAACTAAGCCATTAAATTGTGTACGAACAAAATATGTTGGTATACAGATTCACCTTGTGTGTACTTTCCGTAACTATCCATAGGCAATGATATAAAAAGTTATGTATGTATTTAAAAAAGTACCTCAATATTTGACCCCGACTATACACACTGCCGCTCGACGCAAATGTTTGAATTACTACCGCAAATAAACTTTGCCGTGTTCTGTTTACTTTCATATTTATATTCTTTCTAATTACTTGCTTCGATGGGAACGCTCTAATAACCTAATTAGAAACTATTAAAATGTTTCGTCGGGTGTAGATACTATGTTCAATAATATTAATAACTAGTTATGTCTACTATTGTAAACAGTAGTTTAGCAAAGGACTTATCTAAATACTTATTATGTTAGTATTTTTATTTTAAGAAAAATAATTATT
Source organism: Pyrausta aurata (assembly GCA_963584085.1). Classification (NCBI taxonomy): domain Eukaryota; kingdom Metazoa; phylum Arthropoda; class Insecta; order Lepidoptera; family Crambidae; genus Pyrausta; species Pyrausta aurata. The sequence goes on from OY757252.1 coordinate 9,342,903, forward strand.
TAGCGCTATAGCGTTTCCCCGTTCCCTCGCCCGCGAAAATATCCGATTTCTCGTAACAAACTTTTATTCCTAGTTTCACCTGTGATTTCTGGGAATAAAGCTATTCTATGTCCGTCCCCATGGTCCGATATTATCACTTTGAATTTGTCATAATCGGTTAGGCCATTTTAGCGAGTAAATTGACGAAAAAATAATAGTAGGGATTACTCACTCATCCATCACAGTAATCCATCTAATCCGAAACTTACTACTCGGCCTTTAATAGTATATTTCAAAATTCGGGATAATGTTAATAAATAAACAACGTCTTAGCATTGATACAGGGTGTATCGGGCTTACTGAATGTACGAGATATCTAAGCAAAGTTACAAGGCGCTATCGCAAATAATACTTAGCGTCCCAATTTTGAAATTAATTTGCTAGTTAAATGTTGGGTGTGCAATATTATTTTAGTAAAGTTAACACTAAAACTAGTCTAGTATCATTAGGTGAGATTACCATTAAGCTGCGTGAAATAATACAGTTCAAGTAAAGCAGTAAGACACTCTTATCTCTCTTCTAAAAGATATTTGAGATATTTTTTAATGTTTGAGCTTAACTTGCAAAAATAAAAATTACTAAAAGATTGAACCCGTACCGTGTCTCTAGCAGACAGCCTAGATGTCTAACATGTACAGTTGCAATAACAACAATAAATTCTTTCTTTGGTCCTGTTATATAATGCAGCAACAAAAAATACTGAAATTAATTTTGGCAAACGTGAACCAAACACTTGATGGCCAGTTTTCGATCCGACCATGTTTTTCTTGGGCTGTAAAGGGGGCGCATAATAATCAAATTGTTATCAACCAACCCCACTCGGCTAGCCGCTTCTAATGACGCCCTGTATATGCTAAGACACGGTTCTGTAAATCCATATCATTACATAATTTATTCCGATCTCTTTATCTGAACAAGCTGCAAGCTATCAATAACAAATTAAACAGACTTACATAAATGTGTCAACTTTATTATCTTTACTAACTCTATTCTATACCTTTGAAAATGTTGTAAGACTAAAACCAAAGGTTATGGATAGTTCTCTGTTATTACTTTATATATCGATGATATGATAAGAACTTTTCACTTTTCAGACGCTAGCTACACTATTTGATTCATTACACACGCACACCCGTACAACAACATACAATGAAACGAGCTTTTTCAGCTGAAAAAATAAAAAAAATATTAAGTTTAAACTTAAGCTCACAGGCATTTATATTGTCGCATTATTGATTTACTGAATGAAGTGCACAAGGTAACTTTTGGGTACAGAGATCACCGTTAGCTTTATCTTACTTATTAGGTACATTATGATGAGTTAAGAAATATTCTACATCAAAAAACATTCTTATTTATGCATACGAAAACGATGAAAATGTCCATTGTTCCGCAATCATACAGATTATGCACTCTAAGCAGGCCTACTACTATGTTGTATTATCGCAACTAGCATGTGTTCTAATGCGATTTACAGAACATCTGAACCATAGACTACTGACTCAAATAGATTCCTAGAATAAAATACATAATATTTAAATAAAAATATTAGATTTTTCCTTATTTATGTGACCCTTTTTAGGGTTCCGTAGCCGAATGGCAAAAAACGGAACCCTTATAGTTTCGTCAAGTCTGTCTGTCTGTCTGTCTGTCTGTCTGTCTGTCTGTCTGTCTGTCTGTCTGTCTGTCTGTCTGTCTGTCTGTCTGTCCGTCCGTATGTCACAGCCACTTAGCACATAGCTGAAACTTGGTAGGTAAGTGTATTTTGTTCACCGCTTTCCGATTCAGATACAAAAAGTAAGAAAAAATTATATTTAAGGGGGGGCTCCCATACATGAAACTAAAACCTAAAATTTTTTTTTTACTCAAACCTATGCGTGTGGGGTGTCTATGGATAGGTCTTTTAAAATGATGTTGAGATTTCTAAAACCATTTTTTCTAAAAGTGTAAGGTTTGAGATATAGACGCTTCCAAAGTGGTAAAATGGGCGTCCCCCCCCATCTAACTTTTGAACTAAGAAAGTGAAAATTTTGAAAAAAATATATGATGTAGATCTCAACAAAAACTTGCAACGAAAATTGGTTTGAAGGAGATCGAAGCAGTAGTTTTTGAGATATTGCACATTTTTATCAACCGCAAATATAACTTTGTCTTTCATACAAACACTATGAAAAACAAAGTTATTTTTGCTGTCGCATTATATTGTGATGTTTTCGTTAAGTGAAAGTAAGTGGACCCTGAATTCAGTTAAGGGTGGCACGGAACCCTCAGTGCGCGGGTCCGACACGCACTTAACCGGTTTTTCTGATGTTCGGTCAATAGCAAATGAAGCAAATATTTTTTATTATTTTGTTTTTGTATACATTTTTATGTAGTATAATCATTTCTTTTCAGAGTTTAGCTTACTAGAATACTGCTCCTAAAGAAAACTTATGTTTATGTCCGTAATTTGAAAGTTACTATTTATGTCGTTTCTCTCATACTCTTGTCTGTGCTTTGTGCATTTTATTTGTTAATTCTAATTTCTCATACCTACTGAAGTATTAAATTAATTAATCATCTATTAAACTTAGTGGTCTACTTCAGACAAGCGGCTGAGCCGGCACCCGCGCGACATTGTCACAATTTACATTGTCGACGTTGCCATTTGCGCTTTGTGCATTTTATTTGTAAGTGTTCATAGAAACCTTGACTTAGTAGATATGATTATATTCTATAATTAGATAATTTACTCGAATTAATTAGTCATTTCATTATACTAGTGTATCGAGAACGGGCTAAAAATAATTGTGTGTACCTAAATGTTTTCTTTTTCGACATTTAACCAAACAAAACTGAAAATTAAGCATGTATAAGTCATAATTCTACCTGTATGCTGGAAGCCATTCCATGCTCGACTGAATGAAAAGCGTCCGGTAAACCTTACATAACCTACGAGTACTAAGGACTCTTTATATTTCGAAACGCAATAAATAATTCATACAATAGACCTTAATACATAACAGTGTCAAAACGCGGCAATTTAGTGCGCCTCCCACGCTTAAAGGAATCGCATACAATATCTGCCAGGTGCAAAGTACGGAGTTGAATAGCGGAAGGGATCATGAAATATTACTCTAACTATGTATAATAAAGATCACAGATTTGGGAGTTTGACCCTTTAATTTCCTAAGGAACCTACTTTGAATTCGTTTTTACTAATTTACATGGTTTAATACAGCCCGTTGTAAACTGGTCATCGTGAAGCTTTCTGCTTGGACTTACTTACTTTTTATGAACCTAGATACAATTAGGCCTTAATAAAGAACACGTAAGTTTTATATATGGACACTGTTATGCAAAAGGGTGTCAAGTGACCTAAAATCAGGTATGGAGTTATTGGTACCACTGGATTCGCAAAAATGTCCTCTAACTGGACGCCAAAGGTCGAACTTCGGAAAAATTTATATTAAAAGTTATCTCACAAAATAACGTATTGCGAAACAACCCATTGAGTATACTGATATATGCAAAAAGGTTTCATGTGTTCTTAATACCGTTTAGCGATTTATTATTGCTGAATTTATTTTAACAAAAAGGTTTCAAGTCCATATTTATTAATGGAAATACTAAAATTATTGTGTTTTTTTAATTGTTGATCTGTCAGGTTTAAACAGCTGTCGTTTTTTCTTGCACAGATCTTTAAATAATGACTAAATAGACCTTAGTTTAAGATTTTTGACCAATGAATAGGACGACAAGTCATCCTAGTCATAATTCCTTTAAAAAGATTATTCAACCTACTAACTCCTAAAAATCTATCCAGTTTGACTTACTTTAAACAAAATTGTATTACAAAATCCTTATAATAGAAGAGAATTTCTTTTTGAATTAACTTTTTTTAAAATACAGATTTTTCTAATGATTTTACGAAGGCATCTTATTATTTTTGAATAAAATAATAGTGACCTATGGATGTAAGAGTCTTAAGATTAATATCTGTATTTTTAATAATCAAATCTGGCAAAAAGAAGCAATTTACTGCGGTTTTGGAAGTACATAGTACATACTAATTAAAAACTGAGTACATTTTTGAATATAGGTCTTGATTGATCAAGATATCACCTGAAGTTGTATTTTATACTGATTTCGCCATGGGCAGACTGTTCATTGATAATCAAGTATTACAAAATGCATAGAATACGCAGATTAAATTACGAATAGCAAAAATCCAGAAAAAGTGTGTGGATTTACTAGAACGTTAGAATTATTGAAAGTAACGCTTTTTATAAACTTCTACAAAATAAAACAAATGAAATTTTAATGAAGAAATCATAAAAATATAGTTGTGTCGTTGAAACTGTTTGACTATAAAACTAATACTAATAGGATTCTTAAAAGAGTTTTGCAAAAGGGATTTAAAGTACTTTAAAACCTTTTAGCAAATTATTTGCAACGATATCCTATTAAAGCAAAAAGGTTTTAAGTGTTTTAATTGCATTTATCTACTTGTATAATTATAATTCACACAAATGAACATCAAGTACATAAAATATACATCTCATTCTGTAGTTATGCCAATTTCCAGGCATGTAAACCGTGTAAATACGAAGTTACAGCAATTTTTAAAAGTGACGACCTTGAAAATCTTTAAACGCGTTTATCTCGAAATGACCAATATGTCACTTGACACCCTTTTGCATAACACTGTCCATATTAGAAAGGATTTATCAAGAAGCTTAATGTTTATCAGATTACATTTATTTTAAATACAAATTAGTAAAAATATACTTTTCCGTTTATATTTAACAAAGTTTGTTTACATTTTGTACATAGAACCTACGTTAGAATGAAGAAGTGCCTTGGTAAGGAAATAAGAATAAAATGATCGTACTGTCTAAAATAATGTCGAACTACTGTAGTTTTAAATGTACCTTTAGGTAAGTATAAAATAAATAAGGTACATTCGACTTCTACACCCAAATTCAAATAACTTTTTATACAGAGTGATCGGTTACTCGTGAAATAGGAAACGTTCTGTAGAACCAACTGCTTATTTGCTTTCCCGAGCGAGAGCATCTTATAAATATTCCATCGCAACATACCCGTCTGCACCTGAACTGCAACTCGTTAATATTTACTTCAGTTGTCATTGAAAGTTTCTCGGCAACCGGTTTAATCTTATTCGGTTGCAGTAGGGCTGCCAGGGCTTCGATTCTCACGTGAATCGAACTTATTGCGTGTAGTAATTGATTACAAGTGTGACCATTTTACAGACAAAATCAAGTAACATATTCACATGAAAAAACCTGCCGTACGGAACAAATCTTGATCCTGTAAAGATAAAACTGTACTTTTTTCAAAAAAGAAAATTCAATCGGTGTTGTTTTATTGAATGCGAACTGCACGAAAATGAGGCTCAGATATTTAACTGTCACTAAAAATTTGGTTTATCTACTTCAGTAAGAAAGACAAATTCACCCACCCTGTCATCATAGTGTCAAAACATTTTATCAGTCCATTATTACAAAACTGCTATTTCAATGTAGGTACCTAAGTGGTAAATAATGGTAAATAATATTTTTTTCCACTTCTAAAAAGACGAGGATATCAATCAATAAAATTATGTTGAGATTAATTTTTACAATGTGGGTTGGTAGATTAGAGATTATCAGTCTTTGTTTAGGCCAGGCGTTATTGTCGCTTCAACTGGCATACGAGTAAATCACAACTACTACATCCGACTACAGGCAGACATCTGTCTGCCTCATTGTGTTAAGCCTACCGAGAATGATGACAGACAGAATCAGGATTCCCTATGTCAACGGCATTGCTCTTAGAAATGCCCGATTTAGTCAAACCTGAGAGCGATCATGTGTATCATGAATTAAAGCACTGGTTACAGGCCTTAGTTTTCATAAACCATTTTTAGAATTAATAAAAGCATAATATGTTGATTTAATATGAGCCTGTTAAGATTTGTCTGTCAACCAAAAAAAATAAAAAACCGGTTAAGTGCGTGTCGGACCCGCGCACTGAGGGTTCCGTGCCACCCTTAACTGAATTCAGGGTCCACTTACTTTCACTTTACGAAAACATCACAATATATTGCGACGGCAAAAATAACTTTGTTTTTCATAGTGTTTGTATGAAAGACAAAGTTATATTTGCGGTTGATAAAAATGTGCAATATCTCAAAAACTACTGGTTCGATCTCCTTCAAACCAATTTTCGTTGCAAGTTTTTGTTGAGATCTACATCATATATTTTTTTCAAAATTTTCACTTTCTTAGTTCAAAAGTTAGAGGGGGGGGGGACGCCCATTTTACTATATCTCAAACCTTACACTTTTAGAAAAAATGGTTTTAGAAACCTCAACATCATTTTAAAAGACCTATCACGAGACCCCACACGCATATGTTTGAGTAAAAAAAATTTTTTAGGTTTTAGTTTCATGTATGGGAGCCCCCCCTTAAATATTATTTTTTCTTACTTTTTGTATCTGAATCGGAAAGCGGTAAACAAAATACACCTACCTACCAAGTTTCATATATGTAATGCTTATAGTTTCAGAATAAAGTGGCTGTGACATACGGACGGACAGACAGACAGACAGACAGACAGACAGACAGACAGACTTGACGAAACTATAAGGGTTCCGTTTTTTGCCATTCGGCTACGGAACCCTAAAAATGGTAAACCGCAAGACGTCCAAGGCTAAATAAGCCATTCAAAAAGCATAATAATTACTGAGAATAAGTATTCAAAATTCCTTTCTGTTCTTTTATCATATTCAAAAAGAAGTCTTCAGGAAGTGTAATTTTCCTTGTTTCATGAATTCGAGTACAATTTGACAGCCCTAAACGCTATAATGGTTTGACCTTTTATGCACGCCTCGGCAACTCGTGTCACCGTCTTTGGTTTCTCTTTTTTATACCCACCCGAGTTTTCCTTAACCATACAAAAACATTGTTGATTAAGCCCCATTTATCTTTTATGAATATCATGCAAATTGAGGTAATTATAAAAGCGGTGACCCTATACCTCGCGAGGTCAATTAATTCTATGAACGAGTTTTTAGGATTGAGTGTTTATAAATTTGAATTTTAGCAAATGTCTTGCATCATTTATGTATTATAATGTTTTAGCAAATTTATTAATATTTATATCTTCGTCACCTCGTATCTTATAAAAGTTTCATTGATCAACTTTTAAATTAATAATCAGAATGAATAAAAATAGCCTGTTATGTTCAAATATTTTTATTAAGCCCACACATTTAACTTGACCGATTCATAATAGATAGTTAATTTTTAGTCCGTTAAGTACAACGAATGGCGAATACTCTATCGACAAGCGAGAAGAAGAAGAAAGTACCTACAACCAAGACCGAAACATAGATAGGCTTACGATATCAGGAAGAGACCGGGAGAAGATTAGTTAGCAACGGCTAAGGTACGCGAGGAATGGAGTATGGAGTATTTACCTAAACAGGGATTTACAGAATTGTTTTAATGGAAATTAATATAAATTTTGAAATATAATTCATTTAAATGTTGTGCAACAAATAAAGACTTACTAAATATAAATAAAGTACAACCAACATCTAAAAATATACCACACCCCGGTCCACCAGATTTTAAATTCGCTGTGGGTGGCAGAATAGCCGAGTGTCTTTGATTCGTAAAGCACACGCGACCGACAATCGGGGCAAATGCAATAAATTATAAGTACCATTAGTGCCGCTATATCAATTAATGTTGGATTTAATTATCGTGACTGCAAAGGGCGGCAGACCACGACTGGCGTTGCGCTGAGTTGCTGCGAACTCGAGTATCGTGCTATCATGTTTTCGTACTATACCCCTAATGTCGCATATGACATGAAAAGAAAGTACCTTAAATATTATTTTTAAAATACTTAATATGTACAGTCGCCAGCACATCAAGTTACCCACTTTTGTTGCAAACTAGCCCTTATAACAACTGCATAAGATACCGCAGTGTTTACCTTGACGTGCTGTTGTCCGTACAATATTTATTGAATACAGAATTTTTAATTTTAATATAATTTTAATAATTCTGTAAGAACCCTCTATTTTATTATAAAAAAGTTAATAATACTGCATTGAAACTAGCCACTAACTAGAAAGCACTAGCCACTGTCCGCCGATCACATAAATCAAGCGAGCGCAACCGCTGCACCTCAGCCTGCATTCGATTGTGCTGCTTCTGTATGAAATTTAAATTAAAATTGTAAAAATACAAGCGCGCATTCGATTGCGCTTCTTTTGTATTGTGATGATATTAAATATACTGTTTTCCGTACTAACTAGTTTAAGTACTTGACACTTCCAAGCACTAGCCACTGTCCGCCGCTCGCATAAATCAAACGAGCGCAGCCGCTGCACCTCAGCCTGCATTCGATTGCGCTTCTTTTGTATTGTAATGCTATTAAATATGCTGCTTTCCGTACTAAATAGTTAAGTACTTGACACTTCCCAGCACTAGCTACTGTCCGCCGCTCGCATAAATCAAACGAGCGCAGCCGCTGCACCTCAGCCTGCATTGGATTGCGCTTTTTTTATATTGTGATGATATGAAATATACTGTTTTCCGTACTAACTAGTTTAAGTACTTGACACTTCCCAGCACTAGCCACTGTCCGCCGCTCGCATAAATCAAACGAGCGCAGCCGCTGCACCTCAGCCTGCATTGGATTGCGCTTTTTTTATATTGTGATGATATGAAATATACTGTTTTCCGTACTAACTAGTTTAAGTACTTGACACTTCCCAGCACTAGCCACTGTCCGCCGCTCGCATAAATCAAACGAGCGCAGCCGCTGCACCTCAGCCTGCATTCGATTGCGCAATCGGTTGTGACCGATCGTGATCAGCCTATTTTTAATAGGCTGCCATTTTTGAATGGCACCAGTGAGACTATCTGATTGCGTCACTTCCATTTTGGAGTGATTGCTGAATCGGCACTCAAATATGAATCTTAATTAATATCGCATGTTTGAACCGTTGCGATTTAATAAATCAAGTAATTGGTTGTGATTAAGACAGGATTCACAAATGATTTCAAAACACAGGGCCTTTAAAAAAATACATCTCAATTAATTGATTATTATTTTTAAACTGATTTTAACCAAACAAAGATGAAGAGGTGATGATTCCTGTAATTTGTTTAGTTAAGAACTTTTGTTTTATACCTAACGAAACTGTAGATTAGTATTATTTATTTTACAAAAACCGAACTGTTGTCTTACGACCGTTAAATGAAGCTATCGCAGTAGCTCCCATATAAGTATATGGCCACAGTAAAGTTTATTGGGCAAGACGCCGTAAACCAGGAATTCATCCGCATAGACTTTTTCACACGCATCGCATCTACGAGAGTCATCTACACAAAAGTATTTTTGAATCAAAAACCAATTTAGAATCCTACTACTATTATAAAGGCGAAAGTTTGTAAGTATGGATGTATGGATGTATGGATGTATGGATGTATGGATGTATGGATGTTTGTTACTCTTTCACGTAAAAACTACTGAATGGATTTGAATGAAACTTTACCACAATATAGCTTATACATCAGAATAACATATAGGCTACAATTTTTGAGGTTTCTAATGTGAGGTCGTAAAAAAAAAACATTTTTTGCGCTACTAGACTAGACGGGACGAACCTGAAGTCCACGCGAACGAAGTCGCGGGCAAAAGCTAGTTAACAATAAAAATATGGTAACAGCAGATAATGATCTGCATTATCTATCAAATAACCGGATTTAATGAATTGGGAATTTGGTCGTCATAGAAGATGTGTTCATCTTTATATTCAATACTAGCGGCCCGCCCGCGATTTCATACGCGCGTTTTATTTTAACTCCGTTCCCATAGATCGTAGCAAAAATTTATAAGCCTATACGCATTAAACTATAGCCTTCCCTGCTAAATTAGCTATCTATCATATTTTATAACCTTAACAATAGTTCCTGTGAGTAGCGCGTTCAAACAAACAAACAAAAACATCCAGTTTTAAAATATATACAAAGAAATGCGTACAGATAAATGTTATATTTTATGTACACACAACACGTAGCTCGGTATAATGGTCAAACTTACACAGGGATATTATCTTTTTATTTTACAACGAAATGGAAATACTTCGTACGCCCTATCGTCAATCGTATATTTATTTCGGGTACTAAAATGACCAGGCTACTCTCTGCGCTTACACAGCATCATGTCACATACAGGCTGTGAGAGAAGCAAATTCCCTCAAGTCTTCTCCTTTCTTTTCAAAGCTCAAATTCAAAAATTTGAGCTTTGTTTATGGTTATTGGTTATAGCGAATACCTACTCTACTTTCTTGAATTCAAATCGTAAATTGAAAGTGACAAATCTATGTAAAGATCTACTGGTCATCATCAACATCCAAAAGCCGTCCACTGCTAAACATAGGCCCCCCACGAAAAGTTTGCAGAAAAGTTCCAGATTGGACACCTTTCGACCACAGGAGCAGCGTAGAATGTCCACCGACAATATGAACATACGATCTGCAATCTACACTGGACACAGACCGATTGATACCTACGCTGTTTAAACATAAAAAAATATTATTTACTATTCTAAGGAATAAAGTCTCTTCTCGAGAGCAACATCAATAACAAACATGTGTCAAATATTCTGTCTCAGATATGTCAAATGACTGTCAAAAATGAAATAAAAAATATTTTAATCGTAAGCACTAAAGAGTATTGATATCAAATTCGAAGCAAATCACTCCCATAATAAGTTTGCACCCCTTTTTAACCCCCTTAGGAGATGAATTTCAATAAAATACAAAATAAGTCTTCCGTCAATTTTGTAAAAGAATATGTTTGCAAAATTTGAAGTAGATTGGACCAAGGGATCTGGTTGTCCCATACAAACTTTGCACCCCTTTTTGACCCCCTTAGGGGTGGAATTTCTGAAAATCCTTTCTTATCGGATCCCTTCGTTATACAAAGAACACACTCTCTCAGTTTCAGGTCTCTACAATCAGCGGTTTAGGCTGTGCGTTGATCCATCAGTCAGTCAGTCAGTCAGTCAGTCAGTCAGTCAATCAATAAGTCAGTCGTTCAGGACAAAGCATTTTATTGGTATAGATTAGATCGGAAGTTGGTAAGGTGTAATGATACGGGATATTGTAGTAGTACACGATAAATAACTAAATACGAAAAAGTCAACTCTGTGACTCTTAATTCATATTCGAACGAAAATCACTCGCCATCTTGAAGCGAGTGATTCAAAATAGGGCGTCAGGGCCCCTATTTTTGAATCACTCGCTTGGATATGGCGAGTGATTTTCGTTCAAAAACGTTTTTTTTTCTATGACTTTTGACACTACATCGAACGAAAATCACACGCCATCTTCAAGCGAATGATTCAAAAATAGGGCTCCAGATTCTACTGATATTGTTTTATTATGGTTGCCCATTAAATAATTTTGCAAGACTGATCAAAACCTTATTTTTTTTTGCCACACATGTTAAAACTGCTAATTTGAGAAAATATGAATAATGTAACACAGAAAGACTAGTAGCGATTTGGTAAAACCTGTTGTACATATACGTAAGAAATATACATAAAGGTGTAGGTAAAAATACTGTTTAACTCGTCAAGTATGTGTAAACGAGACACAATAGAAATTCCATTACTATGCGACTCCCGGCAGTCGTTTGATACCTGACTGATTACTATCCAACTGTCAGTGTTGGTTTAATGTTTTTGTAATTATAGTCATCTGCACGTCGAGGCTGTGAAACACTCAAATTATTGTTATCCATTTACATGCAGCATAATTTGTTTGTATGCCTCATCCTTGAAGATTCTGCAATAATACCCGGCTTGTTACATATTACTTATATATTCTGTGCTTGTAATAAAAATAAGAACCCACAAAATTGTAGGTACCGAACGTTATCTGTGTGTATCCTAGAAAAATACTTCTTTATTTCGTGTACCTATTGACAATATAAAATAGGCACACTGATTATGTTGATTGTTCTGACAATTATATTGGGATTGCCTTGAATAGGTACGGGCCGGCCGCACCGTTTTGGTCTTGTTCTTTACAAAACTTGCTATTTACAAACCCGTGGCACCATCTAGCGGTGAGCCTTGTAAATACACTACCGTCCGAGTCCGCCTCTGCATCTGCGTAGTCGAACCAATGCATGTGTACGCTAGAATCTCAAGTACACAATCAATACCAGATGGAGCCACATGAGTTGTTTGGACTATTTGTATATTCTGTGGCATTGATAATAAAAAAAAACAATTTATTTTCATACATTTATACTAAGCTGTGAATAAATATTTCAGAAATTAAACACAATATTATACACAAACATTACATTCTCACTATAACCACCAGTTCTTGCTCGCTGTGTATGGTGAACTTGGTGTAGCCAGACCTTCCATAAACGTTCACCGCACACAGTTTTTGCTCGCGACGGCGAGCCCATCTCGGGCCATTCAACACCATTATATCAGGTCAACCTTGGCGACCTTTCTTCACCTGTGCTAGCTAAAACATAGGTACCTACTTACTAACGCTTTCCTAGTAGCAAGTTTACATATCTCTCTAAGCTGAATTTGAGTACCTTTTACTTTACCAAACCATTTAATTACTAGTCCTGCCAACCTTAACTAACTGTAAGCTTTCGAATTTCATAATAATCAGCCGAGCAACGCTGTTAATTTCACGTGGAAAAAGATGCCATTAACATGGTCCATTTAAGAAATATAGAGTAAATAGACCTTATTTATTAATTTATTTATTCTTCTTTAAATGTTATGAAATCAAACATATGAAATAACAATAACTTTAATTACCTTAAGTAGGTACTCGTAAATTACTTTTTTTTTCTTGATTTATTCTTGATTTGCACTTAGATCTTGAAAAGTACCGAACCGATTTTGATGAAACTCGTACTATTCCCTAAGTTGATACCAGAATATACCTGACTGAACTAAAAAAGAATCATCTCGATATCACTTGTTGTAAATCGTTTTCGAGAAATCCGTAGACAAACAAACGTTTACGAAACTTGGCATAAAAGTACCTACCTAGATCATCATGGTCAAATATTATATCTATTTCCAATAATATCACAAATACAGGTCGGATTAATACCTATTTTTAAGTCCTCGAATACCTATTTTTTAAGTCAGAAATAAATTTAAAAACCTAATATAACCTAGGTAGTAGGTAAAGGCATCTTTCTAGGGATAAGGAAGTATATTTTCAATCATGGACCTCGGAACTCCGACCTGAGAACTTTGTACCGTAGAGGGTCTGAGACCATTTGTGGGAACCTCGGAAGCGGAACTCGGCCTCAGGAGCGGACTCAGGTTCAGCACTGACCAGACCTAGCCCAGTCAGCACTCGGGTTGAATTCCGGAACACTGGTCACAGCACCTTCGGGTCACGGAACGGAGACAGAGGAACTCGCAATTTGGATCTCCAGAACCCTCTGTTTAGCACTCGGAACCTGGTCTCGGAACCTTGGACTAGAACTTGGATTTACTGAGGTAGGAGGGATGTGAACTTACCTACATTACATAAAAACATGCCTATTAAACAATCATAAAAAAATATCGAATTGTAAAATTGTAATAGTTACTCATCAGTGATTGTTACTGACCTTTTTCTTATGTATACTATCATCGAATTTTAATATTTATTATACATATAGATAGACACTGAACTACCTACCACTAAAAGCAAAAAAAGAAAAGTAACCTAGAGGATAAAACAGGTAAATCTTAATTGCTCATAGGTCAGTTACAAATTAGTTAATAGGAAATATATTTAGCTATTAGCTATGAGAATATAGAAAATAAAAAGTATAGGATAAAGGAACACAGATCTTCTAACATGGACCTCGGAACTTCGACATAAGAACTTTGTACCGTAGAGGGTCTGAGACCATTTGTGGGGTCCTCGGAAGCGGAACTCGGCCTCAGGAGCGGACTCAGGTTCAGCACTGACCAGACCTAGCCCAGTCAGCACTCGAGTTGAATTCCGGAACACTGGTCACAGCACCTCGGGTCACGGAACGGAGACCGAGGAACTCGCAATTTGGATCTCCAAAACCCTCTGTTTAGCACTCGGAACCTAATCTCGGAACCTTGGACTAGAACTTGGATCTTCTAAGGTAGGAGGGATGCGAACTTACCTACATTACATAAAAACATGCCTAATATACAATCATAAAAAAATATCTAATTGTAAAATTGAAATAGTTACTTACCAGTGATTCATCATCATCATCATCATCATCATCAGCCAAAGGACGTCCACTGCTGCTGCACATAGGCCTCCCCCATGGATTTCCACAGCGACCGGTTGTGAGCGGTCTGCATCCAGTGATTGTTACTGACTATTTACTTATGTATACTATCATCGATTTTTAATATTTATTATACATATAGGCTCTGAACTACCTACCACCACTATAAGCAAAAAAAGAAAAGTAGCCTAGAGGCTAAAACAGGTAAATCCTAATTGCTCATAGGTCAGTTGCAAGAAATATATTTAGCTATTAGCTATGAGGATATAGAAAAGAAAAATTATAGGATAAAGGCACACAAATCTTCAAACATAGACCTCGGAACTCCGACCTGAGAACCTTGTACCGTAGAGGGTCTGATACCATTTGTGGGAACCTCGGAAGCGGAACTCGGCCTCAGGAGCGGACTCAGGTTCAGCAGTCACTGACCAGGCCTAGCCCAGTCAGCACTCGGGTGGAATTCCGGAACACTGGTCCCAACACCTCGGGTCACGGAACGGAGACCAAGGAACTCGCACGTTGGATCTCCAGAACCCTCTGTTTAATACTTGGAACCCTGGTCTCGGAACCTCGGACTAGAACTCCGGTTTGGATTGCTTAGGGAGGCTAACTTCTCCCCGAAGCCGGGTGGCGCTCGCTGTAAAGCGAGCCACAGCCAGAGGTGGGGCTGCGGAAGAATGCCCAGGGTGAACGCCTGGGGCGCTAACCCATAGCACCCTCCTCACTAATGGCACCGGTGGACACCGTCAGGTTTTAGTAGGTATACCCACCCATATCGGGTGGGGGAGTCCTACATAACCCCCAGCGGCCCACGCCGCCGGTGTGGTATGAGTAAGGCATTTCCTGACGATAAAAAAAAAAGGGTAGGTAGGGAAACTAACTAGAGATAGTAGCTTTTTCATTACATAACCTTCTTTTCTGAAGTCGGTTATAAAGGGTATGTCTATTCTACACTTAAATAAATTAGTTTATTTTTGGTAGGTGGGTTTAAAATCTATAGGTACCATAGACACAGAATATATAATAGTACCACATACTTTAAAGAAAATACTAAAAAAAAACTTTATAATTTATTTTCTGTGGGTAATACAAATAACAAGTATAAATTTGGTACTAAAATAATTGCACTATACATGTACCTACCTACACTATTGCATGTACAGTCAATAATTTTCGTTCAATGTAAAACAAATAACTAACCTGAAATTGAGATTACAAGGTGCAATGAACGGACATTCCATCGTGAGAACTTCTTGTAATAGCCTTATATTTGTCTTCCATTTTCCTTTCTTGTTGACTTGTAACCACAAAACAGTTTTCATTACACTACACTACACTATAAATACCGCTTGGTTTGCATCAAAAAACACTTCAATCGTAGTGCGCAGCGCGGCGGCAGTACAAGGACTGAGGCAACGCCCCAAGCAACACCGCCGGTTGCGAAAATTAGATCTACCCTACAATATATCGCTCATTTGCAAGAAGGACGTCACATCTAAAAAACCGGTGATTTTTAGTTACATATACACAAAGAATGAAAAAATTTTACTTTATTTTCTGACAGAACGACACAACTCGTAACCGTTAAATGAGCGAACGAGACAAGTTGTGTCGCTATGTGTCTGTCTCATTCGAACGCGTACGTTTTTTCGATACCGACTCATTTTAGTTGTCGCGAGGTCGTCGAAGTAATTGCACGTTCTTGTTCTTGTTAATAGCGACACAAATCGTTTTATGACGTTATTCTTGATAAGGTTAGTAACCGAGCAAATTTCAAAATTTAGTGCAAACACGACACATCATCTTTTGTGCCGTTGTTCAACTTGAAATTTTCGTCTCTAATATGAGTCCTATTTAGCTTTGTGTCGTTATTGATAATCAAACATAATCCGCTTTGTATGAATTAATTAACTTACTACGTTATTGATAATAATAAATAAAAAAAGTTAAAGTTTTTAAACGACACATTGTTTGAAAAGCTATTATTGTTGCTAAACGCCGCGCATGGTATAATGGTATAATGGTTGAACATTTTTTGATATTACGTTTTATACAATTATTTTTTGTTTTCAGTCGATTAAATGTACGTATTATCTACGATAGTGTTTGTATCGTTCGACAAATTATATTTGTATTTTGTTCGACGAATTTCTTATCTGACTATTGAAAAATTTTGCCATCAGTGAATTAAGAAGACTGCAAAATAAATTTAACAGAGACCAACATGAATATAGATGATCAACGTGAACTAGAGCCCGTTCTGACCGTGAGCAGCAACTCCTCATCTTCTTCCACAGCTACTGGAACTACTAGAACTAATTCTAAGAATAGCGTTCAGCGTTCATTCTATACTCATTATTATTTTTATTTTATTTTATTAGGAAAACAATACAGGTAACATTCAAAACAATAACAAAAAAAAAAGCGAGTAACTAATCTAACTAGAATGATACCCTAAAATAGTTTTCACAACATGATTTGCATGCAGTTGTAGTTTTAGTAATTAAATGTAAGTAGCAATTACACCTTAAATATAAGACAGCTTTTTAAAGTTTTTTAGATTAAATGTTAAGTTAAATGTGACTTGATATAATAATAAAGTAATTTTAGTCCAGTAAAGCTTTTGTAAGAATATCTTTAACACGCTTTCGAAACAGTGGTATCCTGTGCTCGAAGATATCCAGCAGACAGGGGTTGCTTTTTGTGCATGTATTATATAGTCTACACATCCTTAGCAGTGGCTGATGAAACGAAATATTGTTGCGTTTTAGAGGAATGTCAAAGGATTTAGGCCTGCGTGCATTTTGCCTAATATTTAGGTTAAGTTCACCAAGAAGGCTGGGGGAATAAATATGCGAGTGGAGTAATTTGTGCAGATAAATTAGTTCCTGCTCATTCCTACGAGTTTGCAGCGAAGTGAGTCCAAATTTGAGGAGTCTATCTTTGTATGAAGAGCAAGTTCTGCCCAATCTCTCCCTGTAACAGACGGTTCTTAGAAGCCTTTCCTGCACACGCTCAATTGAGGCAGAGTGAACCTTATGATATGGTGACCATACTACTGACCCATACTCAAGGGTGCTTCTAACCAAGCTAGAATACAGGCAGAATATTGCTTGTTGACTCCTGAAACCCTTTGTATTTCTGGTGCACATAGGCCCAATGAATCCCAACAGTTGAAGAGCTTTCCTGGTTATATGATCATAGTGGACCCGAAAAGAAAGGCTCACATCAAAGAAAACTCCAAGGTCTCTAGCGACCGAGTGACGATCCAGCTCGTGACCATGAATGCTGTAACTAAAGGTAATTTTATCCTTCTTCAAGGTGAAGGATAAAGTAAAGCACTTTTTTATGTTTAGAAACATTCTGTTCTGACTACACCATTGTGTTATGGCATCCAAATCTCTTTGGATTGCCTCGCAGTCGTCTGTGCTCTCTATTGAGCGAAACAGTTTCAAATCGTCAGCGTACATTAAGCAGTTACTAGATATCTTGTTGGGTAGGTCGTTGATAAATATTACGAATAATAAGGGGCCCAGATGAGATCCTTGGGGAACTCCCGATGTGACCGTTACGGGTGAGGAGAGATACCCCTTCAGCGAGACCAGTTGAGACCAGTTGATAACTTTTATACATTATAAAAGATTTGATATTCATTTTATCAAGTTGATTATTTGTCTAATTATTTATTAGATAGACTGTCATTTGCTTTGGACTTGTTTGTAATAAAACAATAACCATGAAAATATTATTTTCTGTACTATTAGTATTTCATTTTAAATCCTAAAAATACGAACTATTTATTATAAACAATGACACAAGAAAGATAATTCACAAATTTTAAAATATATTTTTTTACAAGAACGACACAACTTTACCATTTTCACACTTAAACACGAATAGCAAAAAACTGTCTGCATTTCTATTTACAAGCAAAACTATTTTAAAAAGCTGAATTCATGGGAAACAAAATAAAAATAATTATATGGTCTTACATGGAGCAGTTACTTTTTTATTAAATTTACAAACTTTAAAACCTAATTTCCCAAAATATGCTCATTTTTAATTGTGACATCCTTCTTGCAAATGAGCGATATATTTTTTATATTTTACGACCTAATCTTGTTCACAAAGCTTGTATTATAACTTATTATAAGTTAGTCCAAAAACTACTGATAGATGGCGTTACGTTTAGTTAAAATTATGATGCAGTAAATATTGTTATATTGATCATCAAGTTCTTAAGGTCTACAATAAATTTGTATTTAAATCGTTTACCCCTTCCAACTCTATCCTTCCAGCACTGTGTATTGTTTTAAACATCCTTAACCATTGAGTAAGTACTCACTGCCTTAATGCCATGTTGATCCAGAAGCATGACCCAAAACGAACTTATGTGTAAATGTAATCTTAGTCCTAAAAAGAGAAAACAAACTAACGGAAATGCATGTAAACCATCACGGTGCTACACTAAATGTAGTACCTAAGTTTGTATAAAGTTAGATTGAATTAATTATATAAAGGTCTGCTCTTCCAACTAAAATACAGTATTATCAAGGTCCTCGACCACCTACCACCTAAAGATCCAAAATCAGTTGCACCAGAAGGCCTACTACGAAAAACGAAATACGTCAAAACGATAATCGTTTTGCGGATCCGAAGCATTTCGTAGTAAGAATTCCATACTAAAAATATTTCGGATCCGAAAAACGATAATCATATTGACGTATTTCGTTTTTTGTAGTAGACCTCCTGGCGTCGTCTTTTGTTTGAAATGACGCCCGTTATGTGAGCGCGTTTGCGAGCGATTTTCTTTTGGAAATGGTGGTTAGGCGGCAGAGACCTCAACCGTAAGTCCATCGATATCGTAGTACGCAGCCGCGCTGGTTCCTTTTTTAGGTAGGTAAGTACTTACCTTTTATACACGTTAATATAAAACTTTAAATAATAAAGGAGTTACATACTGTCTGGAATAATTTCCAAATAGAAAACAAATAGTTTTAAACTTGCCTTTTGTGTGACAAATTATGCACTGCAGTATTTTAATCAACTGACAAAATACAATTATAATCGAGAAGAACACGGAAATTTTGCAGTATTTTTTAATAATCTGCTTAATTTCCGCGTGCTACTCGATATGTAGGTAGCGGTAAACATAATTTAGAATATAAATTGCACTTGTTGAAAGCGACTGTTTTTACTGTAACAAAACACTATAAGAACAAAATATATTTATTTTAGAATGTTCTAAAACTTCGTGAGCCGCTTCCAAACCGTCATTCAGGTCAGCAAGCCGTCGTTGCGGGCAGCCAGGCATGAAGTGCGGTACGGGGCGGAAACCCGACACCCACGGAAGCCACTGTCAAGTTAAGTAGCCTACTCCTACTCGTATGACACCCCGGCCATCGACCGGTAATGAGCTACGGGAAAAAGCAGAGAAGGAGCCCAGAATCGATAACGTCAGTTCTTATAGCAGAC
This sequence comes from Pyrausta aurata, assembly GCA_963584085.1. NCBI lineage: Eukaryota > Metazoa > Arthropoda > Insecta > Lepidoptera > Crambidae > Pyrausta > Pyrausta aurata. The sequence continues at coordinate 9,362,741 of OY757252.1, forward strand.
CAGCTTGTCTGACACTTTCTGTATCTTAGAGCGCTTTCACATTTAGGCGACTTTAGCAGCACGGCATGGCAGCTGCTGTCAATTTCATACATAAATGGCAGCGGTACCTAAAGCCCTTCACATTATGTAAAGGCGCACCTAAGCGAAATCTCAAACTGGCATGACTGATTAAAAGCTGCCTTAAGTATCTTCTGTGATGTTATTTGAATTGATATTAATTTTAGAGTCAAGATAGTTTTTAAAATAATTCCTTCTTTTGTGCCTTGAAACCCGTAGTAAGCGGAAGACTTCAGTGGTCGCCTCATCATCGAATTGGATGGACATGGTATATTTATTTACATGATTGTATTGTGCTAGGCAATGATGGTTCAATGTCGAATGTTAACTATCATTAGTAAAGCACCGATATACCTATATAGAAAATCGAATTATTACGTAGAAACTTGTCTTACGTGGGATAGTAGATGTCTCATGTGTAATTAGTTCCTAAATGCCTTGGGGTAGAAACCCCAAGGCATTTCCCGCTAATCAACACGATCGTCTGCAAATAGGTTGATTTATGCTATTGTCTTTCTCCCTCGATAATAAGTCTTATTTATACGACTTTAAGTGAGTGATTGGTTTGGTCCTACTTCAGCGTAGGAGCTTAGATGGGTACATCCTTGGCAGACAAATTATGCGGATGTTCTCTTTAATGATGAATTAGCAAACTTAAACTGAATTTGGGTTGTTAAATCTATCATTAATGTGGAGAACTCTAAAGACCGTCAGTTCAATAAATGAAGTATCAGAAACTAAGTGTAATTAACCAATAGATCCAGAGAGACGACAATACTTTCTAGATCAGCTTTAAGGGTACAGACCAAAGTTCAACTTTGCATACGAGTCTCGTATCGTGAGCTAGTTAAGGCAATGCATTCATGTATTAAAGTGGTCACAAGCCGGTCATAGTATATCTTTTTCCCGATGACTGACGACGGGGTAGGGCTAATCCGATGTCACAAGTCTTTAGGCCTGGCGAAGTACACACGCCTCTACGTTTCGGAGCCTAAATTTAATTTAAGCAGTATGTAGATTGGTGTATGAAATGAGTTTTTCAAATTACCGAAACTAATGTGAAATCAATTACGTTATTATAAGTTATTGTAACAAAATGAGTGCGACATACGGTGCTACAGAAAACCTGGTGGAAAAGGATGTTCAAACGGACGTGGAAACTCCTCAAAGGTAATCAGCGTATTAGCGTTTCTCATCAAAGCATTATCTACTTCAAAAGTGCTCGTCTCCGTCAATTGCACCATTTGACATGCTAACTGAATTAGGACACAAAGAGGGAGTTTATACGTACAGATGAAGAGATTCTGGTCTCTCAGTTGCCTCTTATACGATAGTGTAACAGCGATGACTTAACGAAACAATATTTCTAGAACAATGCAAGTTCAGGAAACTGATAACGAGGAAACAAAAAGGTGTGTAATTTGAGTATGTTTTAGAGAAATTTACGCCTCTTTTTTATTTTGGTACGAATTCGTACCAAATCCACCGCAAGAAAGGCGTGCGACGCGATCTTATTGCGATTTACAACTTCATGCCTCATTAAACATTGTTATGTTACCGAGAAAATTAGACTTCAAAGTGAGTAGAGTGGGAGAGAAATGTAATCGTAACAAATGTAGTGTGGTTTTAGACTGAATTTGTGAAACAAGGCGTGGGTCACGCGTTTTTTTTGTGAAATCTATGGCGCTTCATTTGACATACCAAAAAAGGTTCCATCCATACCATAATAATACAGTTTTATTTCTAGAAGTGTTTCTGTTCAAGTTTTTCAGTCCTGAATTTTTAATACTTGTTCACACATTTCCGTGCTCTTACTATCTCGACCAATTTTACGAAAGTTTCTGTTTACCACGTATTTTTTTTCAGTGACGTATACAGACGAAGACGATGGCTGGTCAGCCAGAACGTGCTATACGGGCTGGGGCACGTATACAACGACCTCTGTGCAGCCATGTGGTTTTCCTACATGATGCTGTTCTTCCAAGCGGTCCTCGACATGCGCGCTGCGGTCGCCGGCGCCATGCTGCTTTTAGGTAAGCTACCCCTTTCGCAGCCACATGCTTTTCTAAGACGAATACAGAAGACGATGATGGCTGATCAGCTGGAATGTATTTTACGGATTAAGTCACATGTACAACGACCTCTTTGCAGCCATGTGGTTGCTGGTGTCTTGTTGCTTTTGGGTAATTAAGCTACCCCTTACACAGCCACATGTTTTTTTCACTGACGTACGGTCGAGGTCTCTGGCACTTTAACACTTTACGACACTGCAAACAAAAGACGACGCGATTTGGAAGCGAGTTTGGCTCTTAAACTGACAAAGCGGCCGTGCCCTCGATAGTACCTAACTGGGAAAATTGGATTAGTTTAAGTTGCCTGCTTGGGTACTACAACCCAACCATCATCCTACCATGGGCATTCAGGAGAAGGTTCATATAGAATATTGCAAATGGCGTTTATTTATTGGCATGTCATGTTTCTTTTCAAATTATGTTCCTCTCACGTTACTTATGCTAAGATATCATGACATAATTAAGTACCTCCTTTTTAGGTATTATTTTCAAGGCTACAATATTTTGATTCGAATAACGATTCCAATAGATGTTATTGAAAAAGTGCCCATTGTTGCATTTCAGGTCAAGTGGTTGATGCTTTGGCAACTCCGGCTGTGGGTGTACTAGCAGACAAATATGGCACAAAGAAGGCTTGGCACTTGACAGGTAGGATAAAACATAATACTTACTTGTTTGCTGTACGTACCTATACAATAATCCATCATCGTCACCATTAACCGCAAGATTTAGTAAGTACACTATGAACATAGGATCATAGGCAGGTTCCGGTACTATTCATTAACTTCAAAATTATTTATTTTTGCTTATATTTTCTCTGATCAGACATTTGATTGGTAGAGAATACTTTTGGCACTAATATTATGACCATTTCTTTTGTGAATAGAGTTTAAAATTATAAATACACTTCAAAATATGGACCCATGTTTCCATAACTAATCCTGCGTCCTTTACCTACGTACTATAAGAATGTCTGTCTATTATGCTAGTGTACCTACCTAAAAATATCTATAAAACTATTATATTACTACTGTTCCAGGTTCAGTGCTGGTAAGCTGCACCTTCCCCCTCCTCTTCATTCGTTGCTGGGGCTGCTGGATCAAGTCTGACGACAGCTACCTATCCTGGTGGATGCCTTTCTACTACGCGATCCTCATTGTGTTCTTCCAGATCGGATGGGCTATCGTTCAGATCTCCCATCTGGCCATGATCCCTTCCATCACCGATAACTTGCTGATCAGATCAGAGTTGACTTCTATAAGGTTAGCCAACCTACATCCTACTACAGCATTTCGGCTTATGTGACATAGTAAACCAGGCAATAGTGCATAGGCACTACATAATGACATAACGTACATAATATATTCTTAGGCTCGGTTGCACCGTCTAACTTTAACGTTACAATAACCACCAGCCAATATTTTACTATGTATAGTTTGACAGCTATTTAACGCTTGTGTATTGCATTTGTTAAAGTAACAACCGAGCCTTTTGGATTTATCTTTTAAGGGATTTTATTTTTTAATTTATGTAAACTGTAGCATCGCTCTGGCGATTTAACATTTGGCGGGCTTAATTCCTTAAAATATCCTCCACCAGTCGACCGCATGGGAATACAAAAGATATAACTGAATAGCTGTGCTTTCTGATTGTATAATTATTTTGGACATTATTACAGGTACATGGCCTCAGTGATATCAAGCTTGCTGGTGTACCTCATTACCTGGGTGGTGTTAAGAGCTACGAATTACAGTACATTCATAGGTCCAACTGATGACTACAAGTTCAGGGTAGGTAGACACGGATTACATTTTTCTTCTATTTTACCATCTTTCTAACTAAATCCTAAACCATTCTTCTTTCATCTTTAGAACATGTCTGGATTAATTTTTTTAAAGCACGAAGAGTCAAAAACCTAATTTTAGGTTTACGCGCATGCACGTTAATAAACTTTCGATCGTCGTCGTCAATATTATCAACTTTCATATAAGAATGAATCTTCCTACTGACTGTAACACTACTCAAGTAATTACAACTCAGACCTGCCTAGATAAGTGTTAGTAAGTAAACAATAAATAACTTTTTATTTTTCTATATTTCAGGACGTGTCACTAATAATATCCAGTGTCGGCATAACCGCGTTTACTTTATTTCATATTTTCTTCAAACTGAGAGTCAACAAAGAGCCCAAAACCAACGGACACACTGGCAACGGGGCCACCACTCTGATGAATGAGGTGGAGGAGGGAGAGACGGCCGTGAAAGTCGCGAAGTCCAAAATAATGCACTTTCTGCAGATGCCGTTGTTGTACCAGACCAGTTTACTGTAAGTACCTTGCTAGCTAAATGGTTTACTACCTCACAATGTATTTAGACAGGTAACGTTTTGTACTTATAAGTCTTCTTTAGATTGTCAAATAATCCATTCATAAGTAATACTTGCCCCTTTAGAAGAGGTTTTACAAACTATAATGATGACGGCTGATGAGGGTAGGAAATTTAATAAGTGGTATACATTTTAGGATTGGGTGGACGAGGTCGCTTTCAGTTAAGTAGTTAGTAAACGACCTAAATTATACCGTCTATTGATTTAGATTACCACTACCTCCTACTGATTGTAGGATTGTTGAACCGTAATGTAACATTCAGAGACAATCCTGTGACATGGCGATTAACGCCTTCATCAAATAGCGTTCCCTCGTGTTGGGTAGTAGCATATCAGTATTGGCAGAAGACATAGTATATCAGTAAAGGCTTTTGACTTGGCATTAAGAGGCAGGAAACCCACGGCTCTTTAACTGCGGTGTAGAAGGCATGAGAGAAACCACCACACTATCTTTCCTAATTTGGAGTTTCGGAAAAAAAAACGACAAGAGCCTAGCTCTTAAATTTGATGATGATGAAACGGAACTCTAATGATTTATTTCAAATGCCTTCTAGCTGTGGCTCAATAGATACCTAGCATTAGGTCGTCTCCCCATTTACATTTCTCTTCTTTTCTCAAGAAACAAACTCTTCTTTTCCAGATACGTCTTCTCCAGGCTGTACTGGGCTCTCAGTCTGGTGTACGTGCCACTATTCCTCGAGGAACGTCTGTCTGTTAACCCCAGCGCTGGCTCAGAGCTAATCGCGAGCGTTCCTCTGGTGCTGTACATATCGTCGTTCTTCTTCTCACTACTCCTTAAGAGCAAGATCAGCAGTTGCGGTAACCAGGTACTTACAAGCTTATTCAAAGTCGGATCAATTAGGTTTGTCTATTTACGTAAAGAATAGGGAAACAATGGGCTCCATTATTAAGTTGGGCATGAGCATGCCCTTTAATACAAGGACTATAAAGAATACCACGTATTGGTGGCATGCCTGTCCGCTTACGAGTTGGTATCAGTTTACCTATTTTTCATTCCATTTATGTCAAGTTCGTGAAACGCTAACATACAATCTTTTGTGAAATTAGTCGAGTATAAAAATACCGGCATAATTTAATTTTTAGATTATATAGATAGTGCCATCCACGAAGGCGCGTGACCTCTTACGCCATAATCATTTATAGTACACTAGCTTTTGCCCGCGACTTCGTTCGCGTGGACTTCAGGTTCGTCCCGTCTAGTAGCGCAAAAAATGTGTTTTTTTACGACCTCACATTAGAAACCTCAAAAATTGTAGCCTATATGTTATTCTGATGTATAAGCTATATTGTGGTAAAGTTTCATTCAAATCCATTCAGTAGTTTTTACGTGAAAGAGTAACAAACATCCATACATCCATACATCCATACTTACAAACTTTCACCTTTATAATAGTAGTAGGATTTGTGCAAGCTTTTTCCAATATTTGATGATGTAATATTAATTATAATTATTAAAGGTTCATTATTAAATATTTTAATTTTTGCCACACTGCGCTTTTCTCATTTAAAAATGAACGGCGCGCGCCTTCGTGAATGGAACTATCTATACACATATTCAGATTAGTTTAAAACCTATAAGATAACTTCTGTTTCTTTTTTCAGATAGCCTATTTAATTGGGAGTTCTCTAAGCCTGATCAGTTGCCTTTGGATAGCGTTGGCTATCGATCCGCAAGCTAGCATCGTGCAGATTTATCTAGTTGCCACACTTATTGGTAAGACTTAACAATTATATTACGAGAAACCTAACAACTCATCTAACCCAATGTTAAAATATCAAGGCGCCTTCTTTTTGAATCAAAATCACAGTAACGGACAGCAACAGAATATTAGCTAGCCCGGGTCTGCGTAAGTGGCCCTATAGTAATGAGAAGTGTTGTTTTTTTTATGGTATGGATCTTCAATAATGCTACTGCTGCTGGTAGCAACATAGGCTCTCATTTAGTTTACAGTCTCTTTAATTCCAAGTAGCATTTCAAAAACTATGTAATATTAGATAGAACAGTGTGGTATTTAAGTGTCTTAAAATCACTTATTTTATTCCACTTTGCTTTGTATGCTTAAAGATCGTATTTCGTTTCATTCCAATCTCATGCATAAATGAAGACATTGACCCAAGTTTTTTCAACCCCAGGTGCTGGGAGCTCTATAACACTGGTGTCCAGCCTTTGTGTTACGGCGGACATGATCGGTCCTCATTCACATCAAGGAGCTGCTATTTACTCTATCGTGACATTTGCGGATAAACTTGTAACAGGCATTGCAGTTGTCGCCATCGAAAACTAGTAAGTACCTACCTAATTTTTTTTCTCCACCGGCAAGATGACCAGACAACCTAGTAAAGATCGCAGGATCACACTAGAACCATGCAACACCATGGCGGAAGCCTAATGTTCAGTAATCACCTTCCTGTGGCTAATTACTTATAATAAATAAATATTAGATAACAATACATTGCTCTGATTCTAAAGTACCTAAGTAGCTAACGCTCATGGAAATCAGAAACAACGGCGGTGCCACAACACCTAGACCCGAGAATATGTTGAAAATTGTTGTTTCTACATTGACCTGACCGAGAATTAAGCCTGGGACTGAGCAACGACACGCCTTGAATGAAACCCAGCTTAGCCAGCCACTACACCACGGAATCCTCCGTTATGACGATAACTTATTTTTTCATAGTTCAAAAAGAACCATGAATTCGCTGGTAGACCTACCTCTTTTATTTTCGGTGATATTGCACATAACGGAGGGTAACTATTTCCAATTTGTTCCAGCAAATGTGAAGATGCGACGGATTGCCCGCAATATTACAGAGGCGTGCTGACCTACGCCTGTGGCGGAAGTGCTGCCCTCGGCATCATCTGCTTATCACTCACAAAACTAACAAACAGGCGCAAACAAGATCAGTCAAATAAAGCTTGATATATACGATTTATAACTAAACACGTCTCATCATTACGTCACGTATTTTCGGTTCAAAGGTTCGAAGAATACCGTCAACTATAAATTCGGTATTTCAGCATATTATGATTATTTTGGTTTCTGGTCATATCGAAGGAGTTAATAAGACATGTACACGTTGTAAATGCATTTAGGTGCGGGCTTGGATGAAGTACGAACGAAGATGATAGGAACAATGCTACGAATAGGAAATAATATACTCGTAATATCTTACCCAAGTATTTATAGTGGTGCAATTACTAACACCCGTATTCATAGTCAAGTAATAAAAGCACTTAATTATTATGATTAAAATCATGAATTCGTAATAATTCCTCCTCTTTAGATAGCAAAGTAGCTTTCTATATAGGTCCTATTAGGAAGGAAGAATCTATTTACAATAAAAGAGGCATAAAAAGGATAAGCCAGGTTTTATTGGGTACACATTAAAGACATCAATATATGGTTCATAGTTAAATCCATCTCTATCGTGCGTTAAAAATATTTGGCATAGTTTTATATCTAACTGGTACATTTTTAATGAAGACTTCGCATTGTTGAAAATACGCATCATTTTCCTTTTTGTTTCATTGGACATACATGCCTTTATACAAACACTATATAAATTAGCACAATTTTTAAATAAAGTACTTGGGTCCGCCAAATTTGTATTTTCTGAAGAACGATCGAGAACATGAATATTTTCCAGTGTTTTACATTGACTTAGAGACTGGAAAAATGTATTATAATCAAATCTTCTATCAATCAGACGAAGGTTCTTCAGAGTTTTGCTCAACGGAACGGACCGCGATATAGGGGACACACACGGAGATATGGTCGGGGCCACAATATCCAGTGTTTCCAGATTACCACAGCATCGAAACAATACATTGAAAAACTCGACTGTGTATCGTACTGTGCCATTCAAACTAAGAAAAGTTATTTTTGACAAAAAATCACAACTCGGTGATATGGATACTGGATTAACATAGTTCACTGTGAATGCTAGACTCAACTTAAACCTAGTTTTCTTCTTAAAAACTTCATCATAATTAATTACAAAGTTAGGATTTCCAATCCTCTTTCTCTTAAATTCTATACTACCATCTCCTGTGTTTTGGTTCTTTACTACTTCAGATACTGCTGGAGTGGTATAAAACCAATTATAATTATCTGGTGCAGGAGTCTGGCTATCTGAGAGGAAAAACATAGGGAAACAGTCTTTCAACCTAATAAACAATTTCGAAAAGAAGAGATCATCGAAATTAGTATATTCTTTATTGAATATCATAATACCCATGTTTCCGGTTAGATCATTATTAAAATCTGTCAACTTTTTGGCATTTATCCTAAACTTTTCTTGGAAAAATTCGACAAATAATGGTGTAACATAAACTTCGATTTCATCTAAAAATGCTCCATTGGCAATTATTATAAATTCATATTTAGTAGAATTGAACTTATTAAATATAGGCATGTCTTTAAAAGATCCATAATTTACTTCTAGATTCATAAAATATACATACATTTGCCTGAATTTCACAATTCCTTCATATTTTCCCTCACATTCCATAGGGCCATATGTCTTCTGGTGAATTATAGTATACTTTAATGTATTCAAATTCGCTTTTTGCAAAATATACCTTGCTATATCAGAATACAATAAATTTGAGGTAGTGCCAACAAAATGCACATTTTCCATTTTCTTAAAAATACCTTGGGCTCTTAGTATCAAATGTTCTGACAACTTGCATTTGGTTTTTTCAAAACCAAAATTGATACATAAGTTTTTGATAGTAGGACATGCATCATACATATCAAAGAAATCTAACATGTCAATATCTGTATATGAAACATCCAGGGTTTTTAAGTTTTTTAATCGCCTAAGGGCTGGCAGTACAGTAGTTTTGCATGCATCAATCACACCACAAATATTAAGGATCTGCAAGTGCCCAGCAACATCTTTGAAAAGATTTAATTTGAATGATTGTATAGTTGCCATAGAATTAAGTGACATTTGCCATTCCCTTATGACCCCAGGTATAGATAAAATCTTTCCAATAACTTCAGATGACTCATATAAATTATTGATAGATTTTAAATCTAATTTTCTTACAATTAATAGTATAACATCTTCGGGTAAATCAGTTAAATGCATATTGGGTGAAGCTTGGCTTATGTTTCAAATTACAAATAAATGCCTGTAGCCATGGGGTTCTCCAAAGTAGACGTAAGTATTTCATAAAGTCCAGGAAGAATACGGACTTAGCCACTTAGCTGCCACTGTTTGCAGTACACCAGGCACCATCAAAACCAGCCGAAATGCAACCACACTCCTTCCTGTGGAAATAACAAAAATACATTTAAAACATGTTTTTACAGAGTCAGACAGCAGTAAACTTAACTTGAGCAGTAGGCAGTAGTTTTATGATACTTTGGCGACTTCCAGAGCAACAGATACAACTTTGTTTCTACTGAAGTGCCACAAACAAGAAAAATAGGTACTTACGTATTGCCTCTTCAACAGGTCCATCAATCAAACAGAGAGCAAGCTAAGAGATTAGGCTCTAACGGCTCTTAGAATTATTAATTAGGCTCAAAGAAACCAATTTCTTAAAAAATATTTCTTTCACATTTTTTCAGATTAGTTATTATGATGACAGATTTGACAGTTAATGTAGATCAATAGTATTGTTTGTACAGTGCGACCACAGTGCGACAAGGATCCCCAATAGATGACATTTGACAGGCCAATAGATGACATTAATAGGGGGACGCTTATTCAAGAAAAGGTAGCTAGAGCAAGAAAATCTCCCTTGATTCAGGGAGTCTATTATTTAATTAGGGTATTCTTTTTTATCACCTTTTCTAGCGAATTTTTTTTTTACTGAACAAAGTCAAAGAAATGATTTCTTGGATGGAAATGTCGTAGAAGGCATTTTCTATTCCGATTTTAGACGCAAAACAATTGTATTTACAATCATTGAAAATTATAAATTTCGTTTAAGGAGTTTAGCTCTACGGTTTTTAAAAACAATCATATTAATACTTTACACATAACACGTACGAAAATAAAATAAATGGGAAAATCGGAAAATCTCTTGTAAGATTGGGGAGACTTCCTACACTCGATCTGGCAGCCGGATTTTTGAATTTGATAGCATTAGTTCCGACTGTCACCGTTGCTTGGCCAGAAGATCCATGTCGTACTGTAGTCTTAGATTATGTATCCTGTAGATTTGACACATATTTATAATTGACAAGTTAGAAAGTGATGGCTGTATACAAAAGTACTTAAGAGTGAGAGAGACGCACATATTGTTTTTTGTCCTTATCACCGTTCATAGGTAATTTCGGCCTGCCACAATCGAAATAAGGGCAGACATTTGACGTCTATGCAAAATAAATAAATAAAATTGCAAAATAAAAATACATTTTGTGCAAGTGAAGTGTTTTGTGGATTACGGAGTGATTGTTTTACTTACTCAACATGGTAATTGTTGTGTGCTTGGATGTAAAAGCCGTACTGAGCGTAAATATGAAAACATAACATTTCACACGTAAGTAAGCCTAATTTATATTGTTCCTATATGTTTTACCTGCATCGAAGTGCATAAATCCTATAAAAGAACATACATAATAGTGGAAAAAAGTAGTGAATTATCAATCGAATTGTAAAATATTTTTGTATTATTACCTGACCAAATATAAAAAGTCGTCTATGGCTCAACTCTGTGGGTTATGGCTATTACGGTAGCCATTTTGTTAGTATTTTAATGTGTTCTATCCATTTTAAAACCGAATGCTTTCAGAAAAAGCAACGGATAACTTATTTGGTAAATATTTGAATGTACGCAACATAAATAATAAACTTACATCATTTAACGGCCCATAAAAGTTATTTGTTGATTATTTTATTTAAACTTTATTGCTCTGTAAGTTGTATAATTGGCGGACTTATTCTGTTCAATGACGTTAAAAATCCTATTTTCTTCTTAAACATTTTTTTTGTACACAATTTTTGTTTTGCCCTATGTTAATATTTTTTTGTACAAATAAATAAAGATTTTGACTGTAAAATTAAGTATTTATTGTAATTAAGGTTACTAGTGTATTTATATGGGTGGGGAGTAAATTTTTATGAACATGGCCACCCCAAAATACGTAAGTACTTTATATCTGTCTCATATCTAAGGTCTCATACGGGTGAACGCGGCTGTCAAGTCTATAATATACTTCGTCTAAGACTGTAGCTAAGGACTGTAGTACTTAGATTATGTATCCTGTAGATTTGACACATATTTAAAATTGACAAGTTAGAAAGTGATGGCTGTATACAAAAGTACTTAAGAGTGAGAGAGACGCAGATATTGTTTTTTGTCCTTATCACCGTTCATAGGTAATTTAGGCCTGCCACAATTTAAAAATAAGGGCAGACATTTGACGTCTATGCGAAAAATACAATAAAATTGCAAATTTAAAATAAATTTTGTGCAAGTGAAGTGTTTTGTGGATTACGGAGTGATTGTTTTACTTACTCAACATGGTAAATTGTTGTGTGCTTGGATGTAAAAGCCGTACTGAGCGTAAATATGAAAACATAACATTTCACACGTAAGTAAGCCTCATTTATATTGTTCCTATATGTTTTACCTGCATCGAAGTGCATTAATCTTAAATCCTATAAAAGAACATACATAATAGTGGAAAAAAGTAGTGAATTATCAATCGAATTGTAAAATATTTTTGTATTATTACCTGACCAAATATAAAAGGTCGTCTATGGCTCAACTCTGTGGGTTATGGCTATTACGGTAGCCATTTTGTTAGTATTTTAAATTTTGCTGGGTTATCGTTGCCTTTAGGGATACCACAATACAAAGGGTAAAAGTTCTCGATTTAAGGGTAATTTACATTCGACTTATTTTAAAAATCGTATATGTATTTTAATTGCTGGATGAACATTTCATGCGTTGTAGTGATCATTATTTTTTGAACTAATTATGATTTGTGTTCATTTATATAGATTTCCAAAAGACGAGACGGTACTAAAGGTTTGGATTGCAGCGACTGGACGGCAAAACTGGCAGTCTACCAAGCACACTCGCATGTGTTCTATCCATTTAAAAATCCGAATGCTTTCAGAAAAAGCAACGGATAACTTATTTGGCAAATATTTGAATGTACGCAACAAATTTATGTTGCGTATTTATGTTATTATTTAATAAACTAACATCATTTAACGGCCCATAAAAGTTATTTGTTGACTATTTTATTTAAACTTTATTGCTCTGTAAGTTGTATAATTGGCGGACTTATTCTGTTCTATGACGTTAAAAATCCTATTTCCTTCCTAAACATTTTTTTGGTACACAATTTTTGTTTTATCCCTATGTTAATATTTTTTTGTACAAATAAATAAAGATTTTGACTGTAAAATTAAGTATTTATTGTAATTAAGGTTACTAGTGTATTTATATGGGTGGGGAGTAAATTTTTATGAACATGGCCACCCCAAAATACGTAAGTACTTTATATCTGTCTCATACGGGTGAACGCGGCTGTCAAGTCTATAATATACTTCGTCTAAGCTGTAGTACCTTGAAGCACAGATTATTAAAGCTGCCTGATTTTCTGGCCAACGGTGACAGTCGTAACTAACGCTGTCAAATTCAAAAATGCGGCTATAATGCCTTTTGTTTAATTTTCGTACGTGTTCTGTGTAAACTATAATAATTATTTTTAAATACCGTAGAGCTAAACACCTCAAATAAAGTATCAATTTTCAATGGTTTTTCTTATTACTACAATGGTTTTGCGCCGAAAATCGGTGGAACGTACAGTCATGATACGCATCTTATGGTAGAAAATGCCTTCAACGACATTTCCATCCAAGAAATCTTTTCTTTGACTTTGCAATAGACTCCCTGAATTAAGTGGGATTTTCTTGATCTAGCTACCTTATTGAATGCTAGCGCCCTCCTGTCAATGTTATCTATTGGCCAGAAGAAAGATCCTTGTCGCACTGTATATGGGTAGGTGTTGGGCATTGGCCAGAAGATCTTTGCCTGCTTGTCGCACTGTAAGCTCTTTATTATTTGTCAGGTGATTTTCCAAGAAACTTTTCCACTGTTGGTCTAAAGTTTCTATTAGAAAAACAATGGTACTATTGTTTTTTAAAAATTAAATAGGTACTATTGTTTTTGATTCAAGTGGTGTAAGAAACAAACTTAATAAAGTTTATAGTTTTTATTTATTTAATGAACGCACCCTTTGTGACAGTCTAAGAAACCGGATGTGATGTTTCCGAATTCACAAAATGACGTTATGACGTCTAATATAGTGATGTTGCAGCTCGCTAATTAGTAGATTTAATCGATTTTTTTTGTTTACCGATTCAATTGGATAATATTGGAATGACAATAAAAAAAAATGTGTTCATTTTGAGATTGTGAGTAAAATGTATAAACAACTATTTAGGAGTGGTGGACTGGTTGAAACATAATACCCTTTTACCCTTACTATTCCCATATAGGGTTCTCGGTGAAGCAAGCTCCGTCGCGTTTTACTATCCCCATACGGGGATCAGTTTGATATCTACTACACAGAACATTATTGCGCTATATTACTTGCTATCTATCTTGCTAGCTACTCTATGAGAATTTTACTTGAAACTGGTATTGATCATTATATTGTTATTATTTATTGTTATTAATCCATGTTTTTTGTAATTCTTAAAATAAAAGTATAAAAAAAATATATTTCAAACATGCCCCAGCGAGAACCAAACTCGCCTCCTGTCGCTTTTCTGGGATAGTCTATCAACTTTGTTGATGAACGATTGCAACTACATGACACCTCGCGAACTAAAACAGTACTCAAATATGGCACCATCTGATTGATGGCAGGCATGGATTGACATCCATCACATTAGACATCGGTTTCAGAATACCGTGAGATGGAGTCACTTTCTCTTAATGAGTATACTTTACCTTAATAAGTATATATCAAAGTTAAATGAAAAAGATTGAAAAGAACATGGAAGAAGATGACAATGTTCTATGACTCTATGACTGGAGTACTGGACACATTTTGTTAGAAAATAACAATCAATTTGTTTTTTTATAATAACTATTGTTTTTTTTTGATTATGTACTGGTCTATATTGTTTGATCTTTGCTCCTATTACAGAACAGGTCACATCTTTTTTTTTATCAAATAAAACATAGTTACACAGATAACATTCACTAAACCAATTAGGTTTGTGAAAAATGTCTTTAATCTACCTACGACGCTAGCGGATTTATAAAAAAAAAATGTTTACGTACTTTTCATATTATCTGGCGAGTTTAGTCATCGAGGAAAAGTAAGTAGTCGTTTACTTGTCATAGGCACTATTCATGCCGGTCACCTTACAAACATTACACACAGATGGAAAAAAACATGTTTATTTTGTTTTATTTTATTTTAAATTGTTTGGAAGCATATAATATATTCTACAGCATTTAAATGTTAGTGCTGCGTGAGCAAACGGGATTCAAACCCGCGACCACTTTGCTTTGTAGTCCGGATCAAGAAAGACAGCCGTTAAATTATTGTTCGAATTGGTAAAAAGAAATAGCACATACTACTCCATGCATGGCACTATCTTAGAATGTCCGATTTTTTGATAAAATATCGACCATGTTGTTGCTGTGGGTTGACCACAAAACTTAACTCGGTTATTTTATGGAAAATACTTCGATTAAAAATAATTGGGATTATAACATGGAATTTTTTAACCGAAAACAATATATTGCAACAGAATCATTTCAATTTTGAGTGTTTATTTTGCAGTTTTTTAATGCGCTCTATCACGTTGTTGTAACACGTATAAATAACCGCTGACGCCATCAAAAACAGACTAAGTCAGTAAGTAAATATAAGTCCCTACTTTGAAATGAAGCGTTAGTTGCTCGGTCATTTTTTAACGTCTGTCCTGAGATCTAGTTACTTTGTAATCGTTCATCAAAGTCTATCGGATTGTCTTTTTGAGAACTTAGTTATATTATTTATGAGATTAAATAAGCATTTTAACATCATTCTAATAATCGATTGAATGCGCAAATCGATTACCATACAATACAACACTAATTTAGCTGGAGTTGCTGGCACACGGCAATATGGCTGCAGCTTTCGGGTTTCGCTGGTAGTGTGCGGTGCTCACATCGTTTTCCATACAAACGTAGTATTTCCGACGGCTGTAAAGTTTCATTTTTAATTTTTTTTGTGATAATCGTAACTTTTTACCCTGTTTTGAACTTCAAGTGTTTCGGGAAATTACCAATTTTACATTTTCATCGTCACCAGAATTCATGCGACGACAAAATGGCGTCGCTTGACAAGATTTTCCTGCAAAATATTTTTTCGTGTTTTACGGGTCTAACATAAAAATGTGTTGAAAAATATATTATTAACTATTTTACTACCTATTTTCTCAATGAAATATTTAGTTTTCAAGGAGTTTTCCCTTCTATATATCAAGTTATAGTGTATTCCTTGTAATTTCTTCAAAATGCTCCTGGTAAGTGTTTTAAAGCTTTATTCGGTATTGTTTTGGTGTATTTATTTACTAAATTTATGTCCTGTGACTTCAACTATTCGGCGAACATTCTAGATGTCTTGGGTGTGGCCCTGGATCAGGAGGGATTTTTGAGACGTAATACTGAATTTTGGTGATTCTGTGATTGTTTACAATACAAAAGTGCTATTTTATGTATGAAAATATTCTTGTCCCACGATAAAAATCATTCCCAATGTTTCTTGGTTACGTAATCAACCTATAGAGGCCATTGAAATTAATTTTGGAATAGGACCCATTTTCACAATTTAGCTTTGAAAATTGGTCTTGGTGCTGTGTAGAAATGTTAGAGAGGTTATGTTACTTCTACCTGGATAGTAATTATTGAAATAAATCCTACAGAACAGCTATAGGACTCCAGAGATTCCTTTGTTTTATCTTAAACATATTTTCTTAAATTTAGGCACATTTTTGATATTTTGACTCTATGTAATGGTATTATTGAGGTTAGGTTTTCAGTAAACAAAAATAGAAAACTGTAAAATAATTCATAAATGCTTAGAAAGCCTTCATGCTTCATTAAAACAGTCAGGGACTATCTTTGTGCATTGGTAAATTTTGGTAATTTTCTGTGATTTACATCTTTTCTTTTCAATATGCACATATCCAGAACTTCGTATACGAATTACAATCATTTGATTCGAATACTTGGGCTATTGGGTTCTATCAAATGTGAATATTTACTAAATTTTACTGAAATATAAATGTAATTCTGAGTAGGTACATTTTCTTCATATTTTAAATTACAACAGCACAAGACTGTATTTTATTTTTTCATTATTCTTTGCTTATAGAAAGGATTCATGCATGAATCTGGGAGTGAGTCTACAAGTGAAAAAGGAGAAAAGAGTGAATCTGGTTCAGGCAGTGGTTCTGGCTCAGGAAGCGAAAGGTAAGTTTAGTTTTTCCGAAAACACTCTCTGGATTTTACAAGCAAATAGAAAATTTTCATGATTAAAATTTTCAGTGAAAGTGGGTCTAGCTCATCAGGATCAGGATCTGGTGGCAGATCAGGATCAGAGAAGTCGTCAACAGCTGACAGGTCACATCATAGTGAACATCACAGTAATGCCAACTCTTCAAAATCCGATCATCACACAGATAAATCACATGACTCTTCAGATGATGACTCACCATCTAAACCAAGGTCCAGAAGTAGACATGGTCGGGTCAAGTCAGATTTATGGGAAGATAATCCAGACATATATGGCATTAGGAGGTCTAGCAGATCCAGAAAAGAACCTGATCGACTCAAAATTGCTGATAGTGACTCTAGTGACCGAGGAGACAGAGGACGATCACACAGAAAAAGTAGAAAGAAAAGGTAGGTACTGTATTTCATGCATTATTTAAATTCTTGTGCCAGTCTTCTGATCTTGATTCATCTTTTGCCTTAGTGACTCATGGAATTCAGATTCATCAGATAGCGATAGTGATATGAAGGGTTCCCCACCACCACCATCAAAAAGACCAGGCCAAAGAAGTGTACCATTAAGAAAAAAGAAACCAACCAGAAGAAGAAGATTTACTAGTGAAGAAGAGGAATCAACAGAAGCTTCAGATGAAGACACACGGAGGTATTGTAATCCAAACTATTTTAATTTTGTCATGGCATGCCTTTATACCAGTAGACTTTTCCTAAATATAATTCATAATTCTTTTGCTATAGTCGAACAGCCACACGACGTACAGGTGCAGCAGTTAGCTATAAAGAAGCTAGTGATGAACAAACTGACTCTTCTGATCTTTTGGAAGTGGAAGGAGAGGGTGAGCCTGAACCAGAGCCTGAAGATCACAGTGAGACAATTGAGAGAGTTCTGGGCCATAGAAGAGGGAAGAAAGGAGGTGAGTTTGTAAGGAGATTCTAGCAAACCTGCTTCATATTTTTTGATGGATATAAGTTTAATTTTATAGTGATTATTTAGCAATATAATTTGTTTTTCATTTGCATTTTTGTGCAAATATAATGTTAAATTTTAGCTAATAACTTGTTATCATTATGCAGTCACTGGGAATGTGACTACCGTCTATTACATAGAAGAACATGGAGATCCTAATGAAGGGTGTAATCCACATGATGTTGAAGCAACTGAACCTCAGTACCTGATTAAATGGAAAGGGTGGTCACATATTCATAACACATGGGAATCTGAAGCATCACTAAATGAACAAAAAGTAAAAGGACTTAAGAAATTAGAAAATTATATTAAGAAAGAAGCTGAACTATCATGGTGGAGGCAGCAAGCTGGACCTGAAGATATCGATTACTTTGAATGTCAGTCTGAACTTCAGCAAGAATTAGTAAAAACCTACAACAATGTGGAGAGGATAATAGGTTGGTATCATTGGAAAGAAAATAATTTTGTGCGTTTTCAATCTTATATGTCACATAACTGAAAATGTTTGTAAACGCGATTGTATAATTTGATCTTCTCTGTACAAACGACAGCTGAGCAGACAAGACCGTTGGAAGGTGGTGGAACTGCTCATGAGTATCTTTGCAAGTGGGAGTCATTACCTTATGCGGATGCAACATGGGAAGACTCCTCACTAATAGAACGGCGGTGGCCTACAGAAGTAGAGCACTTCAAACAAAGAGAAGGTGCTAAAACAACACCTTCAAGGCATTGTCCAGTTCTAAGAAGGAGGCCAAAATTTCATCAAGTGAAGGAACAACCAGAATATTTGGGAAAAGATCAGGTAAGAGCCTCACTGAATTGCTTGGTCACTGTTTTTTATTAATATAAGTATGGTCGTAAGTAGTAAATTGAAAGGCGAATATCTCTCTTTTTCATTGTAATAAAACTAAAATCAAACCTAATTATACATAAACTGTTTATTTTGTACTTTGAAAACAATAAACGAATCTCTTTCGATTCGTAAGTAACATATGAGATTTAAAGAGAAATATAATTTTATGACGTGATTTTTCCCCTAGCGTCAAGTGCTCACCTTGGTGTAAAATGTGCACTTAAGTTCCTGCGTATTTTTAAAAAAACAGCCAGGCATTTGCTACTATCTGACCTGTTGGTGCAATTGTGCACCTCCCCAAATATGTGCACTTGAGATATGTGCACTTCAAGTCAAATTAAAATACACGTTTTTAAATTGGGCAGAATGTGTTCTAAGTGTAATTAATAATAAATTATAAAGTTTATTAATTAGAATTTTGAAATTACTTGAGGATTAGACAGAACGGGTCTAATAAACACGAAGTACAAATATGAGTATTTGTTACTCTCTGCTTGACGTTTCGACTGGAAATATAATAAAATGGAATGAAATATTGAAATTAAATGAAATATTTATTTGCTCAAAACATGGTTGAAATAGACTTGTACAAAAAAAAATGAATTGCACCTCTCGTGGTCGCGAGCCAACTGGTAGATCGCGGCATCGTCTGTGCGAGTGCCTGGAAGCTAACTTCTGCTACCCTTGTATCACTCGATTGAAAATTTTTATACATCTTTTTTTTCTAATAGACATAAGTACGTTATTATTATAATTCATGATGATTTATTTTATTTTAAAACTACTACATAATATTTTTACTTCTAAATCAAGCAAGTACCTAGCTGATCGTGTAACTGCTGTTATAAATTTACTCGTTTTTCAAATTATTTTAAACTTACGCATCTTTTTTAATGAGCACATATTCACATAGATATGCCATAACATTTCAACCCATGAATTTGTCCAAAACGCCTAGGACATGATTATTTTAATCTTTTGATGCTATTTAAGAGTTTGTTAAGATCTTAAACGACTAGTCTTAGGGTATTTTAAGTGCACATTATACCCCAAGTGCACACTTTTCACCAGAATCTATTTTTGCCATAGTCCTTTTGATGATTTTAACAAAATAACCTAAGGTATAAATCAAGGTTTCAAATATTATTGAAAATCGCCAAATATCAAGTTATTTTGGAACACAAACTTCTTTTGACTATTATTATAATTAAACTCCTATGAAACGCCGCGTTAGCGATCATGATTTTTGTTCATATAGTACACTGATGTCGTGCCGACAAAATGGCGGCTTTAAGTCTTACGTCATCAGCAGATACTAAGACAATTTGAATTGATGTAATTTTAGATTTTTTCGAGGTGAAATGGAAACGAACCTTTGGCCTCGTACCTACTACTTATTGGTTTTTTGTAATGTAATTCAATATTTTACAAAATTTTAGGAGGTATTATTGATTTTTTCTTTGTAACTAAATATTTTAGTTAAATATGTTCAAAATTATTCTTGACACACATATCATTCAAAGATGTTCTGTTACACATATTAAATAACTTATTTACCTATTTAAATATTTTAAATGAATACCTACATCATCAAAAATATAATATTTTACCAGCACAGTCTACAGTAGCGCCACCTCTTATCGTGTAGTTAAATTACATGGGACTTAGAATTTGTCTGCTTTGGTTTGCAAGTCTAAAGCATTTCAAGGCAAAGCAAGCAAGCTTGACAAGACAAGCATGGCTGCTTTAATTTAGTACATGTTTGCTGGCGATTGAAAATATAAATAATATTTGATTATTTATTCTTATATTGTCATAATTAAATAAAAATCTTTGTTTGGTAATCGGCACTAAAAGATGAGTTCTTACTTAGTTTGAAAAAAAATCAAACTCCAAAATAAAAAGCTGTTTAAACTTGTAATTGATTCAATGTTTTGAAAATATAAATTATGGTTAGATACTAACTAATTATAAAAATTAAAAACAATAAACTGATAGTACCAAACACTGGATCAAACAAGATTGTTACTTAGGAGTATAGAATAAGAATTTGAATAATTAATATTAGGTCTCTGCCTTTTGAATAATTGATATTGTCTTATTGTTGTCTTATTTTTTCAGACTTATATTTTAAGAGATTATCAAATGGATGGGTTAAACTGGTTAATACATTCCTGGTGTAAAGACAATTCAGTCATTCTTGCCGATGAAATGGGCTTAGGTAAAACAATTCAGGTAACAAGATTTTCAAAAGCGTGAATAAATGTATTTCCATTTTTTCTAAATTTTTAAATGACATGATTGTTTACCTTAGGTTTGAAAACTTTTCAGACAATAAGTTTTTTATATTATTTGTTCAAAACGCAACAACTGTATGGGCCATTCCTGTGTGTGGTGCCTCTGAGTACAATGACAGCATGGCAGAGGGAGTTCCAGCAGTGGGCACCAGATATCAATGTAGTCACTTATATTGGCGATGTGGTCAGCAGAGATATCGTAAGTAAACTAAGATGGCAGCTAATATACTAATTGTAAAAAAATTATAATTAATATTAATGTTTTCAAATTGATAATTTTTACACTTCTTTTCAGATCAGGCAAAATGAATGGAGCTTTACTAGCAATAAGAGGCTAAAATTTAATGCTATCCTAACCACATACGAAATACTGCTAAAAGACAGACAGTTCCTTAGGTCGTTCAGTTGGGCGGTCTTGTTAGTAGACGAAGCTCATAGACTGAAAAACGACGACTCGCTGTTATACAAAGCCCTAAAAGAGTTTGAAACCAACCATAGGTTATTGGTTACTGGAACACCTTTACAAAATTCGCTAAAAGAACTGTGGGCTCTTTTACATTTTATAATGCCATACAAGTAAGTATTTTGATGCTTTATGTATGACGTCATGATTTTTATTACAGTGAATGCCTAACTAAATAAAAATAAATATTTCAGGTTCGAGTCTTGGGAAGAATTCGAAAAAGATCATGAGGACGCAGCTACTAAAGGATATGAAAAGCTTCACAAACAGTTAGAGCCATTTATATTGCGGAGGCAAAAGAAAGATGTTGAAAAATCATTACCTGCCAAAGTAGAACAAATATTGAGGGTAGAAATGACCTCAATTCAAAAGCAATACTACAAATGGATTCTAACAAAAAATTATAGCGCTTTACGAAAAGGCGTGAAGGGATCAATCAACACGTTTATAAACATTGTGATAGAACTTAAAAAGTGTTGTAATCATGCGCTTTTAACGAAACCAGAGGATTTTGAATCCAGAGCTTCACTGGCTACTACTGACGCTGTCGAGGTAACAATATTTCCAGTGATATAATGTAAGACGAACCATATAAATTGTTCAACAATATCATTTTTCTTGTTTTTTCTTTTCAGAAACTTCTAAGAGGTTCCGGCAAATTGTTACTACTAGATAAACTTTTATGCAGGCTAAAAGAAACCGGGCATAGAGTGCTTATATTCTCCCAGATGGTGAGAATGTTAGATATACTGGCAGAATACTTACAAAGAAGACATTTCCCCTTTCAAAGACTCGACGGCAGTATAAAGGGCGAAATAAGAAAGCAGGCACTTGATCATTTCAATGCTGAAGGGTCAACAGACTTTTGTTTTCTGCTCTCAACAAGAGCCGGTGGTTTGGGAATTAATTTGGCCACAGCTGATACCGTGATTATCTTTGATTCCGATTGGAATCCGCAGAATGATTTGCAAGCTCAAGCTCGCGCTCACAGGATAGGACAGAAAAATCAGGTGATTATGTAATAAACGAATCTGCTTGTATAACCTAATATTGCTCCAACCAAATGCGATGATTCATCTGTTCATTGTTTCTCACCAGTTTTATTATCTTCTTTGCAGGTAAATATTTACCGGCTAGTAACAGCAAGATCTGTCGAAGAAGACATAGTTGAAAGAGCCAAAAGAAAAATGGTGTTGGATCACCTGGTCATACAGCGGATGGACACTACTGGTAGAACGGTGCTGAACAAACGCGACGGGTCCGCCACGACGGCGAACAATCCTTTCAACAAGGAGGACTTGAACGCCATATTGAAGTTCGGCGCTGAGGAATTGTTCAAAGATGACGATGAGAATGATGAGGATCCTGTCGTATGTATTATTTATTGATACTTTTTTTGGAATTTGAATATATTTTTTATATGTTATTTAAAGACTTCATTGCACAAACAGGCAATGGCAAAATATTTGCAGAAAAATATTTTAAAAGCAACAATAAACTATTATTAACAGTAACAAAATAAACCTTCTTAATAACTGCAATAACATATTTTCTGTAAACATATCTAAATACTCATAAAAATATATACCAAGGATGAAAACCAAATCATTTGTTGACAGTGTGATATCGATGAAATCTTACAACGAGCCGAAACCCGTGACGAGGGCCCGGCAATGGCTGGCGACGAACTGTTGTCTGCGTTCAAGGTCGCCAGTTTTGCCTTCGACGAAGAAAAGGCCGTCATGGAGGTCAAAAAAGAGAATGCAGAAGAGGACATCAAAGATTGGGTAAGCAGAATTTAGAACTTTCTACTATTCCACGAAATAAAACCTTAGAGTGAACAGATATTTTTTTGGGGTAGCTCTTTC